>BMAV01005554.1:107727-118948 GCA_019973955.1 Trichonephila inaurata madagascariensis | reverse complement strand
AAAAAAAAAGTTAAACCCAAAAACCTCTCATCGAGCTGCCATTACAATGCGACATTTTGTCACTGTCAAGGTCGACCGATGTATCCATTGTCGACGGAAAGTAAGACAAAACAACGACGCAATTATGGCGGTTGCCATAGAAACCATGTAAAACATCATATTTCATACCTACAAATAATCTGCTCAGGTAAGCGTAAAATGATGAGCGCATAGATTGACGTCACAGATTTTTTAAATCAATTAATATCACTGCATTCAAAATATGCGATGTTTTCCTTTTACAATAGATAGGGAAATTTATGTACAGAGATTAATAAAGGAGGAAGACGTAAATGAATTCTAGGATGCAGCCTTCAGGGTTTCCGACCCCCATCTAATTTTAAACTTCGTAGGAAATACTTAAGACTTCTTTAAAATAGCAGCGGTACCTACCCGTATTCATGCTTTATATAAAACAAATACATTTAAAAAATTTACAATAATCGTTCTCTACACAAGAATGGGTCCAATTCATGTGACGTCATAGACACATGATAAATGCAATCACTCGTTTCCAGCCAATCAATCCATAGACTTCGCTGTTGCCAACTTTTACTTCTTGTAAAAACTTTCTTTAAAAAAAATTGTCAACAACAGTAACAATATACATAGGTAAAGAAAATGATTAGATGTACACGTATAGAATAAAAGAATTTATTTTTTTTTTATTTTGAAAAACTTTTTAAAGAATCTTAATATACATATTTTGGCATATCTTTAAACAATTATCAAATTCGAAAATATATATATATATATATATATATATATATTTTCTTTTCCGCTTAATTTCACTCTAGTAGAACAACAAGTACAAATCTAATGTCTAACGTCAATTTTTATTCGAAGGTTTTTCAATAATGGAGATAGCAAATCGATTTTACATATAATTCAAATGAACAAAGAATATTCAATATTGCCCCTTATACGTACAAATGATTCTTTTAATAAATTTCTTTCAGATTAAAAATGAATATTTCCGTAAAATAAAGAGTTCTATAGAATACAATAAATGAAAGCACACAATCAATTTTGTCAACAAAGTTTTTGTCAATGATTAATATTTCGAAAACAACGGTTGTCAACAATCTAGTAGAGGGGGAAGTAATATTTTGGGAAGAACCGAAAATTATTAGCAAAAAATAATTTTAAAATTGGAGGTAAAATAAACTATATATATATATATTCAAAAAACAGATAAATTATATTGAATCTAATATCTAAAATATGGAATTTATGATAGAAATGTGTAATTTTGAGATAAAGAAATACAAATAGGCAAATAATTGCCTCGTAAGCATAAGTTAAAAATTAAAGTCTTGATTATGTAATAGTCAGAAATCCTGCAAATGACTTTCATTTCATACCTCCAACTACATAAAAATTACTTTGACATCTTTCCCGTCCAAATTTGTTTTCCCCTCCATTTTTTTATTAGTCCACTTTTGCAACACTTAAATTACAATCCAATAAAATAAAAAAAAAAATGTTTTCTTGCAAATTTTGACAGTTGACATGATGTAAACTTATGCATGATTTATATAATTGTATATCCAATCCCATCTCCCATTTCCAAATAATGTATTCAGCCCAAAATAAAATCAAAACTGGAGCCGAAGACACACAAGGACGTTCATTCATCTTTCTCATCAGAACAGATGAAAAACGACGGTGTCACAGTTCATCATCTGCACTCGATAAATCTTTCCCCCATCTCCGAATCAATTCCACATTCTACACAATCAAGGTCGAAAAATCGTCTACTTCACAAACAGAAAGAAATAAGAACACAAAAGCAGAGCAAAATTTTGATGGATGTAGATTGGGCAAAAATGGATGACAAAAATGTGTGAGTTTATATTAGACAATATTAATACAGGGAAATGTATACAAGTTTAAATATCTAAATGTAAAAACTACCAAATTTTTTTTTAAATACAATTTCCAGTTTTAAATTCATAAAAAATAAAAGCATATGCATCACTTTACGTTTAATACTTTGAGAGAAAATATGGGAAGTTTAGGTAGAAAGCATAACATTTAAAAAATTCTATTTAATAAATAAAATTCTTTCGATAGCTAGGTCACTCACCTATAGTCTGTTCATTTGTTAGTAGTGACTTTTACAAGCAGTATTAAACCAATTATTTGAGTAACAAAAAAAAATAATAATTAAGGAAATTAGTTATTCTGACATTGGAAATAAATAGAATCAATAAATGTTTTTTAAAAAATGCTTTAAATTCGATGTATAAGACTTAACTGATTTTTTTAACTTTGTTTTGCTGAATGGCGCAAAGGGTTTAATTCACGTGACATTATAGTCACGTGATAAATGCAATCAAGTGCTCCCAGCCAATCAATTTATGCCCGTTGCTGTTGCCTTCTGCTTTTTGCAGAATTTTTCTGTTAAAAAGTACATATTTGTCAATAATAATAACGCACGTAGGTAAACAAATATAACACGTAAAAAAAAAAAAAATTTTTTTTAATTTTGAAAAACTGATTGAAGAATCTAAATACTACAACATATTTTTTTCAAAATCAAATCTGCATTTCACAAGTAGAACAACAAGTTCAGTGTCAGTTTTGAATTCATTGCAGAACACGCGATTGCATTTGTCATGTGACCATCGTGGATTTGGCCCATTGCAAAACCTTCATCGAATAATACTTTTAACATGAAAAAAGATATATGATGAAACAAAATACTTCGGGGTTTTTTCTTTTAAAACTAGCTTGGAATTTCCGCTGAAAAGACACTGCAACTTCCGAAATTACACTTCAACTAAATAATTTAGGGATTCTGGTAAATTCATTCCCTGGAAACTCGCTATTCCGAATAGAAGAAATTTTTGCACGTGCGCCTAAAACTTCCGTCTCACTTCTGCTTGATTTCTCAATAAAAACAAAACGTCTAGAAAAAGGATGAAGAAAAAAAAAGTCATAAGCTGTTCATAGTAGTAGCCTTCAAAAAGACCCAATTTGCAATTCTGATACGGCAAAACAGTAAAAATGCACGACACGTTCTCTACCAACTCAAGCAAAGGAAGTGAAAAACACAAAAATGCGACCTTAAAAATAACTTTTTTTTTCTTTGTTCTTTTTCTTTTTTAAACTCTTACTTTTCTTTTCTACGATACAAGAAAAAAAACATTTTCACGCCATCCGTATTCCGTAAAAAAAAAATTCCTACTTTTTTTATAAAAAAAACATAAGAAATGCAATTTTAAAGGAGGACAGCGAAAGAAAATAAAAATTTATTACCACTGAACGGATTTCTAAAAAGTGTTCTACCTATTTTCAAGGTTATTGTGCGTACAACCTATATATGTGAAGAACAATAGTATTTTTTCTCCGCTTTCTCTTTTCGCGTGCCGGGAGTGACGCAAGGTTAAAAGGGTGGGTATGCTTCAAAAAAATAAGGCAGAGGGGGTGTAAACCTCAGTATATGTGGCGACGAAAGCAAAACAAAAAGAAAGGCAGGTCTACAATATTTTTTTCAAATTACGGAAGAGAAACAAAATATACTTATTCACACAGCCCAATTAAAATTCATAAGAAAATTTTTATATGCCCGTATGATTCGGAAAACGATTATTTGAACATTCTGGATAAACGCACAATTATTATTTTTCTCAAGATTAATTTTTTGTTACTGTAATCTACATTTTGTACCATTTCCTTATTTCGAGCAACATAAATATTTAAAATTTTTAATATTTTAAAGTTCGTTTACATCCAAATGAAAATGATGAAGACAATATATTTCCACAAGAATAGGTTAATTGGAGATATATACACTATATATAAAAGCCGCACTATATATAAAAATTAACACGAGGTATATAAGGACGGACCTCGTAATTCTGAGTTTCAGTCAAGTGACGAGAATGACACCTGAGCTGACACCTCTCTCTTCAAACCATTACACCACGCCGATGGAAGGACTTTGAGACTAGACAGATATAACCATATATCAGCCTTTCTACACGGCGGGTCTTCAGTGGCAACAGGACTCGAACCCTCAACATGCCGGCCCCGACTTCGTAACCATAACTACTAGGTTACCGTTAGGTTGGAAGTCAACAGCCACATCATTTAATAGAATGGTTCACTTCAATAAAAATCAGAGAGAGAAACGAAAAATTTCAAAGACAGAAAAATTAAGAGAAAGACAATTTTCGCATAAAATTTATTCATTAAAAAGAACGCCGAAAAGGGTTGAGTTATTCAAAAAATATTTTAAACATTCAATATATAATGCAAATATGATCTCAAATATTGAACTCACTCCACATTCAAAAAACTTAAAAAAGGTTTTAAATACAAATATAAAGTAATTTAACGCAGATAATAAGAAAAACTTTAAATTTTAATGACACGAGGGGAAAATATTGAAACAAGAAGGGAGAAAAAGTATTCAGCTTCATATTCATAAAAAATACATTTATTCAACAACCATTGAAAAATTTAGTTAAAAAAGGATAATCGTTTAGTAAATAATAATTAAGCTGTTTATAGTCATTTAGCATACAATCTTAAGAAAATACTATTCTTATTGCCTCACATAAAAGGGAAAGATTTTGAAGCATCTCTAATGTTTGAACTAAATGTGAAATTTTCATTTTGGTTACACCGGTGACATATAGATGAAAACGAATTTCTCTTCAAAAAGAACAGAAAAACGGAATTATCCCTTTTCCCATTTAAAACAATTAGTTTTAAGTCTTGAAACAAAAACTGCCAAACAAACCCTCCTCTTTATTGAGCAGACTTCCTGTAACAAATAACATATCAGTTTTCAGTTATCTTAGTGTCAATATTGACATAGAAATCGAACAGGAACATCCACATTTTACTGCAAGGACATATGCACCGATCTTAAATATTTTTTTTTTTAGTGGAAAAAAAATTATACAGAAGACAAGAAAGAATAGGACTGTGGATGCGAAAGTTACATCCTGCTTTATTTTTCCCTTTACCCAGCCAAATTACACCTGATCAGACTGTATAACACAAAATGCTAAAAGCAGTTTTCCTCGAAAAACGTTCCTTTCAAATATTCTCCATTAGTTGGTAATAAGGGAAGATGTGTGTATGAACAGATAATGGTTTCTTTTCAAGTTCAAAAACGCTCTTTCCGCATTACGTAATAGCTTGTAGGTAACATTAGAATTGCGGTCAAATTGATTTTCCACTTTCCCTTCGTTTGCTACCTAACTCAAACTTGTGTAGAATACACACTTTCCAGACATAATTTAAAATCTTGAATCGTAATTTTTAAACACAATTTTGGATGTTAAGTAAAGAATTAAAAATAATCCTGCTGTCTAAGAATACTTTCGTTTAAAATATTTCTTGAAATAAAAGCTTACTTTTTTTAATATGAATCCAAAATAATTTTTAATAAAATATGAATTGTTATAGAACAAAAAAAAAAAAGAATTGTCAATGCGTTTACAATACGTCATTACATGTCAAAATATGTCATTGCACTTACAATACACAGATTCAATAGATAACGATTGATTACACACAACTGCTTAAAATAAACATCCCGCAGTAAAAAAAGAATGATTTTCTACGTTTAGATTAATGAACTTGTGAAGAGTAAAACTAAAATTTGATTTATATAACTACTCAACAGAGGTTAGAGAGCTATCAAACTGGTTCAACAGCTATGGTCAACCTTGAACAGATTCATGAGACAAAATATAACCCTATTACATGTATAGCTATGTTATGTAACGATTAAAATAGTACATGTTGGTATGCACTACATGCAAATATGCATTTCTTTAAATTATTTAAAGCAATAAAATTTATTTGTACATAAATTCATGCACAGCTATCGAATAACTTCAATAGTTCATTACAAAGAATCCTCATCAAAATAAAAGTTTTAGGGCTAATTTTTTAAAAAAGAAAATGAATTTATAAAATGCAGTACATTTGACACTCTATAGACTCAAATTAATACAACAGCAAATGAATCCAACACAGCATAACATTGTAATACTTAATTAAAATTTTTAAAACACCTTAAAATAAAAAAAATTCGTTTAAATTATAGCACAATATGGACAACAAAAAAAATTATATCTGATTTTATTGAAAAGTACTTTCAATAGCCTGATGCCTGAAAGTAAAAATTCTGGAGGATTATAATCCATACATCAAAAATTAATTTACAAATAATCAACCTTTTAACCAATCAATTTAGACGTTTACAAATAAAATCAACCTTTTAACCAATCAATTTAAACATTTACAATTAACCAATCTTTCTGATAGATGTGAACCAATACACTTACCTCTACATCCACAAGACCTAGTTGTACGTTGCTGCTTCCTGTCAGCATATCGAATCATGTTATCAAACAACAATATCCAATCTGTATCTTCATCCCACAGTATACTTGTACCATTAGGTGAGAGTAATCCTTCAAATGATTTGGTTTCACTTGTACCAGAGTTTGAATCAGTTTCCTCTGAGTGACTCTTGCCAGGAAGCAGCAACATTTGATCGTCTCCAAGCCATAATGTTGGGTTCCCACCTGTAGCACCTTCAGTTGGAGAATCCAACTTGGTATCACAACCAGTAGCACCAATGGAATGGTTTTCATCAGGAACTTGTTCATCAGAAGAGTCAATATGATTATCCGTTGGAGGAATGCCATTTGTACCATCCGAAAACTTTACTCTAAGATCTGGACTTTTGTAAGTGGAGGAAGACTTTTGCTGGTTGTCACTGAACTCTGAATGTAGGTCCTTATTGCTGACAGAACCATTATGGTTCACTGTTCTAGAATCTAGTGCCATGTCCCCATTGGTGAATCCAGCACCATCCAGGGACTTACACGTTGTACCCGACAAATCCGAATCACATGTTTGTATTGAGTTAAGCTTTAGGAGCAAATTCTGGTCAGAGTCCACAGCAAAGGGGGATTGGACATCACCAGTAGACGAAACATGTCCTTCGTGTATCCCATTGCTATTGGGCAAATTTGTACTGGATGTAGACAAATGATTTTCTCCATTGGAGGATATGTTTTCTGAAGTTAAATGTCCACTTCCATTAGTGACAACTTGTGATTTCTGTTTTTCTAGATTTAACTTTGTTGTTGGCATGGATTAAAGATACTAAATTAGATAGATTTATATAAGGACGCCAAATATCACTAGACTATCATGAATCATAGAAAACTGGGAGTATTAAAATATCGAGAGTTTTTACAGCTGAAATATGAAAAAGTTTACACTACTACAAAGTTAAAATTGATATTCACTAATTTACATATAAATGCGATTCTGAAAGGGTATAAGCAAATTTATAAGCTTCTCTCAACTCCGCACTAAATTCGTAAACATTGTAAAAACGCAACGCGTTTAAAAATGGACAGAACTCGACGTAAAATATACAAGCTTCATCAACAATGGCTCGGCTATTGCTACCTAATTTAAATACGAACTTTTATTGTCAGAAAGTAATAAATGCAACTATTAGAGTGATATTTGTAGTGAACTAGAAAAAAGAAAAATGAGATTCTCAAATAGTGAGAGCAAAATACAAACACAAATATCCAGAGAATGCGAATTGGTATAAAAATACAAAATCACAATGAGTCAGCACCCTATGTAATAATAATAAAATCCTTCTCTCCCGGCAAGTTTTTATACACGTTCGGGAATAATAATTCGCACCGTATTGTACACAGACGCAACGCTCTTCTGTCACCCGCTTTCTCCCTCACCGCGAATACGGCATCGTAGCTCCGCCCCCCAGCTGTTTAGATCCGAGGCGCAGACCTATCACAGGCAAGCGGACAATCTACTATTCAAGAAAAGGGGACGGTCTTTAAATTAAAACTACGTCTTTAAAGACTCAGTTTGAAAATAGTAAACTTTTCATGAAAATTTTAAGTTAATGAGCAATATTTTCGTTTCCGAACGTAAATAAAAAAAAATTTGTAACAGACAAGAAGTCCATATAAACAATAAAAAATTAAATATTTCAGAAACCTTCCAATATTACTACATCAATTGAGAATCTCTCCCCCAAAAATTTCTGCTTTTGAGAAGAGATATTATTAAAATTATGAATTTTAAAAGAAAATTATTTCGGGAACAAGTGAAAATCATTTAGAACTGAGAAGAGAACTGTATAGATAAGATAAACATAGAGAACTGAAAGATTTTAATCAATATGTTCAACTTACAATTAGATATAAATAATTGTACTATGTACAAAAATTAGAAGTAACTCATATTACGTAAAAGAGAAATATTTTGAAATTAATAAGGGAAATAAAAAAATTATTAGAAGAATAAATTTTCATATAAAAATGTGTGTATCGCACTATCTTTTGCATCATAAATTCTAACATTACAGCAACTCTTATATTACATTCACCGTTTTGTAACAGATTTAAAACAACCTTCAGAGCATTTCTTCTCTAATTTCATAAATAAAAAGTAACAGAACAAAATTCTATTCAATACTTTTCCATGAATCTCTCAATTGTAACATCAATATTATATTCAGTTCAAAACAATTCATTAAAACTACAGTACAATTTGAATCTGGTTAACAGATCTTTATTTAACAGCTACAGTAACAAATCAAATTTCAACAGGTGAAAATATGAACAAAGAAATACGAAACAAAACTGATTGATGAAATATCTATTTCGGAAAACCTTTCATAACTCAAAACTGAAATCCCAAAGGCATAACGAAGCACTGCTGAAAAAGAATTATGTACTGATAATGAAATTTCATTTTTACACACAACCAACATGCGTATATTGTACGTTTTTTTTAAAGTAGAAAAAAATAATTAAATGGATTTCTTTAAAAATGTTACAAAATCGAATATGAATTCACCTCGTTATACTGTGAAATATTTTGAACAGAAATAATTTTATGACTGAAATAATTTCATCATTATTTAAACAATATATAAAAAAAAAAAAATAGTAACTCAAATTTTATATGACCATGTGTGTGTAATAATTCCCTCTAACATACTTTTAATTAACTCTCTTTAATGATCCATAAATAATCTTTCATTCTTAGGTTTAAAATAAAACATTGTAATCTTAATCGTAATCGGTTAAACCTAAATCTGTAATCGCGCTCTTTTTCTTTGCTTGCCGCCATCACGTAAGATTGAAAATACTTGCTGCTTTTTGTCTTTGTGTTGTGTCCTCCAAAATGCCGATGTCTACTCAATGTGAAAATAGAACATATTTGTGCTTTAATCTGCTGAAGTGTGCTCATAATAAAGGAGGTAAAGCTATTCTGAAGACGTCATTACTAAACCAAAATTGATAATCTTCCGCTCCGGCCAACACTACTTCAATACATTTCATATATATATTAGTAATGAATAAAAAGCGTTCGAACGAACACCTAAACGAATTGTCAAAAAAGAAAGGGGGAAAGGTACTATAATATCATATGACCTCAACTCATAACACTGCAAAAACTGGAGTTTTCAGAACAGAAATTTTGGACTTCACCACAATGCTTACAACTTCAAAATAATTAGTTTTATTTTCAACCTGCAATATTGAAACAGGGGTGTAGCTAACACCATATCAATGGTAGGGGGCCCTGGACCTGCATAAGCAAAGGGTCGGAAAACGTTATCAATAATAGTCATATAAAAAGAGTTCTCTTTTACTTTTATAAAATAATCGGTCAATGGCTTCAAACAGTTAAAATTTTACCATGCGAATTCTACATCTCAGTTCCCACAATTAGAAACCTTTAAAAACTGGTATCGTTTCACTCAAAATAATGAGAAGGCAAGAAAGGAGTGGAATGGCTTTTAAAAAATTCTCATTTAAAGCGGTTCGTCAGAAAGATCACTGGAAGTAAAATACAGATAACATTTAGAATGGGAAAAAGTCTAGTGAAGATTTTTTTATACGAGCCCACTCAGTGCCAGAGGATTGACACAAAACTATTATTAATTGGGTTTTTTTTCGTACACTTCACATTTAATGAAAGAATGCGTATAGAACAAAAAATTTTGATTGTACAATACTTTCGAAATACACTGTCTTAAGTTAATCTTTAATTCGATCACATATTTCAGATTTTCTCTCAAAAATACTCCGATTAAAAAGTTCTGTAATAATATTATTATAGATTAATAATTTTTTTTTACAAAATACAGGTCAAATAGTCCGTACTTCAATAACAATATACAAACCAGATAATTTCTTTTTCTTTTTTAAAGATTGATCACCCTTTAATTATTCTCAAACTTGGGCAATATAACAAAAATAATTTTATTCACAGTATCCCCCACATTTAAATCGTAATCACACTTAGTAATTTTCAACACTAAATGTTTTTAAAAATACAAAAACATAAGCTTTTCAAGCTCTCTCACAACACGCTGATTCAATAGTTCTTAATTTAAAACGAACGAAAAAAAGTATTTTGGAAAAAGTCGGTGACAGTCATAAAATCGATCGATTGGCAACTTGTAAAAATACGTGTTACAAAGGATAATTTGTGTGTTATTTATTACTGTGCATACATTTTAATTACAGGATATGCTTTTAAAAGCAATGTAAATGTTATGCAGGATTTTATGGATGGACCAAGTAGAGAAATATGGATACGACAATGTTCAAGAGGTGGTAGGTGGAAGGAATTGTATTGAAAGACGTATTGTATTTCAAGGAAAAAATTAATTAAACTTTAAGAAGGGGGTAGTAATGATCAATTAAGCTGACGAAATTACTGGCATACTGTTTTATAAATTTAAACTACAACGAATATTCTTCAATCACCGTGTATTAATAAATTCATGATAAACAGCATTGGCACAATAATCCCTAGTTTAATTTTTAAATTTTTATTTTTTAACAAATTTTTTTTAGTTGGATGAGACATAAGTTAAAGAGTTTTGATTATTTCAATGTAAATAACTACCGTATTTGAAAGAGAAGGGCAAGAGTACCACCGAATTAAAAATATACGAGAATAAATATTTTCAGCATTTGTCCGCTATAAGATTGAAATGGTTTCTAGACGTTATATAACTCAGTTACTGCATTACACATTTTCCAAATTTTTTACACCAAGTAGCGAAAAAAATTTCAGACCAGATTCTTAATAGAGATCTTTCTTTCAACTGGATCTTAGAGAAAAATTATTGTTA
>BMAV01005554.1:49458-102727 GCA_019973955.1 Trichonephila inaurata madagascariensis | reverse complement strand
TTCTTGTATCATGCTTTTGATTTTGTCGATTTTCGGGAACAAAAAACAGTAAAAAACTAATTTTTGAATAGATAATCAGCATTAATTAATAAAATTAATCATTAATAAAAAATATTTGATTAAATTTTACGTACTGTATACGAATTATAATCAATCGGGAAAAAAATCAAGGACTTGGGGGGGGAGGTCCGGACCTCTAGGACACCCCCCTTGTGTGCGCCACTGATACATATAGTCGAACCTCTATATAGCGAACTTTTTCCTGGAACCAAGAACATCTCACGATTTTCACCGTAAAATAACCTCCCCCACAATAGCGAAGTGCATTTTCTATAAAACGAACTTTTTCTCTTGTTATTCAATTTTTCCCCCTCCTTACTTTTAAAGTATTTCTGTGGACATTTAAAGTTATTCTCCCTTTTAACACCTTTTATGGTAGTCATAAACCTCGATTTGGTTTTATTAGGTGCCTAACTCGCTGAGAGCAATAGAATTCTGGGCATTTCATCCAAGAAGTGCAACCTTTTTCCCCCCATTGTCCAGTTCACTAGAAACATCTTCGATGTCCCCTATCACCCTCAGTGGAGTCTCGTGTCCTTGAACGAGACTCCGTTCCTTTGTAGTGTTGATCAGTCGTACTGGTAACTTCGTTACTTTTAGCTCAAAAATGACAAAACTCAAAAAAAAATATATATTATTCAGAAAGTGGATAAAGACGTCAAGACGTTCTTGCAGTTCTTTTTTTTATGAGTACGATATATAAAATAAATAGATATTAATTAACAAAAAGGTGTGAATAAATACTTTTTAAAAATATATAGTATTTAAGAAATTAAAATTTGTTTTATGTGGTTTATCAAGGAAATTGAAAGGTGAACCTCAATATAACGAATTTTCCAAGTAGCGAACTTTTTTTCGGGATTTAGCGACTTCGTTATATGGAGGTCCGACTGTAAATATATATTCTTAGAGAAGTTCCACACAATTCGATGCATGGGGTTTGTATAACGCGAGATAGTTTTATTTTCACAATTTTTTTCATGTCAAACATTATAAAAAACAGCTATAAATAATTTTGATGATTTTTTAAGAAATAACACAATCCATATAAATCCTTAAGAGTACCTAAAATTCATAGAGTCATCAAACATATTATATGCAACCAGAAAAAGTTCTAAAACTTTATATTGAATACAAAAAAAAAGCCTTAGTACTTTAAATCAGCGGTCGCCAAACTGTTTGACCTCACGGACCAGTGAATTCATAATTTAAATCCCGCGGACCACTAATAGTAATTTTTAAGTGTTAAATATATTTATAAAAAAAAGTGTGATCTAAGAACAATCAATGCATCTTAAAACATAACTTCAGGTGATGAGCGAGTATATTCTACGTTTTTCTGGGGACCAGCAAAATTTTCTCGCGGACCACCACTTTGGCAACCTCTGCTTTAAATACGCAATTATAAAGAAAAATAAACCTGAAAAAAAGCCTTATAGTTATAGAAATAAGTAAAAGAAATGAAAGAGCTAAATGCACACATCAAGTGTTCTATAGATTCGATTTTCAATTCAACATACTATTAAAAAGTTTTTTTTAAAAAAAAAATTTTTTTAAAGCAAAATAATACAGTTAGAAAAAAATGTGTACATCTTTAGAAAAGTCGCACGATTAAGACGTGGTAATAAGAAAAATTCAATACTTTGATCATTTTAGG
The DNA here is from genome assembly GCA_019973955.1 of Trichonephila inaurata madagascariensis. NCBI lineage: Eukaryota > Metazoa > Arthropoda > Arachnida > Araneae > Nephilidae > Trichonephila > Trichonephila inaurata. The sequence goes on along the minus strand of BMAV01005554.1, from coordinate 101,010 downwards.
GTAATGTATCCCATTAATCAATGTGAATCAAAATCTATTGTTTCAATTTTTAAAAACCTTTACTGACAACCAAGCAAAAAGTATAGCAACTTTTCTTGTTAAGTACATTTAAAAATAATACTTCATTTATGTTAAATAATTTTTATTCTTGTTTTTTTTTAGGCAGGATGTTCAAAAACAAAATATTTGAGCATCTAAAATATTTTTAAAAAAAACTAATGCTACACATAAATATTATAACTGCATCTGAAACCCGATTCTTTCTTTTCTTTAAGTATAGTAGCTAAAAAATATGAACTTAAGAAAAAACAAACAAAAACTGAGCCCTTTTTTTTAATGCTTTTGAATCAACAAAAAGGAAATGCAGCTGCTAATTTCAATAAAAAAAAAAGAGTGGAAATTTAATAAAGTTTGCGAGTTAAAATACATCAGATACAACATCAAAAATCCAATAAGGCTTAATTACTTCTACAAGGAAAGAGGGGGGGATGAGTGAACTAGGCTTTTTAATTCACCGCAATCGATGCAATACTTTAAAAGGAAGCAGGGGAACTAGGTCCCTCACCAAGCAACGAGCGTCGGTTTTTGCAATCGTTATAAGGATAACGAAGGATTTATGAACCCCACGATGAGGGAAAAAGTGGAAAGGATGTTTAAATGATGGTTTGTTCCGGTCTGGAAGTGAAAGTTAAGGATTTTGGAACAAAAAAAAATAGAATAAGATCGTTAATTATAAATTGGCGACAAGCGCGCATCCATTCCGCGACCAAAAGATAACTACATTCCGCATCCATTATACATTATCAAAGATTTCGACGATTGGTCGAAATATTTACCAGCAGGAAAAGTGAAAAAACAGAATCGAAAACGGTTCCTAAATTACTTATCGGAATACCTTAAGTAATATGTGCTATACTTGAAAAATTATTTTCTTTAAATAAAGTTTAATTATTTAAAATATTGCATCACTGATATAATACAATACATTTAGATTCTAGATCGATCTATAAAAAATTATGAAGAAATTCATTAAACACTAACAGAAAATATTCATCAGTTAATGATTAAATGTCAATTTAAAACAAAATTATGTATCATTTTTATAGCAGAAAAGTTGCATTTAACACAATACTGTCAACACAGTATCTTTACATTAAAAATAATTGTAAGAAATAAAATGATTTCTCGATGTTAACTCAGGTACAGTGAATATTGAATCCAATGGTCATTTATAGCAACAAATTAATAATTTGCACATAATGAATTGTAGATAAATTATAAAGCTCGTTGTTTTTAATTGAAGTCGCTCTAGAATCTCGAATTTTGATCAGAAGACGGGGATACTTGATATAGGGGGGGGGAATACTAATACTTTACTAATTCCCCCAACACAAACTACGCGAGAATTTAGAAATCAAATGTGATTTAACGATTTCTTTTAAACTCTCTGGCCGAAACATCCGTCTTTCAGACGGAGATGATTTGCTTTGATGCCTGTAGATAACGCTGTGGTGTGATTTTTGGGGTGGGCTGCCTTGAGTGACTTAAGGCCGTATCACACGTACACGTTTCAAGCAATTTTTCGTTCAATTCGTGCAATTTTTACTCAGTTGCCATAGCAACCGTTTTAGAACAATTTTTTGCTAGCGAGCTCAAAAAGTTGTTCCAAATAAAATTGCTTGAAATTCCAGCCAATGGGGTTCTTCGGCACCCTACGTTATAAACAAGATGGCGGCTCCGGTTTCGTCTAACACTTAAGATATGCCGTATAATATTTTAATGGTGTATAATATTTTAACGGCGTATAATATTTTAAATAGAATGGTGCTTTATTTTTAGTTTACACCCATCAACAATTGCGCAAGCGAAATGAAAGAAATAATTTTGGATGTTCATTTTCCGAAGCAGAAAAATCGGCGAGTAATTTTTCAATGTGGAGATAGAGCGCGGCTGACGTCAGAGCGTGTCGTTTTGTTTACGGCAACCCTTCCCCCTCAGATTCGGCCAAAAATTGGACGAAAAAATTGCGTGAAAAATATACGTGTGATACGGCCTTTAGTGAGAGAATCACGTGGTGGTACAACTCACGATATGCGCGATTTTTCTTATCTATCACCGTCTATCACACGGTTATTCCTATAGTTTTTCCGTGTTTGGTATTATTATTTTTAAGTACTTTTACTTGAATGTAAATAATTTTTAATCAGATTTTATAAAAATGCTAGTCATAATTCTAGTGATAAAAAAATATTTTTGTGCTTGATTTAACCCCACGCATCTTATTTGAGCCATACTCAATTTCATGAGCTATAAGGACATTTAAAACAGTCCTTAAGGTAATAAAATTCAAAAAAATTTACATACTCGTCTGTCAGATGGATGTTCCTGAGTGCATCAAAAAAAAAATGATGTTCTGTCCAGAGGGTTAATTTGATTTTTCAATTCATGACGGATACGAATTCCGTAATAAAACATTATCTTCAATTTCTTCTACTTCAAATGATTTAATATTTTACACTTAAGTTTCGTTCCATTCGATATAAACACGTTCGCGAGAGTGAGAGTTTATTTGTGCCCGCCCTATAAAGGAACATGACGGCTATTGACAACGGACATCGTATTTTTTAATCACGGTCAAATAACGAGGAAGACACCACGTTGGCTTTCCTTCTCCAAACAACCACACAAACAAGAGGACTTCCGAATCTCTCTATACGGCTGGTCTAAAGTGGCACCAGCACTCGAACTCAAGACTCGACGGCCACGAATCCGTGACCGCGGCCACATCACCAATTTGAAATATTTAAGAAACATGTTTTTATAACTAACGACACATAAAAGCAATCAGAAGAATTTTGAAATGCGATCTCAAGATTAATAACAGCACAAAAAAAAAAAAAAAAGTCCATAAAAATCATACCTTTTTTTTTTTGTCTCAAACTCAGTGGAGCAACAGCCCAAGAGGGCCAGGGCCTACTGTGCCCATCCCAGTATAAGTGACCATTAAGCGCTGAGGTGCATGAGCAGATGTCTCGATCAGGTTGTCAGTCTGAAGCGAGACCCCCACTGTTTAAGTTCCGAAGGAAGCTTGGTACTCTTTTATCGACCCACTGCAGTAAGGATGAAAGGCTGAGTTGACCTTGCCAAACCCGGGAATAAAACCCGAACCTGTGGTGTAAAAGCGCGATACGCTACCACTTGACCTTCACTTTTTTTGTCATGCTTTAGTAAAATTTTATGTCCAGTTGCAATTTACAAGTTCATATTGTTACACACGATAGCCATCAAACTCCGAAAACGCGATTCAAAGGCCAATTTATTAGTTGGATATTTGATGTTTCACTTACTTGACCACGAACCTAAACTAAGTTAAATGATTTATTGATTAATTGATAGTTTATAAACGTTATACTGAGAAATATCACGAGGGTTAATGCTAAAGAACCTCTTATTTTTGAACCCTGGTCAAGTGACGAGGGTGACACTCGTTAGTACCACAATCTGCAAATTATTACACTACGCACGTGAGGGCTTTGAGCCTCGACAGAGTAACGTGCATAACGCTTTCTCTATACGGCGTGACTTAAGTGAAATTAAGACTCGAACCTATAACTCGACTACAACAAAACAGATCACAAGCTTGCATCCATGATCACTCGCTATAGTGGCCACAAAGTTAACTAAAGACTTTAATACTTGTAATGTAACCACCTCAAGACCATAATTTTTGGAATCGATCATTCAGCTTCATATAAATTGCTAATTATTCACATACTGCGGCTACAATTTCCTAATTAATGACCGCACACACATTTCTTTATCAGGATAGGTTATTGAATGCCACGAATTCAGACACCAATGCGTGATGGAACTCTGAAAGGCAATAAAAAATTCCAAGGTTATATGGAAACAGATTCCCTGTCAAAATCTGATAAATCGATCAACGGCAGTGCAAGATAAAACCAAGATTTTAATTAAGCAAAAAAGGAATATAAATTAACATGCATCTAATCATCGAACAACCTCATTCATCAACAGCATTAGTTACACCCCCATCTGCTCGATTAAACCAACAAGACATCGAGATCGAGGCGATAACACATAACTTTGGTGTCGCTCGGCATCGTTTGAAACAGGCGTGGCAAGATTCATTTCCATTCCAAATGCGTGCGAGTTTAATTTGATTGAGGAAAGCAGTAAATCCCTCGACCACAGCTGTAATTTCTATCACTGCCCTCAAACCGACTCCCTCTCTTACCGTCTAATAACATTACGCTTCCTCAATCAGGAGGGCTCGGCACTTGCTATCCCTCCCTAACACACGTGTACAAGCCGTCTCTTTTAAACTGAACAGAAAAGGGTGCCTACCCCAGCGGAATAGAAGCAAGACTTACAGATGCCCGGTATTTTTTTTTTTTCTTTCTTTCTCCTTTTTGCTATTATTATTAGTTTGGCCTCATAAAGCAATGGTCTCCAAACCCCATGCAGCGGACCGGTCCGTGGATCAAATAATAGTAGGCCACCTAAGAAACATTAAATTATTCCATTTTGTTGACTGAGGTGTATTTCGTACGGATTTAAGCAATTTTCCATGAACGAGGGGTTAACCGGGAACTGAGATGTCACCTAAAGCAGCACCAATATCGCACAAGCGCAAGATATCGTGATATATAAAATATAAACTATCAACATCCTCCCCCTCAGTGGACCACGGTAAAATCGACAAACGTTGACCAGTCCGCGGACGATAAAAAGGTTTAGAGCGATGTCATAGAGGACACTGGCAAAAGAGTAGAGTTCACTAGTTTTTGATTATCTAAATCTAAAAAGAACATTGCTAATAACAAAAAATTATTGCTTCCTATTTTTCGTATGATTAATAGATAGAGGGGGGATCGTAGTAAAAATCATATGAGGGAATGAAAATTAGCGTTACACTATTAGGCTGCACGAGGGCTTTTGGCGGCGAACCTCGTAAATTTGAACCATGGTTCAGTGATGAGGACGACACCTGAGCTTGCAACCCTTCCCCCTTTTTCCTAGCTTCCACACCACACCAATTGGAGGACCATTGAACCTCGACATGTTAAACATACATCGGCCCTCTGTGCACTACAAGTTTTCAACAGAAAAAAGCTCGAACTCATGACCCGCTGGCTACGAATATAAGTAGAGAATTCAACTGCATAGATGATTATATGATTTGTTTGTTTCATATCAAACCATGACACAAGTACTTGTGATCCTGAAATTAAGTATAATTATACATTCCCTTTCCATGAAATACCAAATGATGATAATAGTAGCTGCCTTTTCATTTACATTTCTTATTTGGCCCAGGGCAATACATAATCCAGATTTGGAGTTCATCAAGCAACTATCAATTATTGGAACAGGTGTGATTGATTCACTCACAACAGGGGGGGGGGGGCCCAAGCCCAGCCCTCTCCCCCGGCCCTTGACTTTTTTTTTTCAACTGATAAGAATCCTCTGTATATAGTACAAAAAATTTAATCAAGTATTTGTTATTCGTAAAGTATTTTATTTATTCAATAATTTACTTTTTTTTTGTTCCCAACAATCAACAAAATGAAAAGAATATGTCGCCCATCCGGTATAATGGTTAGCGACGCTGACGGCTGTGCCGTTTGACCTGGGTTTGAATCCCGGAGAAGACAAGGATGTTTATAAATGTATACTGCCTTCGTGGCATGGGGGTACTTTAAATAGCCGTCGAGCTGCAAGTCCTCTCCTGAGGTTGGTGGAAGGGGAAGAAAGGTAGGAGAGCCCTGACCACTCCCAGGATGTTCTCCCTCAAAATTGGGATGAAACCGAGCTAAATCGTTATGTCACCTGTATGGTGCTCAAAGCTACAGCTAACGACAGGCATCATTTAGCCCTTTGCCATGATGAATTTCATGAGCCTTGACAAAGAATATGTTTGATGATGCATTAGAATGGTAGCCTTTCGACCGTCCCTCCTCCAAGAATTATTGTTTGCACCACTGACTAACAATGATACATAGAACAGCTACCATGCTCCCAAGAGGTACTGTTAGTAACCCAAAGGCAGTCAATTATGCCACACTGTTTTTAAACTCTCTTGAACATCCCTGTATATCTTAACATATTTTGGAACTCAAAATAGGTGTTCCAATCATCCTTTTTAGAAAACTACACCCACCTTCACTAGCCAGATTTTTCATTAAAATGCTTATACTTAATGTTACTGAAGTTACCATTCTGACAGGACAAGTATTGGTAAAGATATTTTTCAATTTAGTTTTCCATCATATCAGATATTCCATTCTAGTTTAAACTACTTAAATACCTGATTTTTCTAAACTTTGCAATAAGCATCAACAAAGTCCATTGACAATGCCTTCAAACTATTGCACTGAATAAACTATTCACTTCTCACATAACTATGTTAGTTACTCAAAAGTCAGTGCTGAAAATGTGTACATGTTAGCTCCAAATTGAAAGACATTTAACATTATTAACCAAGGTGCTATTCACTGAAACTGTGGAAGATAGTATGCACCTCAAAGCAATATTTTGTCACAATATCATAGCATAATTCTGCTTCTAACAATTTATTCATCTCTTAATTTTTTGAGGATAGTTACAAATTTTCATTCCCTTTAATTATGTTTTGTAGTTTAATTACTTTGCTTTGTTCTTTGTGAATTACAATTCTTTTTCAAATTATCTTTGCAAAAAAAAGGATACTTCCAAAAATAAATTTTATTTTTGACAACAAGATTCATGTTCGGTTCAGCGGCGGTAGTGTTATCCACAGTAGTTTGATCAAAGCTAAACCTACTAACCACCATGTGAACTTTTGTTTTGGTCACTGTATAAACTCTGTCATAACAAACCAATTTTAAACTTTTGACATCCATGTAAAGATTTGTTCCTGCACATGTTGGCAATATTGTTCAATCATATATTTATACAAACACACATCACACATCCATACACACAACAAGGGTCCACAACAGACTCTTAATGTTCTTCACAAAACTTGAAAAAAAAAACATTTTCTACTTGTTTTAGACATTTTTCACTCTAGTTAATGCAATGTAACTTCTGTTTCAAATATACATTTATATATATTTTATATCTCATAATATTATATATTATACATATATATATTATGAGAGAATTTTATGAAATGTTCAGCAGTGATTTTACACAGGTGGATTCTTAATGGTCAATTGATTTGTCTGTTTCAGGTTAATAGCTTTAGAAATGAAAATACATTTAATGTTATTTATGAAGCTATCACTATTATTGCTCACATTTGTTTTTATTATTAGTTCTCTGTAATAATTTGCATTTGTTTTATTTTCATTCGTTTATTTCTATTTATAGGTTTTACATTCAATTTCAATGAAAGTTTAAAGTGTTGTTTATGCAAAGGCATTCTTTCATTAAAAAATCAAATACCAATTTTCTGAAAATTATTTCAATAATTTTAAAAAATTGACCAACATTTTTAACCACTTCGCGACGAGCGAGTCATATATGCATCCAGTACGAATGTGCCTCATTGCCAGGTGGCGCACATACGCATGTGAGAAAAACTAGCTCAGAGGACAGGCGGTGCCATATGTGCATTTTCATCTGGAGCAATTTTTAATGACCACTAGATGGCACCCTATATCCATTGTATTAAAACTGAGTATAGTGTGAGTAACCTGACCTTCAGTTTGTTACCATTATGCCTGGATTTTGTATTTTGCTTATCAGCTGTGGCGGGTGAGGGGATAATCGAAGTGTAAACAGAAATCGGATCGTAAAATTTCCACTTGATATAAAACTTTCTTGTTTCTAATACTCTCCCAATACTTTCTTATTTTCTTTTTCTCTACAGTGTGGAATGTCATAGGGTTTCAGCGTCAGTTCTGTTACAGTTTTTGTTGCTTTCAGATATATTATGCATACTTTTCTTATTTAAAAAACCTTGACTTCAGATTATTATTTGATTGTTTTGAAGGTATTTTCCTAGCCTTAATATAAACAAAAAGGGTGAAAAAAGCCAAAGTGCATAGTCACAAACCATGCATAAACAACAAACAAAAAAAAAACATAAACACTTTATGCTTGCAAATCATGCAGTGTAGGACTTAGCGTTTCTCCGTGCTTAAAGATTTTCCCCACTCAGTCTTCATTTTAATTTTGCTATTTCTTTTTGTTAATAATCTTTGTCATAATTTTTTTTATTGATTTGAAAGTTTATTAACATGTTTCACCGATGGAAATTTTAGAAAAAATATAATAGCACTTACGAAATTTATTTGCCAATTTAAGTGATATTTTTAAATTTATTTTCATGTATATTAAAGAAAAAATGTTATTACATTCTAGTTTCAATGTAACTGAGAACTTATGTAATAATCCAAAAGTGTACCTAAAACCACACAATGTTAGGACTGATAATTTATGAATTATGCTTTTTTTCCTTAAGTTAGGCTTAGCGATGCAAATGCCACTCCTTCCACATTCACCCGGTCCCTAGAGAGTGTCTCATAAAGAGGTGCGCCATCCTGAAGAGGTTTAAAAATATTTTAAGTTTTTATTATTATTATTATTATATGTTGTCTGACACCCATTTCAGACTCATTAAAAATGTGATACTTTGCAAGCTGGATTGGTGAACTTTATTTTTAAAAAGTAAATAAATTTTAAACAAATATTTTCTGACAGTAACACAGCTATCTAATTGAAAAACTTAAAGAGGTACTTACCACTTCTTTCCATGGCAGATGGAAGCAAATTACCAGCATTTTTTACTTCATCAAATTTTGTAAATAGGAGTTGCATCCTACAAAATAAATAAACATAAGAATTATATTTTACATACAGCCCAACTAAATAAATAAACAAAAATATTAGGAACATATTATATTAATAATACAAAATTGCAACACTTATTACTAATTTTTTTTAATAATACAATATAAATAATAAATTTAAAACAAAAAACCGGTTGCTCAGTTACTCTTGCTTTGTTCTAATTACAAAGTTATCAAATATAGAAAAATACTATCTCACATACTATATTTCAAAAACATAATGAAAAGAAAATTTTAAAATTATCTTTTTTTAAGACCTTTAATTAATAATAAGTACAATAAAAAGCTTAGAAGAAAACATGCTTAAAACTTGGAGAGGAAAAATTTAGAAGAAAACACATTAATTATTAGTAACTTGTTACTGCACTGTTATTAATAGCATAAAAACAATTGATTTAGGTTTTTTTAAAACCAAGAGAATAAATAAATACCTAATGTAAACACTAAGCATTATACACTGTCTATCAACCAATTTATTTCATTTATTGTTAATCATAACTTATTTTTTTACTTTGCTTGCATGCGTATACCAAAATAAAGTGGAATTTCTATGGAAAGTAAATTTCTTGACTTTGTGAGATTAGTATTTCTATTTAGACAGTATGAACTGAATATTTAAATGGCTATTTAAGCTGTTAATAGCTGTTCAGCTTTTCAATGCTAATTCTTTTTCTTTTTATTACGAATTAAATAAATTAAACAGAAAATTTTAAAAAATTGTAATGATAAAATCTTGTTCTCCAAAATCTGTTTTATAAATGAAATTAAAGATTTCCCACTGTGGTGTATGTTACCTCTTATCTTTCACTTTTTTTATTTCAATAAATGTATCAACAAATGTATAAAGTAGATACTTGAATATTTTTTAAGTAAAAACATTGTATAAGACCCTATACTTTAAAAAAAAATAAAGCTCTAACAAGTACTATAATTATTCTAGCTGAAGAAGATACAGAGAAAAGGTTGTATATACTATAACTACACATAACTAAACACAATGTTAAATAATTGAGACCCAAATTTTAATACAACAGAAAAATTCATTAAAATGCCTTTTCTTAAAAATTATATGGCTGACAATAAAAAAAGGATATTAATATGTCAAAGGAAAAAAGAAACCAACCAAAAATTACCCAGTATATACCAGTTTTTACACAAACCATGGCATCATATTACTTTAAATTTCTCATCAATCATTAGCAATGAGTGAACCAGCACTGGCAATTCACCCACTAGCTAAAAATAATAAGCATCATTTTAAATGATGCATGTGACCTACAGGCATTCTATCCTCAATTTAACGTTACAAATTAAGCAGCAAATATTCTCAATTTACCTATAGTATTTTATCCAAATAACTTCTTGAATTAACAAAAGATTTCCCAAACACTGATATCGTTTTCACAAAATAAAATTTGGGATATAAATTTTTATAACTAATTTATAAAAATGAATAGTTTTTCTAAAGCATACATCTTATAATAAATATATTCAAGAAATAAATAAAAGAGGCAAATCGTTTTTGAAATAAATATTTTCTTCAACATGAAGACTAGGCAATTTTTTTTTAACATTTAATAGCGGAAAGTTCAATGAAGACAAAAAGCAAATAAATAATTTATTTGGAAATATAGAAATGTATATTCTTCTTTGATACATTTCTCAAAGACAATTTAAAGGATATAGAATCCAATAAATTATAACTAAGAGAAAATTATCAAGGACATTTTAGCAGAAATGCAGATAACTATTTTAAATAAAAAGTGATCAGGCAGCATTCTAAATGGATATATATATAATGTAAGCCATTAAAATTACATCAGGAAGGAAAGCAAATAACAAAATTTTACTTATTGTATACATACAGCACAGCAAGATGAGAACATGATTAAGTTTGTAGGCAATGTAGAGTATACAATAGGGGTGTCAAACTTGAGGCCCATAGCGAACATTTTTGTGGCCCAACCAATATATCAGTACACAATAATGTATAAAATAATTTCTCCCAAAATAGGAAAGATAGTAACAGATAAGAGATGTCAAGTGCCATGATGTAAACATTAAATTTTTCTTGTTCTTTTATATATGTTTATCATAATATGTTATTCAAAATAAACCGATGTTTCTATGAATATTGAGTTTTTTTTGTGGCCCACCTTAAGTTAAACCTTGTTTGTTTGGCTCAAGTTTGTCTTTGAGTTTGACATCCTTGGTATACAAGGTTCAAAATTAATACACAGTTACTACCACTGGCTGCTAAAATGGTTTTAACTCCATTAGGTACCAAATTGACATGAGCTCAATGACTGATAAAGGTATGTCATTCCATGCTGCTTTAAGTTCATACCACTTTTTATCAATCGTAGTAGCTGGAGAATGTTAACTGCACAGTCTATCAGCAACCCATGATCAGATGTTTCAGAGGGCGAGAGATCTGGCAAACATACTGGTAAGAGCAACAGTTAAGCACCCTCTGTATCAGGAGGACACAACAGGAAACAAGGGGACTTGCATTAGCTTGTTCAAAGATGACATTTTCAGGACCTCGAAATAAAACACAATTACCAACCTAATGTAACACCGACTGTTCAGATTACCGACAACACGAACAAGAGGTGTTTCATATCACGTACTCAATGGCTCCCCATACTATCCACATCAGGTGCTGAGCCCACATGAAGATATCAAATGCAAGAAAGCTATGTGTGTTCTCCTCGGCCCTCAAGACAAATGCTGCACACAGAAATGGAAATTGGCTGAAAAGACAATGCAGTGTCACTTCTGAACCCATTTTTGTTATTATGAGTCATCATTGTAACCAAAAACAATCTAAGCTGGGGTATCAAGGGAAGCTCCAATAATGGTCACCATGTAGAAAAGTCGTGCAGTTCTAGACATCTAGGCACTGTCCATGCCAGTACTTGCTGCAAATAAGCCTACTTCCAAACTCCAGGTTTGTAGTGTGGCTGTAAAATTCACCAAGTTCAACCTAACAATATCTTTGTCCTCTCAGGCACCAGTGATGGGAGGCCATTGAGATCCTGCACAGCATTTATTACAACCCTCCTGAGCCCACCGATTCCATATTCCCATGAAGTCATTGGATTTTGACTAATTCAATTTGCAATATTGTAAAAGAATAAACCACACAGGCAACAAACCTTACATTATCAAATTTTGATATTCAATCTCAGCCATTTCTCCTTCTTGTATGAGGGGAATAAAATGATCTTCTTACAAACATTCAAATGTAGTCTCCAAATGAAAAAACTGCTATGTAATTTTCCTATTATAGAGAGTCTAAGATGTCATTTAATTGTGCTTAAATGCTAGTCACTTGCACATTCCAGCATCTTTTTTTCATGTGAATATGACATTTACAACTTCCCTCCTTCATTCTGTTACAATTTCAATAAATGGCAATATACTTTGAATACTATATAACAATGAATTTATGTCACAACAGCATCTTAACCATACCATAACTCTAAAAGATCAGCATAATTTAGGGACTCATTAACTGCCATCTGTGATAACAGAAATCTTCAAAGTGTCATTTTGTGACTTCAAAATGAATAGATACTTGAATAAGCTTTAGAACAGATATTTGAAAACTGAAAATATTGGCCAAACAGGATCATAATCATGTAACAATGCAAAATGAAGATCAGTATTTAGCACTAATAGAATAGTCACTAGTAGAATAATATTTCATTGCAACACTATCAAAAGGCTATCAAAAATAGACTTGACCCAAAATTTTCAAAACTGATTCCATCAAGTTAAATTACATGCTTAACATTATCTACACTGTTAAAATTTGTGGGTAAACAAATGTATCTATGCGAGCGACTTTGCGACTAGATGTATCTTCTCCCGACCGTTTGCATTTTCTTTCAAGTTAATGAAATGATATTCTACAATAAAAAATTCATGCTTTTCTCTCTTTTAGAATCAGTCCTTTAAAAAATAAAATATCAAAAACTTTTTTTTTACGATTTTTCAAAAAACACTTAAAATTTTATTTAAATACTTAATAACTTCTTTATAAAAATCTCACAAAACGTTTTTTTCGTGTGTAGAACGATATTATCCATAATCTGTACAAAGATTGAAAAAACTACTTAAAAATTATGGTTTTAAAAAAAAATTGTGTTTTTCGTTTTTTTTTTTTTTTTCTTTTTGCAAGAAATATTTAAGCATTATATTTGTTACATTTTTTGTTTAAAAATTACCGTTGTTTGCAATCGATATTTGAAGGTATTAACTTAAAAATGAAGCCTGAAAAAATTTTTTAAACTTTAACAAATAACGCAATACGAAATTGAATATTTCTTCCTTTTGTTTTAAAGGTCTTTTCACTCCTTGTTCCCTAAGATTTCGCGGTCCGATCGTTTAAAGCGCTTCTTTATAAATAGTTGTACCCGGGTTCGAAACAACATCATCACTTAGTTTTTATGACTTTTTTAAAAAATACTCAAAATTTTATTGATGCATTCACAACTTCACCAGCAATTTTGTAATTGGAAAGATAATTTATTTCGTCACAAAACAGTATGTTTTTTTTACAAAACAATGATACTTTACATATTTTATGATTTTTTTCTAAAATGAATCAATATCGATGTGCATATATGAAAATGATTTTTAAAAAATTCACACTTTGATCTTTCACAGTTAGTGATTTAAAAAATAAAATGTTGAAAACTTTTTTTACAGAATTTCTTTTTGCGCAATAATTCATTACTTTTTGTGCCACTAGATGGCTGAACCTGTCAAGATGTTTAAGAATCTGTGAATGTTGACTTACTCAAGAGCTCTGATAGTGAGAGGGAATTTTCATGACAAAATGTTATGCATTTAAAAATGTTTGTGCAATGCCAGTAGGAAATAAACCTGTCTGACAAAGAAAAGCGAAAAAATTTCGAAACAAGGAATTTTAAGTTATACACTCGGTAAAAGCCCGAGCAACATGGGGCTAAGCGGCAGAGGGGGGCGGTGAAGTCATTTTGAAAAAGAGCATTAGAAGTGCTGATTTTGCGAAGGAAAGGGAAAATTTATAAAAGTAGAGAAAGCCTGTGCAACACCCGGCCATGCAGCTAGTTTAGTATATAAATACTTAACATTATTCAAATAATGTCTGCAATCTATCAGCCAATAAACCTTTATTTATTTATTTATTTTTAATCAGCATTAGCATCCAAAAGAAATTATTTCAAGAAAAAACTGAAATACATTATTTTATTCATATTCATGATGCAAACGCTTATTCATTTAAATATTAAGCAATAGCCTGAATGCAATTGCCTGTACAAAATGAGAATGTGATTTAATAATAAACAAAGTTAAGCACAAAATTGAGAAAATCACTTAGAATTAAAAATATGCAAACAGTAATTTTAATTTGTATGCATTTCTTTTATTTGAAAGCTACAATCAGGATTTACACATAATTTTAAAATATCTATGACGTGTTGGTTAAAAGGTGACATTTCATAAACAAATCTATGCTCTGTGACTGTAATTTTATAACGACTGCATATAAACCAATTTTCTATGTGATGTCTCACACATTTTAAAAAAAGACATACTAAAATGCCACTGAGCTCTATATGAAAGACTAAATGACATTTGCAGTAAAAATGTCGAAATTGAGGTGAAGATTTGACATTACAGAAGTCAGAATTTCAAAGACCTGTGTTTATATTGGAGAAGCATGACCAAATCCATTTCATTATGAAGTTTCAGATATGCTTAAAATAAAATTAAAATATTTATTCCTTTAATATCCAATCAAAGTAATTCTCAAAATGGTAAGAATTAAAGGTATTTATAAATATTTACTTAACAATTTTGATAAATATAAATATTCTTTTTTTATACAGTTATAAATTAACATTTAGAATAATCAAAATACACAAATATCAATCAAGCCTACTTTGGAGGAGGAATACCAGCCCTCTTCGAAATATCATGCCGTAGTCTTTCTCCTACGTGTTTGTACACATGAACCAGAGTTGCCATAGCAGTATCCCGGACCTATACAAACAGAAAAATTATTTCTCACTTAATATGGATGTTAGCTTAGTTGTAATAGGAAAGGAAAACAATCATTTTAAAATATCTTCAATGCAACACAACATACAAATTTCAGTTCAGTAAGTAAAAAGTTAAATCTTAAAGAAGATTAATTTGAAACTGTTTTTAATATGTTTATGTAACAAAGTGGACCTAATTCTTTTTATTGTTCCTGACAGAGATACTTTCTGCTTTTTATAAGATAGGACAAATATAATCAAGACTTTTTCTTAATAACAATATTTATATATATATATATATATATATATATTGCCAAAGAAACCAAGAAATGCTATTTAAAGTTCAAACAATCGTTTGGTATCATTTTATTCTTTATATATCACTTATAAAATTGCTAGAATGAAGAGCAACTTACATACATGTTGTGTAGTTGCAAAGCAAATAATATTTTTAGCAAATTTAAAAGTCAAATGTATTGACACTTGGCAGATTGAATGCCCAGTTCAGTAAAGTTGATGAAAAGAAGTCAAATATTTGGTTCATAATCATTGATTGAGAAAAGAGTTAAAATGTGAGGAAATCAAGGCTTTATCCTTGGTGACCGATCAAAATTACAATTAATGCAATTATAACAAAATGGGTATAAATTATGAAAATATACTTTTTTTAATATTGCAATTTTTCAAAATTATAACAAAGCGAGTACATAGAATAATGAATTCAAATCAAAAGATTATATGAACAGAAATTTAACAAATGCATTTTTATCAGGATGAAGTAGAAGATAGCATTCTTGATACAAGCTTTATGATAAAAGTTGGATCAATCATTATTTTAGAACACATAATAATTTTGACAGCAAAATTTTTGTTTACTATATAAATTTTTTTTTGAAAAAAATTCTCTTGGATTCTTATTTTAAAATATTTCGATCAAACTGTGAACTAACTATTAGCTCATATTTAATCAGTAACAAAAAATAATAATATCTAGATTTGGCAATGATATTACAGTTCAAACAAAAGCATGGATATGTAAACAAAACAATAATTTCAAATAACCTAATCATTAAGGAGTTGATGATCATTTGCATGCACAATATAGTTTTAGCTGCAAATATTTTTAAACTGTATTCCTTTAAACAAATTCATAAAACTTATCAATTTTTGAAAAAAGTATTTGTATTTTTTACTTTAGTTTCTGGGTCATTTCTTCCCATATATACGTAAGGATAATTAAGTTATATCTAAAACGAAAGAAATCCCCTATTTACTATTTAACTTTTATTTTCTACATCTTCCAGTCTTAAATTTAACACCTAATTATTCTCAGAAAAGATATTCCAAACATAACACTTTTAATCCCAGCTCATTACCTGGAATGTTTTGTAAGCTCAACTTTTTGGCAATAGATGGCATTATATGTCCATTAAGATACATGTAGATCTGACCTTCTACACGAAATGAGAGAAATATTACTCGCATACACAAGGTTTTTGTTTTATAAACATACAGTGAAGGGAATGTTTCCAAATTGAATGCTTTATAACTGCTCTTGAAATGAACATGTGGTTTTTGTTTATAGTGAAGATGTGAGTTTTATTTTCACTGGAGCATTTGGTTTGGGTTTGCAGTGTAGTTCTTAATTGATAATTAGATCAGGTAGACAAAATTATTTTTTTTTTAACTTTTATAAGGTCGAAGCATCAAAAATGTTTAACTGAACTTGGAACATCAGAATGATGCAAAATGGATTCTAAATTAGAATTTGAGAGTAGTGATAGTGATTAATAATACATATTGGTTGTTTTTTTAATTGCGAATTTTATGATAATGATATTTCAGACATCTGCATGCCGATTACATGAACACAAAATGCCTCTCTACAGTCATCAAAAAGAGAAAAGTTAGTTTTTGTTTGTTCACATTCCCACAAAAAAAACTCCAAAATAGCAAATGCTTTATTACGAGTGCAAGAATTGTAATATAGGACTCAGAATAGAAATTAGTAGAGTAGAAAAAAGAATTTTAAAAAACATATTTAGTTTCGAATTGTATAAGAGTCATTAAATGTAAATAAATACTGACAATAAAATGTTTAAAAATTTGTACTTAAACAGAAAGTAACTTAAATGGAGTATGTAAACACAAAATATAGAAAGCATATGTTAGTTATGTACTCTATAGAACTATATTAAATAACGCATTCAAGTTTTGATATTTTCATGGATTTAGGCTTAACTACCCAAAACCCACCATACTGTGAGTTACACTCGCGACAGAAACCTCCGGCCCTGGCAATAAGCACTCGTTTCCATCCTTTGTCCCCAAAAGATTAAATTTAAATATTTTTTTCACAAAACAAAACAAAAAAATAGATTCTTTCTCAAAAATGCAAATCTTACTTGAGAATTAGGATCAGCAAGTAGTTTGACTAGTGAAGGCATTAACCGGGATATTGTCAAAGATGAAGAACCAAATCTGTTAAAAAAAGTATTTTATAAATTCCTGGATTTGTATTGGATTAATTATGCAAATAATTAATTTAATTTTTATATATAAAGCTCCAGATTACTTATGAAATGAAGTACATCAAATTTCTGCACCAAATGCTGCTTCAGATAATAAGTGTTTTTATAAATGTACCGTAAAATTCGGTATATAACACACACCTATTCTTTCGAGCTGCATATTTTAATTTTTAGGTATATTTACCATATAAAACACACACACCCTTTTTTTATGAAGTAACCTGAAATGTAAGTGTGTAATGTTCCTATGTTTTGAAGTCATTTATTCGAGATATTATCCCAGACTATTGAAAGAATATTACACACTTTTAGAACTATAACTCTTTAAGTTTGTAAAGAATAACATTTCTTTTAACTAAACAATATTTTGGTATACAACCTGTGGCCAGAAAGTTCGGTGAAAGAATTTTTATTTCAAGCACAGTATTATACAGCATCGAATACAATTTACTGTCCTTCAAAATAATCTCCATGGTTGGTAATGCACTGTTGAGAATGAGTATATAAGCCCTGGAAATTCATGTAAAACTGTTCTTTCAGGATGGCTTTCAGTTCAGCCGTCACGTTGCTTTGAATGTTGGTGATGTCCGTAAATTTCTTTCCCTTCAGGGCTGACTTCAATCTGGGGAAGAGGAAGAAGTCTGCAGGTGCCAAATCAGGTGAATAAGGGGGGTGATCAAGTACCACAGCTCCATTTGCGGCCAGGAACTGCCGTACAACCAATGAGTGGTGGCCGGGCATTATTGCGGAGAAGAGTCCAGGAGCCTTGCTTGGCGTACTCAGAGCAAACACAATAGATCCGTTGCAGTAAACACTTTAGAACTTTGGCATAGGCAACAGCATTCAATGTGGTACTCTCAGGGAGGAATTCTTTGTGAATGAGACCCTTAAAGTCGAAGAATGCGATGAGCATTGTCTTTATGCACGGATTTCTTCAACCTTACCTTGGGTTTTTTTAGGCGACAATGGACTCCGCCACTCCAAACTTTGTAGTTTGCTTTTGGGATAATACTTCAGACACCAACTCTCATGGCCTGTGACGATGTTGTTCAGGAAATTTCTGTCTCCATCTGCCATGTCAATGAGGTCTCCACAAGTGTCAAACTGCACTTCCATATGTTCAGGCATTAAATGATGGAGTACGAGTCTGCAGCAAAGCTTTCATTTTATCAAATCCTCAGTGAGTATGAGACGAACACTTTCTGTGCTGATTCCCAATTCCTCCGCAATCATTCACTTTGTCAGACGATGATCACTTTCCACAAGCTGCTTAACTCTTTTAATGATTTCTGGGGTGTGTGTAGTTTTTGGCCAGCCGGATCGGGGGAGGCGTCTTCCAGGCTGGTCCGCCCTTCCCAGAAATGCTTAAGCCATTCATAAATAAACTTCTTTGAACATTTCATGAGTTTCTTTTGCCGATTTCCCAAGTTTGAAACAAAACATGTTTATTCTCTGATCCATTTTGTACATAGCGGCAATCCACAATAAACCTTTCGCACTCGATGTTAAACTAACAGGGAATAAAGGCACTTGGAACCTTGCCAAGTACAGACATGTTCAAACAGATATTGACCTTCACCATGTGTGGCGCATTGATATTTTACTAGTACAGCAGTGACCTCTACAGGCTCATTCACCGAACTTTCTGACCACAGGTTGTGTGTAGAAGAATAATTTTTTTTTATGCTCAATTTTTTTAACGATATTATTTTTATACCTGGCGTATAACGAGCACCCGTAAACTTTGATCTTATTTTTTGTCTTAAAAGTGTGCATACTTCGGATTTTACAGTAAATTAAAATAATAAATAAAATTATTCTCTCGATTCACATAAAAAAAACATCCATATTGCTAATCATAAAAAAATAAGTGAAACAGACACATACAAATAAAGCAATAGTTCATTGAAAAACACAAGTAAAACATAGTTAAATTAATTTTGATTCTTTTATGTTAAGATTAATGTGTAGCATTTGTAACAGATTATTTGTTAATATTACGATCTAAATTGAATTAATGTACTTTTTCTAATTTTGTCATTAAAAAAATTTTGCTGTAGAATTTCATTAATTTTATTCAATTAATTTCATTAATTTAATTACTGACATTCTGCTTCACAATTTGCATCAACAATTTTATACAAACAATATGCTTACACTTTGATTAAACAAAAAAATTATACAATTGTTCAGCTGAATAAAATCTGAATGTTCTGAATAGGGCTTGTAAAAACTCAATAAAATTTCCAAACCCAGTTTTCAGTTTTTCATAAAGTGAATAACTAGTTTTTACTCCAATTTTTTTAATAAAATATAAAAATAGACATTATTTTAAAAACACATTGAAACCTTTATCTCAAATATATCATAGTTATAAGCCATGGAAAATACATTTAAAAAAACATGCAAAACATAAAACTTAGCAATTAGAATTATTTTTTTACTTAAGAACTATATAAAATAAAAAGGACAAATTCATTTCATTATGTGAAAAGAATAGAAAAGTAACAAATTTAACTTATCAATCTTGTTTTTTAATAAAATATTTAAGAAAACTAATGCATCTAACAGGTCATATTTCATGGGCTGAACAGATACAAGTACTGCACTTAAAATTAATTATGTAATATATACAAAGGATATTTTATTTAAGAAAATTTATAATATTTTTACAATTATTACATCACAAAACATGTACCATGGTGTAAAAATATTGTTTTTTATCTGCCTTTTAAACGTATTGACAATTAAATTCAACTTAATTTGCTATAATATTTTTTTATTTGAAATATTCCTTGTTCTCATTCATTTAATATACTTTTTAATTTTATTTCAATTAAAATAATTTACAATATAATTACTCCGTGAATAATAGTAGAAAAATAAAATCACTTATCACTTGAAAAAAATATATATAATTTACTTTTGATTTTTTGAGAAAATCTAATTTTTATGTGATTAGGCAGATTTTAACAAATATCTCGTTAATTGATTTAAGTTTTAATTGGTTTGCTTAGTAATAAAATATTAGGTATTATAACAGCATCTCTTCAAAACTCATAATTTTAAAATACCTCTATGAATTATTTTTGTACATTCTTAAATATTAAAATGAATGCCATTTTGATATATAAAATTAAACAAAATATATTTTACTTACAAATCTAAAGTTTGTTGTAGAAGAACCATAACTTCTTCTCTAACTCGGAAGTTTTTATGACAAAAAGCTATATTCAATTTGTCAAATATGTACTGAAAATAAATAAAAGAATTCAAACAATCAAAATATTAATAAATTTGGCATAAAAATTATACTATGCAGATATGATTCATTAATTTTAAATAAATGAACAAGTTTTAATTTAATAATTAAAGTTTCCAGATAAAGCAATTGTTAAATATTCTAATCAAGTTCATTTTTCCATAACAATATTTAATAAAAACATTTTATACATATCTTTTAAATTATTTGGTTTATAACACAATAGGCTTTATTGCATTATAAAATTATCAAAGTGTAAATTTGATTTTGATACCTTGATCTTTAAATGCAACTGTTAAACGATTCAAAGAGTGATAAAAAAATATATTTAAAGTATCAATGAAAATATATATATATAACACAAATCATATTCTTACTCCTAATGAGATTTTAAAATTTAACACTGAAAATTTAGATTATGTTTCCTGGATATTGTTCCAGATACATATTTCTGATGGTGGTGGTGGTAAGACTATTCCATATCTAGCCTAGTGAAACTAGACCAGATCCATGAGTCCATAAATCTCTAAAAAGTCTAAGAATAGCAGGGGGGAAGCAACAGCCTCCTCACAGGAAAACCCCAGACAATGCAGAATGTGCTGAGGAGAAAAAGGACGATGTTACATTTGATGCAAATTGGGAAGCTTCTTTTACCACCCTCAAAATTCATGCACCTCAGGTGACCGGTAGAAAATCGCGAGAATGCCATTTGATATGATCTGGAACGCTTGAATGATGTGGCGGAAAAGGTGCCTTTGAAAGTACCATGGGTGTACAGGAGGGACTACCCAGGTTCTATATATTAATTCTTTAGCCCTGGAGTAGATCTCAGTCGATGTAAGGACCATGTTGTGGTCTTCCAGATCCACAGGATCACTGGTAGCCACCTTCGTCAGGTTGTCCGCTACTTCGTTCCCGGGCAGGCCTACATGAGAAGGGACCCACTGTAGATGGTTAGGATGCTGATCTGAAAGCTGTTACAGAAGGTGTAGTATACTCCTGCTGGTGCTATCGCCGATAGATGACCAATTCAACAAATGTTGGATGGATGATCGGCTGTCTGTCAAGACCCAAATTTCAGAAAAAGCTTGATCTCCTTTGTTATTTATTAATGAAAGACCACACATGATAGCTATTAGCTCCATTCTAAAGACAGAAGCTTGGTCAGCATTTCTTCTCTGAAATTTGATGACTCGGCCAGGTAGTTCAATTAAAACTCCACTGCCAGTAGTATTTGTCTCTCCCTTACTGCCATCAATATAGATCTTGACTGCATCCAGTGGAATTCCATCAATCACCTTCAGAGCCAATTGCTTAAGAAGTTCGGGGTGGTCAGACATTTTATTGACATTGGGCATTAAATTTAATAGGAACGGGACCCCCTGGAGTCCAAGGACATAATAAAAACTCAGGTTTTGTGCAAGTGCCTGGAAGAAGGGACTATTTCATTTCAACCTTTGATTATCTTTCCAATGTTTTAAGTATTGAGAGGTTCTATGTTGATCGCCATAACTGAGTAGTTTGTTGAAGTACTTGGTCAAACAATAGTTCCTTCTCATATCTAGAAGCTGAAGGTCACACTCGTGTAAAACTAAGTTATTAGGACCTTATTTTTCTGATGGTAACAGAAAAAAAATTGTTTCATACATATCCATTAATTATTTGACAAACTCCTACATATGAATATTTTATAGTAAATGATTCATTTTTTTCATTTAGTCAAAGTATGTAACTCTCAAGTTGAGTACTTATAATATAGTTCAATATAATGCAATAAGCAACAAAGATGATATACAAAAGCTAGTTTGATTGAATCAATAAGAAAGAAAAAAAAAGAGTAATGTTTTTTGTTATGTTTGCATTTAAATGTTTAATATCAAACCAAATGTATCAAGTTTACTATTAACTGTATTTCTTCAGCTTTATAAGTTTTACTCAGTCATTTAAATGTATTACCTATCTTTTGCTGCACTGGTTTTTCTATGGATTTCTAGAATTCTTGTTTCAATTTATTTTCATTGGAATAGGTTTTTAAAAATTATACTAACAAGAATTAATACATTTTGCCTGTATAAATTTAGTAAAATGAAAAATACAACACTCAAAATATTACAAACATTTTAAAAATTGCAAAATGTACCAGCACAGAGCCAATTCTTACTTGGCATTGAGAATATGTTCCATGTGACTTTTATATAAAAAGTATCAACTGTTTAATACATGAAAAACAGAATGCAAACAGAATGCCATTTTAAGCACATCAAAAAAATCCACACAGGATAACCCAATTCTTAGCATATTTTATTTCACAATGTAACAGAAAACATAAAATTATGAATTCAGACAATAAAATGGAAAAACGTAACTAGAAAACTAGAATTAGCAAAACTTTGGACAAATTGTTCAAGCATTATATTCTTAAAGATAAGAAGCTTAAGAACCAGTTAACAATTTTAACTATAGTATTTCACTGATGCATGATTAATTAATATGACTTTATAAAAAAATATATTATGCATATAAAATTACCTGAGGTGAAGAAACTGGATTCATAAGCTTTAACAACAAACTTTTTGCCATTAAACGCACCTAAAATAAAATAAAATTTTCAATTACATTAAAACAGAATATTTATATAGGCACTACAATAAGAACAAATATAATATATGAATGTAAGTAGTTCACTAAAGGTTATCTTCATCAAATGTAAGAAAGCAGGATTGTCTTAGAACATATTTTCAGATAGGGAAAAAAATATTTTTTAAAAAAACCCAAGTCAAAATAAGTCAATACTTAGTCATGCCATACATTTTGATACAAAGATTTAAGATCATTTATTGAGACTCAAATGCCGCAGGCAAACGTAAATTTCATCAATAAAGATCATCAGCAACATTTTTCAAAACATTATATTCTTCATACACATTGTTCTAAATCAGTAAGAGCTTTAACTCAGTACAATGAACATGTGCAGTAGTGTCACTACATTAAAAAAAAAAAGAAGAGCATGTCAGGGGATTTTAAGGCTCTTAAACATTCAGACATCAAAAGGTAATTCATTTAAAATTAAGACATTTTTTTTAGACTAAAAACATTTCAGGCCCAAGCAGATGTAGTTGTCTGTACTTGGGAAGAACACCAGCTATCATTAAGCAGTCAGGGAGAGAATTTGTCAAAGTTCTCATCAAAAAAAAAAACCTTTCCTGCAAAACAGATAAGTCAAAAAGAACAATGTTTTGCATTGTAAACGAAGACATTAGACAAAGAGGTTATTGAAGAGTAACTGGCTATTTTCTTACAAAGGAATAAGAGTAACTGGCTATTTTCTTACAAAGGAATTAAACCACCAGAAGTACCTTAATGCAAAAGCACTGTTGCAACGGCACTCTCAATATGACCACAGATAAATACTGTTTACTGACAAGAAAACTTTTTAAATCTTTCAACAGCCAGAGAATGACTGGGTATACACAAAAAGTCCCCCAAGAAGCTAAAGAGAAGAGATACATGCAGAGATCTCATCATTCTGCTTCTGTAATGTTTTGATGGGGATATCAGCTATGAAGAGGACTCTGATATTCATTTTTAGGAGAAAAAAAGGAAAAACCCCAGCAAAAGTTTTTCAAGACACCATCTTAAAGCCAATACGATGAACTAGTTTAACATAAACAGAACATAAACTTGTTCAAAGGAAATTATTGGACTTTTCAACAGATGTTTGCTCCTGCTTATAAGGAAAAAAGGATCGAGTGGTAGTTGAAAGAGAACATTCAGAAATTCAGACCGCACAAAGAATGGCCTTTCAGCTGTCCAAATTTAAATCCACTCGATTATAAATCATGGTCAGTATTGGAGGCAAAGTTGTGTCGAAATTGGCATCCCAGTTTGAAAATATTCTAAATCATTCTTTAAGGAGTGCAGAAATAGAAATTTCTTTGGAGGTAGTATGTGCCTCAATAGATGATTAACAAAAGAGACTTAAAGCCTGAGTGGTCAAAAGATGATTATTTTGAATAAAAAGTGTAAATGTTAAACATAAAGATAAAATAAAAAAAACTTTAAGATTTATTTTTAAATTTGACAGTAAAGTTTTTTTTATTATTTTTACTTCTTTATAATATTATTAGAACTTATGGAATGATTAGGTATACATACATAATGTACACATAGTACATGAAATTGAAAATTCTACAACAAGGAGGGACCAGAAAGTGAAGAAACTCAGCAAACAAAAAACCAGTAATGAACAATAAGTAAAATTTACTTTGAAATGATACTCGTAAAACAGAGCAAGAATAACATCAGCTCAAGAGGACAATGTGGATGGCAATATACAAAGCAACACATCTAGGTATGCAGTCAATGAAAGCATATATGGTATCTGGAGAGATGGCTATACATTCCCTATCCCATTTGCCCCAGTTTGATTTCTAAGTATGGCAGAGGCAGAGCATGTAAGTGCAGTCCAATCATCTCATAGATTAATGATTCTGAACCATTATAGTTTTCTACAGTTTTTGATACACAAGATAAGCAATGACACCTTTATTTTATTCACACATGGTTTTTCCACTATCAGTATAGTTAAAATTCAAGTTTTTCTATTAAAAACTATTTTTTAACAGCATTTTCAAACTTTTTAAAAATATTTTATTCAGTGGTCAAGTCAGGAATGCTATGAACATCAAACTCTTTATACATAATTTTTTATGTATTTCTCAAATAGAAAGTAACGCCTGAATAGTATCTGAAACATCTGTTGACTCATCCAGGGTCATACACTAAAAAGAATGCACTTTAACAGGTGATGTTTGTCAGACAATTAATTGTCAGACAGTACATTTTCTGTAATATCAATTAAAATGCAAGCCACAATGGTTGCAGACAAACTTTATTTAAATAAATTAGCTTTTTCTTGATGCATTTCTTCTGTTGTTTTAATCCTGCAATTCTTGATTAGCTCAGTGTTAAAATAAACCCTGTGACCCTGTGGAAATTAGCACAAGTTGTAGCTCATTATTCTGCATATACTTTCTTAAAAAAAATTACTAAGTTTTTAACTCATTCAAAGACTCATATTTTTCTAACCACAGACTTCCTGTAAATTTACTACTACTTTAACACAACAATATGTTGGTATGATGACCTAGATAGCTAGTCTTATTTCTTGGGGCTTAGATTGCCAAATTTTAGACTAAAAAGTTTGGCGATCTCTACTCCATTCAATGAAAAATATCAGTACTAATAATAATTTCAATCAGATGAAAACACCTGCAGAACAAGATTCATCACAAAAATTTCATATTCATCATAATAGAAGTTAGTAGCCCTTTCCACACTGGAATAAAGGTTTGATAACAAAAGTTTTTTGTACAAATAAAATAAAACACATTTGTTTTTTTAATTTAAGTTTAAACAATTGAGGAAGGAATGAAATTATTCATGAAAATTTTAAATACATACCTGATCTTTGCTGTCACCAAGGCGGTCTACAGTAGCAGGAAATACTAAGACAAAGAATATTAATATTTAAATAATAGAGCCTATACATTGATAGGAAAAAAATAATTACTGAAAGTTATGTACAACTTATAATTTTAGTTGCTTTTAATAATATGAGAAAAGATTTAAAAGCATTTTTAAGTTACACTAACAAAAAAAAATTAATACGTATTTTAAAATATTATTTTCTTAAAATTATACAGCAGATGATTAATTACTAATATTCTACGAATAATAAGAATGAAAATTAATGATACCATACATAATACTCCATACTGACAAAATAAATATTAAATAATCCAAATGTACTACATTACACAGTTTTTCTTTAATTTTTTTTTCATGCTTAGAACTTGCTGAAAATGTACTCCACATTAGTACACTGTAAATTTTCTATTTAATTTTTAAGACTTTTTTTTTACCTCAAATTGAGAAATAATGCTTTATTAATAAAGCTGTGAGTTTGTGAATTTTACTAGTCAAAATTTCTTTTGATTTTAAACACAATTTGTAAATATATGTGAAGGGCTCATGAGAGGGCAGCCCTGCCATCGCCCTGACAAGTGATCAAGTGTGCTTCACAGAGAGGCGACCCCCATAGACATGAGAATGGATGGAGAGATAGAGAGCAGAGCACGCAAGCCAGACAAAAGGAAACAACCTGAATGAATACTTAACAGACAAACTTTCCCAACATGGCAATGATGGACTGATAAATATTTAACTTAGAATAATATTTGTGTAATTGTTTAGTCCCATTTTCTTTGTTACTGTTAGAATAAATAGTTTTGTTTGTTACCTCTTATATACTGGTTAACAAAATAAACTCCAAACACAACATTTGGAGGTTCGTTATAGAACCCATTATGTTCTAAATAAAATATATATCACTTTATTATTAAAACTGTGTTAGAGGAGGTTTCCAAACTGTGATAACTCTATATTACTCTAAGAAAATAACATGCATGATTTCTTTGTTTTATTTCTCTGCAAATAGTGAAGTTAAATTTAATCAGCATCAGCCAAACAACAGTTAAACATGATGCTGAACTATAAAAAAAAATAATGAACCTCTATAAAAAATGTTCCATTAATCTTATAAAAAGTTTCACCTAAGCAATGTCTGAACAAACATGTGTCCAATAAATAACTATTTTCTTAATAAATTGTCCTTTTCCCCCTTTGTAAAACAGTCAAATTTTAATATAATAAGGTTGTGATGATACACATATCCTGAACCTCTAATATTTATTCAGTTTATGAAAACACATTATTTCAGTTTCAAAAATTATTTCTTGTAATCCAATAAAATGAATTTTCTATTGATACTGATTAAAAATATACAATTTTATAGAATTAAAATTAACATATATTAAAATAAAATAAGACCAAAATATATCATTAGAAGTACTAAAAATGATATGCAGAAAGAAGTTCAAAGAAGGGAAAGATATAAACAACTTACTAGTAGATATATAAGGTTTGAATTCTTCCTTCATTTCTTCAGCTACAATTATCATAATTTCTATACCATTTTGAGCTACCTACACAAAAATACATAATTGAATTTAGTTAGGATCATGAATAAATATAGATAAATTTGAATCAAATAGCATCTCATATAATAAACAAAAACAGTATACATTACATGCACAACAGCATATAAAATGACCCACTCAAATGTCAAACAGTTTAAGCAAAATATTGTTTAGTTATCGATGAAATAATAAATAGAACAAAAGTTCCTTTTTGAGAATTATCGCAATAGGTTTATTTTCCCTGTAGAACCAGAGGTGAGGTAAATGACACAGGGACAGGGAAAACATAAAAGGGAGACAATAAGGCCAGAAATTTTACTGAGAAAAATGCTTACAAAACACGAAAGGTTAATAAATAATACTTTTAGATCCAAAAACTCAATAAAGTCAGACCTCTATTTAACGATGTCGCTAAATCCTGAAAAAGTTTGTCACATGGAAAATTCATTAGATTCATCTTTCAATAAACCAGGTTCTTGATTCCAGGAGAAAGTTCACAAAATAGAGGTTTGTAAAATGGAGATCTGTCAGAGATTTTGCAAAAATTGGTTTAAATGAACACATAAGACTTTTACCATGCTTTTGTTTATAAACCTTTACAGCAAAACAAGTTGTATATATAAAAACCATTATAATTAATTATATTATATAATATAATATCTAGATGTCAATAAAATTTGGTATCTATTTTAGTGATACTATCTGGTTCCTGTTTAGCATGGACTCCCATTTTGAGCATAAATTTTATTCATTTCAATAAAAAGGAATTTAATAATCATTTACAATATATTATGTAGATCAGTGATTCCTAAAGTGGTCTATATCAACCCCCAGGGGTCTACAATGACCTGCAAGGGGTCCATATAAGCAAAAAATTAATTTTGAGGTCTATGAAGAGTAAATGAGGGTCTGTGATAGTGACTCTCATTAAATCAGATTGTGACTTTAATTTTAAAAGAAAATTTAATCAAATGGAAACCAGATTTCACCTATTTAATAGATTTATTTACTAAATTTAATGAGATTAATTTGCAGTTACTAGGTGACAGCACCTCGTCAGGCGGACTATCTGATCGGAACATCTGTTCATGCACCTCAGTGCCCAAGGTCACAAAAACTAAGATTGGCAGAGTAGACCTTGGGCTATTGCGCAATTGAGTTTAGTTTAGGTGACAGCATAAATTTCATTGAAACAAGGACCATCATTTCACTGTTTCTTGCCAGAATTAAGCTAAAAGAGTGTAATATTGGACATAGCGAATTTTTCCAGTTTCTAAATTGACCACAAACAATCTGCCACAAAAGGGATGTTTTGAGCTACATTTAAATGGCTTCTAATGATTTTGAAATTAGGTTTAATAATGCTTTGACAATGGTAATTATCACAGTAGGCAATGAATCAATTTGGTTATATTGGGGAAAAAATGAAATGTCATATTACAAGAGGAACTGATCGTAATAGGCAGCAACGAATGTCAGCAATCTTGGCTTTAAAAAGATATCTAGATTTATTAAGAATTATGAAGTATTTGGAAATATTTAATTGCTTATCCTAGTGAGAAAGGATTTTCAGCACAGTTGCCAATTCCCAAAATAAAAAGAAGAAAAAAGACTGGACATTACAAACCAAGCAGATTTAGGGTTAAACCTGACAAGATTGATGCCAAATGTTGAAACTTTGTTATTGAAGCACCAGATTCATCCCTCCAATTATAAACATTTGTTTGTTAATCAAATTATATTATATATTAATTAAATTTTAATTTAATTAACATGTGTTTCTTAAGTTTAAACACTATCCTTCACTACAGTTAGAAATTTAAATCAGTAAGTAGCTCTATACCAGCTGTGAAAAAGACATTTAAGTTGATAAATTTGCAAAAATTCAATATTAGATAAGCAGGGATCTACCCCAAACTGAAAAACATGGCAAAGGGTCTATGACACAAAAAGTTTGCGACCCTCTGATGTAAATAACTCATGGTTCACTATTTGAAGATTACCTTCATGTCATGTATAGAATTCGAATTTGGAATATTTTTTCAGAAATAAAAATACTCTATACTACTACTATATTCTGGCTTCACTATCCTATAGAGCTGAGGTGGGCATTAAGTCAATTGCGATCGACCAGTGGACCACCAAGTCATTTTGGGGCGACAGCCTTCACGTAAGAAGTAAGACTAGCATACAAAAAGATATATATTTCTGGAACACCAACACCAGCTAGACTGGAGTATGAACTCTTCACAATGCATGCGATTATTTGTAGACTAGGGGCCTTCAATGCGTAGCTGGAGAATGGCCCACTGAAGGCCTTTAG
The DNA here is from genome assembly GCA_019973955.1 of Trichonephila inaurata madagascariensis. NCBI lineage: Eukaryota > Metazoa > Arthropoda > Arachnida > Araneae > Nephilidae > Trichonephila > Trichonephila inaurata. The sequence continues at coordinate 70,955 of BMAV01005554.1, read as the reverse complement.
GTGTCCCTTCATTTAAATTTGAGGCAATTTTTAAAAAAACAGATTTGTCTGTTTTTGGTATAAGAAACTATTTATTCTGCTATTCTTGATATTTAAAACATTTCACTGTATCTTAAATATAAAAAATCTGAATATGCATAAAATCTCAGAAATTTTCAGAAAACGGTGGACTCTTATCTTTAACACTTTAACTCTATCTTATCTCTTTGCAAAGCATTCTAATTCGACGTCCGTTTAACTTGGAAATTTTTTTTATATAAATTTCCTTATTTTCGTGGGTGCATGTCTGTTGTGTGGTTCGCCAATCATTGCATATTTATTGATGTGGTTCACTGATTATTCTAAATGTATTAATTTGGCCCTCGAGAGAGAAAGGTTGAAGTCCCCTTAGTGTAGACAACACATGTACCGCACATGATGACAACCCATTTTGTGTGACTATAGGGGGGAAATGTAATTACCCCCCTATAAGAAAGGGCAGAAAGGGGTTTCCCCTTACACACTGACTCTAAAGGGGAAATAAACGTTGATCAACTCTTCTCGCGATAACACAGGATTGGCTACTGGCAACTTTGAATGTATCACCTGAAACATTCAAGATTAGGGCGGACTGCATGCAGTCTTCTACTGATATTATAACTATGAGAACAAACTTTAAATGGAAAGGATTTATTTTTTAATGTATTTTGAATTGTTTTATAATAAATGCATCATTTGCTATCATTAAATTTGTGGGTATAGTTATGTTTATATCTTGGGTTTGCTTTAAAAATGGTTTTTAAAGTTTAAGTTTTTTTATTCTAGTTATGTAAGTAAGCACATATTCTGTATTATTGTTATATTATAAAAATTGTTAAGCTTTTTAGCTCGCCACTGGGTGGACCGCAACAGTTTGAAAAAATTAGAAGTAGACCGTACCGGGCAAAAATCTGCCCACCCCTGCTATAAAGAGTAGCATATTTTACCACTACTCATTTTTATCTGAACTGATTCCTTTTCTATAGTATTAAATGATGCATTCTGCAGTTTTATTATGTTGAATTAACTATTTTCTTACAAGTTTCATTATTCATAAAATATTTTGAAATTTTGAAAACACTATAATATAAAAAGATGTATGAATTATAATGTTGCAAATTTTCATGAAAATTTACATTTTTCTGTCAAACAATGTGCTCCGTGTTTCGTTCAGGCTCTTGTATACATGTTAAAGACACCCTTAAACTGAATTCTGTATTTACTGAAAGTGTAATTTTCACTATTACACTTAAGAATACTTAAATATCTATATTTTTTTCATACAAAATGCAATTTTGAGAAAACAAATATATGTGCACATTCATTTTTCTTTTGTTTAATCACATTTTTAATAAATATGAACTAATATATGAAATGTGAAATTAATCTTTAAACAGTCCAATATAAACAATTTGAATAGCATATTTCTATGTGGCATCAAGTTTATTTTAATTTTTCTCAAAGCAACTAGTGTTTAAGTAGTTTCAAATTTACTAAAAATTGACAATTCTAACAGAAAGACAGCATATGTATAACAAGTTAACTATTTTCATCCTTGAGAATACTTTATTTTCAATTATCTTTAGCCTAACCTATTTCACAGAGAAATAGTTCTATTATCAAATATCACAGTAATAGGCAAAAAAAATTGAAAAGCAACAAGTGCCAGTCTTGAATAACTAATTATTAACTGAACATATTCATTTTAAATACAAGTTTTATCATTAATATAACCAAAAAACATGGATTTTTTTTTAAAAAAATTAGAAAGTCTTAAGAAAGTAAAACTTTAATATACAATAAACTTTTACATATTAGTGAAGTTTTTAAAAAAAAATGACAACAGAAACAAAAACTTAAAATTCTTCTTATTCTAAATCATTCACATAGATAATAACAATGCTCAGTAAGAAAAAATTTAAGATTTCAATAATTAAATACTTGAAATTATTAGAATAAATTCATGAACAACTTTTTTCAATGAATAATATTCATCATAATATATTTAATATTTAAAAATTGAATAGACAAATAAAAATATACTTTAAATTCAGAACTGACCCACAGTTCAGTAGAAAAGATTATATTACTAAATAAAATAAATGAGTACAATCAATTTTGTTAACCCCTTAACTGGTAATTAAAAGTTATGCGATTCGATCCTCAGTGCCACTGTTTTTCAGACAGATGCGCATATGTGGTGTATTGGGCAGGGAGGGGGAAAATACAAAAAGAATCGTATCTTGTGTTGAAACAAGGAAATCCTTCGCAAACACTGTCAAGGTCATTTTATTTCATTAAAAACCTTCTAAATAGTTTTGGTGATAGCAGCGCCAGAAAAAGAATCATATTTCGGAAGAACAGATATATCCATAAGGGCAAATAATGCACAAGTTGAGCATGACATACACAGGCAGCAAGGGGTTAAAAAGTTCTATTTTAAAAGTAAACAGAACAAAATATTATCTTCAAATTAATTGTATATTTCAATATAACTAATTTTGTATAAATGTAAAAGAATGTTTCTTAAAATGCAAAAGTTTGCAACGGGACACAATTTTAGGCACTATCGTATTAACTGTGTAGCCATGATTTTTCGCTAAATGTAGACTGCATGCAAAAGACAAATTGTCGAAAATTGTACATTATGGCAAATTATTTGATACCATATACTAAATTGAGACAATTACAAAAATGCATTGAAATTCACCAAATGTTACCCAACAGCATGGTATTAGTACTCTAAAGCGAGTACCCAATTTTAACTATGAATACAATTTCTAAAATAAGCAAATTTTACTTATACAATAACTTTCCCAAAAAGAATAAAAGTTACTGTTTACAGACTATGAAAAATATTTTAAATATTTAAAGTAATAAATTAATTGTTTACATATAAATAAAAATGTACAAAGAATGCTAGTTGAAATCAAATGCCATAAAGGGCGGGTCACCCAACAAAACCTTTTAGAAATGAACAAAATACAAAGCCTTTATGTACTTTCCAAAAATAAATTAAGAAAATTTACATTTTTTAAAATAAAAGATTATACACGTGTTTAATTTTCTTGATTATCTTCTAAATATAAAAACTTTCATATATACGAGAAATAAAAAGTGCATGAGCATAATTTTTTATACAACACATATATTTTTACATATCCTATAGATATGATTTATGATTCGAGATTTAAGTATTCTTCCATGTTTAATACATGTCTTAACACAATCTAAGGATGTAAATTTGCAACTTTAATAATTCAAAATAAGTTGCTGCACAAAATTTTAGAATAAATTTAGCTAAAAATATGAACACATTTTAAAATAAATAAACATACTTACCTTAAAATTACTATTGCTTAACCAAGATGCTATGCTATCAATAAAAAATCCAATTTCTTCAAAATCTAATAAACCTGAAGGAGTTCGTAAGCAGCTTAAAATGTCATTTCCAAGCTGGATTCGTTTTTTAATATCTTGCGTTGTTAGTAATGGAATGAATTGTTGCAGGCTGCCAGCCATAGTGAAATCAAGAACAATATCACAGTCAATCCAATAGCATAATATTCAAAACTAAAAAAGAAATATATTAATTAATTTATTAAAAAAAATCAGATGTTTTTCTAAATAAATAAAATTTCAAATTAACTCCCAAACTGTGATCAGAAAAATATTTTCTCCATCAAAAAAATTATTTTCCTTGCAAATTTTTAAACACCTTGAAAAATTATATGCTGACATTACTCTATAAACAATACAGTTACACAATTAAACAAAAAGTAAAAATTCTTTGAAAAATATTTAACTTTATATGGTCAGGCTTCTGTATGAAGACATTTTATTCAGTTATTATAAAATAGAAACAAAGAAAATAAATCAAGCAATTAGAAGGATAACATTGTATATAATTATATGCAGAAATACATAAAACTATCCTACAAATTTCATTTACTGTAATAGTAATTCTAAAATACATGCACAATTTCAGTCAATAAAAATCATTTTCAATAAGTTGACTAAACGATTTTTTTCTCCTTCAGTTGAAGATGAATAAAAGGGGTACAAAATACACTATAAAAACTCAAACCATTACAAAAATGTTAATGATTACTGCGTTTAATTTACTAAATCATTGTAATCAATGCAATACTAAAAAATAAAATCTACTTATTATCGCTTATAAAAAGGTAAACAAAGCTAGATGATCAGAGGGAGATAATGTTTCAAAATGTCATGAAAAATACAAACGTAACAATATTTGTATTTTATACTCTCAGTTTATTAAACTGAACAATGATTTGTGTGTATATCTCATTATATATAAACATGACTAAAAGGTAAGTTATCCTTTTTAAAAACTGATGATCGCGATGTATATATACAATTTAAAAAGTGACGTGTTTTCAAGATATTCATTACAATAATTTATTATTTTTGAATGACAGGTGACAGAAACATTCAGACAGAATTTAACTTTACAAGATTCTTCTTGAAATTAAACACACAAACTAGCAACAGAAGCAAATTATTTATGTTAGAACACAGAAAATTTCCAAATACTATACAGATTGTTTACAACTGACAACACTATGAATTAATAAACATTATAACTCACCAACTATTCAACTTGTGTTTTCACCAGAGTTTAAGAAAAATATCATTTTCAACTCATACTTCTCTATTCTAGTAGTATATAGCAATGCAGGATGTAATAAATATATACAAATTAATGCACTTCACACATGTTGATTCTGTACGAATACAGTTTCCCATACCGCCAAGCCATCAGCAGAATGCCCCAAGAACCGTTTATAAAAATGTGATTTTGAATCTGGCAACACTTGTGAATTAGAACAGACCAAATCTAAGAATTAGTCAAAAGAATAAAAAGTTTTAAATATGATATGGGCTAGGAGATATTAAAAATAATAGTGCACTATTTAAACGACAGACCTTCTAGCTCTTCCCAAAGGATTCAATTTGTCAAATGAACGAATAATGTGGGTTGAGATTATGAAAGAGCATATGCAGACAAATCTGTAAAAATAATGAAAATTTGAAAAATAGATGAAATTACGAACTTTTAAATTTTTCGTAAATTGAAGCAAATACTTTGAACCACTAAATTTTCAGTCATTTCCAATTATTACTCTTTTCTTTGTGAGATATTGTACTGCTTAACGAACCATTGCCCTTTACTTATCCATGTGAATTTTTACGTTTCATAATTATCAATAAATTTTTATGTAAAATCTTATTACCGCAACATATCCAAGCAAAGTAAACGGACATATGAATTACTAAATTAAAAATTAATTAATTTTGAACATTCAATACCGTTTTGTTTCTGTATCCGCTTTGTTCAATTAGGTCTTTGAATTTTATCAACTGAATGATAACTGTGACTGCTGCTAATTATTTTCGACTTTTCGGTTTCAATAGTTGATTTTAGCTAAGATTACTAATTATTTCTCTTTCACACCATTTTTCTCATGCAAGGATTTCTAAAGAACATTATGCAAAATATAAATGTAAATATTTTTGACTATACAAACTACAGGTTAATAAGAAAATTAAATCTAAAGATTTAAGATATAAGCAAGGGGAAGAGTTTTGTTTTCAAACATAAGTAAGAATATTACATATTAAGATCGTCGACTCAATACAATCAATAAATTCTCGATAAATGAAATAAAACTTTTTTTTTCTATTCGTAATACTTTTAAAAACCTCAAAACAAAGTGCAAAGATTTCCCATCATAAACTATGTTTTATCTTAATATCAACGAGTTTCAAAATTAGAGCAATTAAAAAATAACCATCGAAAATATAATTTAGAAGCTATTAGGTTTAGTAATTTCAATAATAATAATTTTATATTTAGAATATTTTATTATTAATAAAAAAATAAATACATATTATCGAAAAAGATCGAAATTTTATGATGAATATAATAGAATTTTTTCTTTAAAACAGTACTGAAAGAAAAAAAATTTTTTTTTAATAATTCAGTTTTATTCAATTCCTACAATTGGTTCCCACTTTCCCCATATATATATATATATATACAAACTACTGTACATATATATATATATATACAAACTACTATATATATATATATCTTGTTCAAATTTCCAATCCTTCATAAAATACTTCCTATTCATCCACTCAAGTTCAAATACATTTTTTTAAACTTGTAGTGGATGACACTTGATCTTAATACAGTCTTTTCAAATATTAATTCATTATTTTTTTTAATTAATGGATAAATAGTAAAAAACAAAAATAAAGTCCAACACCATAAAAGAAAGGAAAATGATTCGTTAATTCCTTGTAGCGCAGTGGATAGCGCGTTGGACTTCCAATCCAAAAGTTTTAGATTCGAACCTCCCATGGAATGGCCTAATTTCTGAGAATGTGATTTCTTTTTTACCATACTATTTTGCTAGAACAATTAAATTTAATTAATGAACAAATAGTAACAAACAAACAAAAATTAGTCCAACACCATAGATAGAAAGGAAAATGGAAAATCGCTTTTTATTATGTCACTTAATATTGATTCTATCATATGTATATAACTATTTATATTAATTGTAATTATTTGATTAAAAATAATTAAAATAAAAAATTTCTTTGTTGACCTATGTAGGAATTGACTTTAAAAAAATTTTTATATTACTTGTGTTCACTTAAATACACTAAACAAAAATTTGTTGAAGTTCGTCCAATTGTTGAAAAAATGGAGCATGTATTGTTATAGGAAATCAAAAATGAAATTTTTACGAGTTTCTAAAGATGGCATGAGTAACAAAAATAACACCATACGTTTTTATTAAAACTAAAACAAGATTTTAGACAGAATATTTTAAATGTACACAAAAATCACAGTATTTTTGTATAATGACCCTAGTTATCTTCTATAAAATTGTATTACTGTGGTAAAAAGGGGAAAAAAACACTATATATATACACTGCTGGCCACCGTAAATGCAACACCCTGAAGGAAGCATGCAAATAACATGAAATTTACAACATGCATTAGCGGAGGTGAGATATGCAAATGATTACAATTTCAGTGCAGACACACATCACGCGCGCCTGTTGCGCCACCTCAAAGCGCTATTTAAGGCTTGGAGATTTCGACGATTTCAAGTTCGGCAATTGTGTTTTTCTTGTGGTTTTTTCAAAAAACGATCAGTTATGTCTCGTAGAAAACAGCGACCAGCTTTTGATCAGAGTTCGACAGAGGAAAGATAGTGGCCTACCGAGATTGTGGATTATCTTTCAGGGAAATCGGTAGCAGTGTTGGACAAAACCAAACAACGGTAATGCGGATATGTGACCGTTGGATGCAGGAGGGTACGAGGACCGATGTGGTCGATCGCATCCACCTCAGTACACCACTTCACGTGAGGACAGGTAAATTGTGCGCATGCCAGTGACTGATCGCTCAGTCACATCACGAACCACAGCACAGCTGATTGAGTCTGTAATGCATCATTCAGTGTCTTCGCGTACCATTCGACGCCGTTTACAGAACAGTGGTCTGTCTGCAAGACGTCCATTGCTTCGTCTACCCTTGACGCAGAACCACAGACTTCTCCGCCACTAATGGTGCGATGAAAGAAGGATATGGGCGGCAGAATGGAATGAAGTTGTCTTTACTGACGAGTCACGCATCTGTCTGCAACACCACGATGGTCGGATTCGAGTCTGGAGACACCGTGGAGAGAGGATGCTGAACAATTGCGTTATGCAACGCCACATTGATCCTGCACCGGGTATTATGGTATGGGGCGGTATTGGATAACACTCTCACATTCCTCTAGTACGCATTGCCGGTACTTTAAACAGCCATGGCTACATCTCCGAGGTGTTGGAGCCAGTTGTCCTTCCTTACCTTCAGGGCTTGGCCACAACCATATTTCAACAGGATAATGCGCGACCACGCGTGGCACGCATTGTCCAAAGATTCTTCGTCAATCACCAGATTGAATTGCTTCCCTGGCCGGCTCGCTCTCCGGATCTTTCACCGATAGAAAACATGTGGTCCATGGTTCCTCAATGATTGACCCAGATTAAACCCCCAGCTGCCACACCAGATCAACTTTGGCAACGTGCGGAAGCTGCTTGGTCTGCTGTACCCCAAGAACACATTCAAAGTCTCTTTGAATCAATGCCGAGGCGTATGGCAGCGGTGATCTCCAACAATGGCGGCTACTCTGGCTACTGATTCTGGAAGGAAATACACTTCACAAAAGTTTATAAATTTAATCATTTGATATTTAATCAACATGTTATCTACAAAATAAATTTTGTTGTGCTATTTCTTGTCTTTCTTGGTGTTGCATTTATGGTGGCCAGCAGTGTATATGAAATAAGTATCTATAATTGCAATTACAATGGGATAAGAAGATTATGCGTAAATGAAATTTTACATACATTCAACAAGTTAAGGAATAGACAACAAAATTTTTTAAACCTTGAATAAATCAGATATTGGAACTTTTTTGTTAAATAGCGAGAAAATATGAGTTAAAATTTTTAAATTAAACAGTTTAAATACTTTTAAAAATATATAAAACATATCCAAATAAGGTATGCCCTTAATTTTTTTTTTAAGTTTCAAAATTTTATTTAAAAAAAATATTTTTATAAAATGTGGAAATTATTACAAAATGAGGATGAATATTAAAATTTTGTGTGCTGCTTAATATTCCTCTATATGGACACTATTAATTGTAGAAGGCGTATTAAGAGGGTTCTCAATTTATTGTCATTTTAGCATAGCATTCTCTATGCAGGCAACAGCATTAGTGTTCTTTTAATTCATATTCGATTCATGGTGTGCTTAATACAACATCTTAGGAAGAAGTCCAGCGAAGTGATACAACCGTTGACAATAAAGTTCGGTGAATAAAGTCAGAACGGTTGATCTGGAAACACCGGCGAAACAAAACGCTGTACATGCGTAGCGGTAGGTGTGGACCATCTGCCCCCACCATTGTTCAGTTGAGACTCATTTGCGTTCCATGTTAAACTTGTTTTACAAAGTGCTTGTTTAGTACGTTGGTTCTTAACTGAGATTAGGAAAATGAACGAACGAAAGATCAATTTAAAGTTTCATTTCAAGCTTGGAAACCAAAAGAAACTTATGCGATGCTGGTACGTGTTTATAAAGATCAAGCACTATCCTTGAAGTGTGTGTGTACGAGTGGTTCACCCGTTTTCGAAAAGCAGGGAAAGTGTTTCTGACAACCCCTGTAGCGGAAGACTGACGACCTCCGTCAGTGACAAAAACATTGAGAAAGGGAGGAAATTAATTGCTAAAGATCGTCAGTTAACTGTGCGTATGATAGCTGATGAACTGCAGATTAACCGTGAATCCGCGCAATAAATCGTTACTCAGAATTTAGGGATGAGGAAAACATGAGATCGATATTTATAATATTATTATTGACGATATTCCTAACAACCAACGAAACGTGACGAGGCTTTTGAACTTCTTCCCAAAACAATATTTCTTGTAAAGTTTCCAGGACATGCACAGCAGATCTCAGTGGTGCATAGTTATGAGAGGGGACTATTGAGGACAGTAAAATAACTTTCGTTAATATTTCATCTATGTTAATGTTACAGGATTATTCACCGAACTTTATTATCAGAGGTTGTATATGGTGAAACAAATGGCCGCAGATTTGGAGTGTCCTTTCTAACAACAGATCTGAAAATTTTTCATTAAGGAACACTCAAACATGTAGTCTATAGATGTGGGGGTGCATTGTCTTGCTGAAAAGTGTCTGTTGCTCGGAGGTCATTTAATCACGATGCACAAAATCAATCAAAGTGTCGAGATAAGCTTCGGCAGTACTTAGAAGAAAAGAAACCCAATAATTCGTTTTTATTGCCCTGTCTCGGACGGGTTGGTTTCCCCTCCGCTTAGCCCAGCGTTGCACGAGATCTTTTCGAGTGTATATCTTTATCACGTAGGAAATTTCCCCGTTTCTTCTCGGTGACAGCACTTCTGGTTACGCAGAAGAAAGAAGTTAAGGTTAATCTTACTTTTTTTTTTTTGGTTTTGTTTTTAAAAAGTTTGAGATTATCGAATTTTAGTTAATTTAAAAAGTCTTTTTGTATATTTTTGGCATGTATTTATTTATTATTTTTTGTTAAAACCTTAAATATTAGGAAAATCTTCAGAGCTAAAGTACTTTATTCCATTATTCAAGTTCTTTATTAAAGTACTTTACTTTTTTAAAAGACACTTTTTTGTTTACGTATGGATGAATCCATTTCTTTTGAACTACTTTATTTTATTGTATCACTGAATATTAGCGCTAATTTAACAGTTCAAAATAAGCTGCGTAGGATTGAAAACAATTTTGTCATTCGCCCCTTTTCTCCATGATTTGTCAGTAGAACACCTCTTTAACGCAATCATTTTCCACACCGACACTTCCTTATTTTATTACTTTTTTTTTAATGTTAGTTTCGCTTCTGACTTTCACCGACGTTATGTTCTAAAAAGAAGAAACTCAATTCATTTTGGTGTGGTATAAACCAGTCCATAACAAAAGAAAATTTACTCGACAAATTTATGGACAATTTGAAAAAGAAATATGTATCTTGATATGTACTTAAGCTGCTCAGAAGAAGGCGAGAAAGAAAATAAAATATGTGACCATTTATTTCCTGAGCCAACAATCAGTTCATTTTTCAACGCATTTAATTCACCGAGAATTAAATTCTATTCATTGTTAGATGTTTTTTAATGCTGTGGCTGCAGAAACATTTATAAAAAAGTAATTTGAATTTTAGAGTTTCAATAAATGCGACACATTTGAAGAAAAGGTTTCTTTCTGATGGGGCTGCATATTGGTAATTACCATTACAGACCTGGTACATTATCCGGGAGATGGTATCATTTGAAGAAAAAGTTAACTGTTTTAAATGAAGAGATAGAAAAAAAGCCGAGTTATAAAACGAATTTTGAAATTTATTTTTATACTGATAGAGCATTATACGTAGGCTGTTCAAAAAGTTATAAGACGAATTTTACTTCCGCGAAACCACTCGTCGGAATGTTAATATCTGTGGCATAAGAAAAGTTTGTTGTCTGTATTAACACAAGCTATCGATAGATAGCGTATACAGACTCGTATTCTTGAGTATCACGTGATCGAACTGAAACGTGTTTGTGGCCACCTACGAGCCGCGGGCAGTTGTCGAAATGGAAGCAAAAATCTTCAAAAATCAGCATCGGAGACCTTTGATATGATACGATATGATTAAAGACTGAAACAAGAAAGCGACAATATCTTAAAACGCTTCATCATAGCAGACAAAGCTTGGTTGTATCACTGATCCAACCATAAAACAACAAAACAGTGAACGAAAACATCCGTCTTCACCTACTCCCAAGAAAGCAAAAACTGTGAAATTAGCTCGTAAAGTTATGACCATAACTTTTTTTGATTATGAAGAAATTGTGTAACTACACGCTGACGAACCCGGTACTACCGTAAACGAATCGTACTACTCGTACTACACAAATGTCCTGCGAACAATGATACAGCACGGTAAAAGGAAACGTTCACTGCTCCGAAAAGGCTTCCTATTGAACCATGGCAATGTCCGACTACATTTTGATCGTTGTGTAGTGGATGTTTCACAGCAGAACAACGTAGAGATTTTACATCACCCTCCATACAGTCCTGATAAAACTCCATGCGATTTCTGGCTGTTTCCTCAATTTAAGAAAACATTACAAGGCAAACGTTTTGCAAGCAACAAAGCATGTGTATAGACTGCGGAGGCGATTTTGATAAAGCTCTCACACACAAAACGGACTTTTACATATTTTTAAGAAGTGGACAGAACGTTGGGATAAATGCATTACGTGCCGCGAAAGTTCTTTTGAAAAAGACCATGTAAATGATGACGATTAAAAGTATTTTTTTTATATAATTTTAGTCTTATTACTTATTGTACAGCCCTCGTACATACAAGGACGTCTTAAGGCATGGGCCAACTGGGCTCGGGCCCAGGGCCCCTCCCTCGTTAACGAACTCGTTTCGTTCTCGACTCGGCCTTAATAAGATCAAGATGTGGATAATTTTAATGGTCAAATATTATTCCCGCACATATTCTCCGAAAAACAGGGAATTTCAAACTGCATGTCAACTGGTAAAAGTGGTAAGACTGTATTATTATGTGATAACCGTTGTTCCCCCCGGTCTAAGCCTAGGCCTATAATAACAAAAACAATTATTCAACTCATTTAGTCGAAATGTGGCCATAGGTCGAGCAGTTTTATGCCTAGGTTTTAAGATTGTGAGTCATGCACATTTATTTGTTTCAAATTACCGTTTGAACGGGTATTTGACAATGCATGCTATAAACCGGGGGTTCTAAACCGTATTCCCCTTCCGGGGACATCTGACAAAAAGGAAATTGATGGCTGGAGCAGTTTAAAAAAAAGTATAACGCGAGCGATTCTTAATATTTCTTTATTTTATTGCAATCATAAGCATCATAAACAATATCCTACACTAAAAAGGTACCAAAAAAATTCGAAATAGTTACATTTAGTGTAATTTTTGGCATTGCATTTGGGCACGTTTGATATTCATATAGTATGTAGAGGACAGTCGTGGGCACACAAAAATAGCTTCGTGGGCATATTGGCACCCGTGAGCAAGGGATTAAGAACCCCTGCTATATATATATAAACTGTCTACTTTTAAAGATCTCAGGTAAGGCCTACTTTTGCGTAGAGGCCCAGAGCTTCAAAGAGTCTTAAGACGTCCCTAAATACATTCAAAGTACAAAGCGCCATTCTCTTACTACAAATAATTCATTCATTTATATCTGTAATTGAAGTAAAGGGATTACAATTAAAATTTCTAAATACATTTCCAAAGTTATAGTAAAATATCATACAATTACATTTTTTATATCAGTTGAGAATATTTCCGTCAGTTTCTTTTTGTCACGAGCCAGAGATTCTTGAATTTTTTTACAAAAGTTGATAGATTTCTTTAAAATGGTGTTGGTGGCCGCAGTAGCCTAGTGGTTATGGTCACGTACTCGTGGTCTGTGTGTCATGGGTTCGAGTTCTGGTGCAATTTTAGACCCACCATATGTAAAGAGGGCAGATGCATAATAAATGTGTCAAGCTCAAAGCCCTATCGTTGTTGGCGTGGTGTGGTAGTTTGGAGAGGGAGCTCAGGTGTCGTCCTCGTCACTTGACCAAAGCTCAAAATTACGAAGCCCTTCGACAATTGTCCTCGCTTTGTTTGAAAATGCATCGTTAGTATAGTTCCCATGGTTTTGAAAAACATAGTTCAAAAAAAGAAGCCACTATTTTCGTTTTAATCTACTAATATATTCTAACTAAATTTAAGATCACTGATTGTCAAGAAGAAATACAGGGAATAGCATTCGTTAGTTAAATGCTAGTTTAATTTCAAGGTATCAGAGACTTGATGAAACTCTAAAATACATATTTTTAAACACGGATTCAAACACAGAACACACACTAAAATCCTTTTTTTTTATTTCTAATGGTCTGCGGATTGTCTTTTTACCATTGCAGACCTAGTTCATTCCCCGGAAGTTGGTATCTCTTTTTAGTGCGGCACCGTATATGCCAATCGCCGCAGGTAATTTTGACGGCCAGTTTCCCCCCTAGAGGGAGGCACCTGAGCTCTGACGATGCGAAACTGTATCAGACTTTAATTTTGCCGAGAGCATCCAAGCCAAACAGACACTCTAGGGATCTTTTACATGCCGCATAATCATACGATATTGCCGCTGTCGATTTTCTGCATCATGAAATGAAAATCCACCGACTTGGGCTGGGGGTGAACCCGCAACCTTGGGTGCAGAAGGCGAGCGAGAAACCAACCACGCCACCTGAGATCTGAAAATTAGTTTAACTGTATCACGATTTGGGAAAATTAATGAGTTGCGTAAGACTTAAGAAATTAAATTATTGCTTTATTACGTCTACAGCTATTAATTACAATATTTACATTTAGATATAAGTTATTCAAACAATGGAGTATTTCGATTTCACAGAATATGTTATTGGGGATGGAGGAGGCAAACACATCTCTTTTCGAGTGCTTCAAAACGACTGCCCTCTCCATTCTCTTGGGAGGGAGGGGGGGGGGGGTCTTTCTTATAAATCGAATTTCCCTAGAGGTCCGGATCGTACATGGAATCCAGTCGTTTGTTTTCTTACCGCCATCGGTTGTCAGCGTGATGTCAAATGAAAGAACCCCGCAGTATTTTACGGGGGCATTTAGGGGAATTCGGGAGCACACATGAATCGATAAGAAATAAATTAAACCCCTCGCTTTAAAAAGAGAAAAACACATTCCATATTTAATGACACCTTTGAGAGTTAATAAAAAGTGTTGAAATGACTTTTATACGCAAGAGCAATCCATCAATTTTAATTATTAGAACAGCGTTTCTCAAACTGAGGGGCGTGTGCCCTAGGGGGCATAATAACACTACTTGATGGGTGCGAGCATATTGAAAAATCGAACAAAAGATTATTTAAAAAAATTATTAATTTACAGAAAGTAAACAAACAAAATAAAAAAATAATAAAATACACATTCACATTGATATAATACCTTTATAAATGTATCAGTATATATTTCACAATATGTTTTATAATTAATTTAGCAATACTAAGTTACCCATAGGCTTGTCATGTATAAAATTATGTACAAAAATTAACACTTATCTTGATAATTTGTACGGTTCATAATTAATTCCTTAACTGCGGATTAAAAGCTACGCGATTTGCTTCCCAGTACCACGTTTTCCACGTGGGCACGTGTATGGGACGTATTTATGGGGGGGGGGGGGTTAGGAAAGGAATAAAAATAAGCAAATCCTCAGAAATATGTAAATCCTTCGCAAGCATTGTCAAGATCTTTGTATTGCATTCTAAAACCTTCGGAATAATTCTATGGATAGCAGTACACAGGAAATATCGTATTTCAGAAAGACGTATATATACGTCTGGGACAATTAATGCTTTGGCTAAGTGGAATGCTTATGTACGCCGGTGGTACTTAAGAGGTTAAAGTCGTATTGTAGTTTTAGCGTCAAAGCATAGTGTTATTAAATTCAATACATTGTTATTGTATGGAGGGGGCGCGATGAAAATTATGATTTAATATTGGGTCGCAAACATTGAAAGTTTGAGAAGCACTGTATTAGTGTAAACATGAAATTTCATCATAAAGCGCTTATGACATTATTGGTACTGCAATTTGTTCATGAAAAGCTTACAAGTCTCATTCCCCAGCATTATGATATTTTGACGATTTTGTTCTTGCATCGGGTCATACAAATAAAAAAACTTTTGATAGCTCATAGTTTGGGAAGGAATGAAAAATGTTACTTCGACCAAAGCTTTATTTAAATATTTTCAGTAGTATCGATTGGAGCTCGACAATCTTAATTGCGACCGCTACTGACCCCCCCTCCTCCATTTGCGCGTGCGCGTGCATATAAATGATTCTTTAATACCTCAGTTATCTTGTTACATTTACAACTTCGCTCTTCTCCCTCGAAAGTTTGCCGACCCCTGGCCTAGACGAAGGAGAAGAAAATATTTCGAGAAGAGTAAAATCTCTTTATATAGTTCTGTATACCGGTTTATTTTTCATTTATTTATAACTATGATGAAATGTTTTTTCAGTTTCTCCATCATCACTGACCTTGATGCAATTCAGAAATGATTAGTTAATACCTTTATTATAAGACCAGCTTAAGGTATCCGACTACGTTCGGAACCGTGATTTTGCAACAGCGTATAAATGGATAATATTTATGATATTTAGTGTCACTTAGATTAGAAAATGTATATAAAATTGTTTTAAGAATAGTATTACAATAAAAAATTATTTAAGTACAATATTGTGGCAAAAAATGAATATAGAATGACCGATTTTCAAAATATTCTCCTTTTGTGAAAAAGGCTTCTATTATAATAATATTTTGCCTGTATATAACTCAGACCTCTGTACAGAGGCTCAACTAGAATTTTTGAAATATATAACTCAGAAGTGGGTTTATCCATGTTTTGCGACAACAGAGGGGAGAAATTTTAAGAAAAAAACGCCGGTAATTATTTCAATGGGTTGTAACTCTGAAAATAATGTGAATTTTTCAAAAATCACAGTTGAGCCTCTGTACAGAGATCTGAGCTATATACAGGCAAAATATTATTACAATAGAAGAATTTTTGACAAAAGAACATTTTGAAAAGAGGTTATTCTAAGTTAATTTTTTGCCAAAATATTGTATTTAAGTAATTTTTTTTTCTGTCAAAATGTCCTTAAAACAATTTTATACATGTATTCTAATCTAAGTTCTAATCTAAGTAATCTAAGTCATGAAAATTATCCATTTATGCCCTTTTTTAAAATCACGGTTCCGAACGTAGTCGGATACCTTAAGACTTATTAAAATTTTATGTTAATATACGTTAGGAATGTAGGGAAAATAACTATAGACTGTGGAGCAATGATACTCAACCTGCGACCCGCGGGCCGCAAGTGATCCGCCGGTCTTTTCTGAATGGCCCGGTCATGGCCCAATGAATTAAGAAATTGAGCAGGAAATTCTATTATTTAAGCAATCTAATGTATCAATTTTGCAATCAATTTGATTGTTTTAATAGTAGAATGTAAGCAAGAGAGGCTTGGTCATAGGACAAAAGAAAATAGAAATTATCCTATAACTCAGTAAAAAAGTCGTAAAAATAAATGTTTGTGTGTGTGTGTTTGATAGAAAAGTTAATATAGTATTAAAATAAAAGTCAAAAATTAGTTTTAATATTTTGATCAATTTTGTTTGTCAATGTTGCTTTGGTTTCATAGTGTGTTTTTTCCGTTATCCGCATGTTGCGGCCTGCATGAAATAACTGTCATGTGTATGCGGCCCGTGTGAAATATTATGTCTTTGTAGCCCGTAAGGAAAAAGGTTGAGTAATGATGTCTTAGATGAAAGGAAATCGAAACTACCCCTCAACTCAGTAAAAAATGCATAAAAGTAAATTTTTTTTTCTGTGTTTGATAAAAGTATTTATAAAGTATTAAAATAAAAGCTGCAAATGAGAGTTTTAAATATTTTTATCAATTTTGCTTTGCCCATTGCTGCTTTGGTCCTGTAGTGTTACTCCCATAATACTCATTTGCGGCCCGCGTGAAATACCTATCAAATGTATATGGCCCGGCGAGAAAAAAAAAGTTGAGCACTTCTGGATTAGAGTGTGTCAAAAATTATAATATTAAAGGAATTGGCGTAAAACATTTAAATTTTTTAAAAATAGTTTAATGATAAATGGTTTTATGTAATCATATCCTTAAAATTATCTTTGATTTCATTCAAAAAATTTCTAATAACTTTCAAACCCTAAATTCCAAAAAAAAAAAAAAAAAAAATTCTTAAAAAAATATTTAGCAGATTTCTTTTATTAATTAATTTACAACACACTTTTCGACTATGGAATGTTTAGAGGTCGTGTATGATTCCGTTGAAGAATCAACATTAATGTGAAATGGGGACATCGATTAGCTAGCTATTGACGAAATTTTTGAAAAAGAGAGTAAGCAGTACTTGTCTTAACCCTCTGGCCGGAACATCAATTTTTTTCCGCTCTGAGGAGCATCCGTCTGACCGACGGGTACGTAATTCTTTTTTTTAATTTTACTACCTTAAGTACTGTTTTAAATGTCATTATAGCTCGTGAAATTAAGTATGGCTCAAATAAGATGTGTGGGGTTAAATCAAGCACAACAATTTATTTTTATCACTAGAATTGTGACTAGTATTTTTATAAAAACTGATAAAAAAATTATTTATATTCATGTAAAAGTAATTAAAAATAATGATATCAAAAACGAAAAACCTATAGGAATATAGATACTGATAGACGATAAGAAAAATCGCACATGTCGTGAGTTGAAAAAAAATCACCATGTACCACCACGTGATCCTCTCACTGGGTAGAGTCCAACTGAAGATGTCAAGACAGCCCACCCCAAAAATCACACCACAGCTTTATCTACAAGCATCAAAGCAATTTATCCCCGTCTGAAAGACGGATGTTCCGGAAAGAGAGTCAAATATTGTTTTATAGAAGAACAAACAAAATTGCAACATTTTTCTTTTACGAAAAAAAAAGCATTCAAATTGTTTCCTCAACATTATGCATCACAATATCATTTCATGAATTATTCATTAATATCTTTTAATACTTCAATAATTCGACTGCCTTTGTTACGTTATTAAGTCTCCTAGTATAGCTTTCTTAACTATCCTAGTAAATTTTACCAAAATTAAAATTGTTCTAAATTAGTAATGCGACTCATTTTTATATTATGTACTAGTATTAATTTAAGTAAATGCTTCTGTAACAATATCTGGTAAAAATACAAACGAGAAGAAAAATTTAAGTTCGTTAGTTTTCCTTTTTCGAAGTTTTAATTCAACGCGCGTGTAAGGTAACTTCAAATTCCAAGAAAGTTGTTTTTATTCACTGTACCATTATATTATACTATCTGGTATACCCGTTCTTCGCACGGGGTAATTGAAAAATTGAACGATACAGATTGAAGGACAAAGAAATTTTTAATGAGTTAATTTTACGTGAATTGCAAATTAAACAAAAAAAAAGCCTTTTGCATATCTCAGCTGAACAAAAAATCATATTTGTTAAATTTTAAGTCTGTATATCTAATAGAGTTGAAAAAAAGATTTTTTTTTTTTAATTATAACGCTCCTGTAACTCCCTTGTGGATCGATTTTTGAAAACATCTTCCTAAGCTGATCTCTACTCAGCAAAAGTAACATATTGTTACAAATTTTATGTAATGAATGCTTAAAATAATGTAAATAATTTATATCTAGAGATATCTAATATGTTAATATTACTTTCTGTTGCCTTTATTTTATGTTAAAATTGTAATATCGCAAGCAACGCCTTTTCTTACATTATAATGGTGATTCAATGGAAGCATATCGAGATGTTGGTGATAGAGCCAAGTTGGCATCACTTTTGCGACCATGTTGCCAACTTCGCGATTGACTGAACGGTGCAGAAGTTGATATGCTGTAGTGCCACCAGGTGGGAATAGCAACAAAGAGGATAGCACAAAAACCTTCTCCACAAAAAATACATTTACATGTCAATTTTCATAGTGATCGGTTGAACAGTGTTGTGTGAAGTGAAGCAAGGCCATTTATACAAAATCCATTTTTATTTATAGATATTGTATATTAACCGCACCTGCCTATTTTGTTCGGTATTTGATGATGTTGAATGATTATATACTGTTTGTGCGTGTGTGTGAGTGTCCTTGTTATTGATATCTTCATTCTAGCTTTGAATTGTATTAAATAAAGTTTTTATAACCTCCTCTCAGGAATTTAAAAGTACTAAACCTGATTTTCTAAAGCGGAAACATATTTATTTATCTTTTACTCTCCAGAATGCCCCACCCATCCTTGTGAGCAGAATTTCGCACAGTCTGTTCTTAGTGGATCTCTACTCAACAATAAAACATACCTGCAAATTTCAAATATGTCTGTCTAATAATTAAAAAAAATTGTATCTACTATGCTCCCGCACCATCTTACACCCCGTCATTAGGAGCAGAGTTTTGCAAAACCCGCTTTTAGAGGAGCTCAACGCATCAAAAGAAATATGCTTGCCAAATTTTGAGTTTGTAGGTCTAATAATTCAAAAACGTCAATTTTTGTCTATAATGCCCACCTCTTGGGAGTCGAGTTTTGTAAAATCAGTTGTTAATGGATCACTGCTCAATAAAAGAAATTTGCCTGCTAAATTTCAAGGCTGTAGGTCTTAAAGTTCGTGAGATCTCGTGATGACTGAGTGAATGAGTTGCTTTTCTCCTACACTTAGAGAGGCCAAAATTTTAAACTGATCTTGAATAAAAATTCATTCATCACTGTTATCAATATCAAGCAAAGAAAAATGTGTTCATTTTGATACACAAACATCTGTACTTATTTAGAACTATTATAACCGATTTTTAAAAATATTAAAACATGCCAATATTCAAATAATAATAATAATAATTTTTCCATATATTTTCCCCGTGCAACCACGAATTTTGTCTGTAAACACACACGCATATAAGTACTTTAATCCCCGAAGAAAAACCACTTTTCTCAGCAAGTAATTTGAAGGGAGAAAAAAACTATGTTAATATTCTTTTTCTTTTAGAGCTGATCCCAGAAGTAGGACGACAGTAAGAAGATTAATTTTGCACATTTTAAAAAAAAAGAACTTTGCTAAATTACATTAACCTATTAATTCCATTAAGTAGAGTTTAAATAGCATTTAAAGCGTAAACGAAGCGGTTTCGCTTTCGTCTCCTAGAGACTCGAAATGTTTGGAATCTCCCTTCTCATTGCCCTCGAGAAATTGTTCTTTACTTCCGGTTCTTCATCCAAATGGTGTCAGATGAGACTTCTTTGCCCAGTTAAGGAAGGAGATCGTAATTCAATCTTTAGGTTTTAAAAAAGGATCGTGGTGCCTCGTGAATCGTGTCCGGAATGTGATATGCATTAGCGGAAGTTTTGGCAACACTTCTCCTATAAAATTAAAAATTAAATCGTTTTCTATCAAAGTGACTGCGTTCGGAACCACATGATTTTGAAAGAGTATAAACGAATAATTTGTTTAATATTTAGTGTACGTTGAATTAGAATATACATATAAAATTGTTTTAAGGTATCCGACTACGTTCGGAATCGTGATTTTGCAGAAGCGTACAAATGGATAATATTTATGATATTTAGTGTCACTTAGATTAGAAAACGTATATAAAATTGTTTTAAGAATATTATTACAGTAAAAAAATATTTAAGTATAATATTTTGACAAAAAATGAACATAGAATGACCCATTTTCAAAATATTCTCCTTTTGTGAAAAATGCTTCAATTATATAATAATATTTTGCCTGTATATAGCTCAGACCACTCTACAGAGGCTCAACTAGAATGTTTGAAATACATAATTTAGAAGTGGGTTTATCCATATCTTACGACAACAGAGGGGAGCAATTTTAAGAAAAAAACTCCGATAATTATTTCAATTGGTAGTAACTCTAAAAATAATGTGAATTTTTCAAAAATCCTACTTCAGACTCTGGCGAAGTCTTTACTTTATATAAGCGAAATATTATTATTTTAGAAGCATTTTTTTATAAAAGGAGAACATTTTGAAAAAAGATTATTCTAAGTTAATTTTTTGCCTAAAAGGTGTATTTAAATATTTTTTTTTTGTCAAAATATCCTTAAAACAATTTTATACATGTATTCTTAATCTAAGTGACACTAAATATCATGAAAATTATCCATTTATGCGCTTTTTTAAAATCAGGGTTCCGAACGTAGTCGGATACCTTAAGATTG
>BMAV01005553.1:0-58955 GCA_019973955.1 Trichonephila inaurata madagascariensis | reverse complement strand
TTCCTGCGTTTGTGCTTGTTTAAAAAATTGGGGGCCCTCGCACATGTTTCTTCACGTGCGGTGTTAAAAAACGGATTAATTCAAGTTCGGTTCGTGCACCCTTGTTGCAGATCGGGACAAAATGGGTAATGCGTAGTTATCAAAGAGATGGGAATCTTTGTCATTCTTCTTCGACCAACCCAAGGGCGGGGAAGCCCCCCACTGATTTGATCTGGTCATGATGAGTCCTGGGGTAAAATTTTTTATTCATTTTGCTGTGGGCCCCAAAAACCAATAAATAACGCCAAAATTTAAATTTAACATTAAAACAAAAAGTTTTCCCTAAACAAAAATAAACTTAATCCAACATTCAATCATGCTAACATTTTAAAAAACACGTTATAAAATAAACTCTCAATCTCTTTTTAAAATAAGCAAATCGCCTGCTTTTTATAAATCAAGTAAAGAAATGATCCATAAGAAAAAGGATTTTTAAAAAGGGTTTTTAAACTAGATGCGGAAAAAGGGGAAAATTTCGGTGAGAAAAAAATTAAGGTTTTAAAAAAATTGGGGAAAAAGTTAAGGTTTTTTCCAAAATTTCGGACTGAGTTAAACTTACACATGTTTCTTTTTATTAAAAAATAGTCGCGTTCTGAACCGTCATCGCACCCCTATCCTTTTTAAAAATATCTCTTTTAAAAGACAAATAGCTTTTTGCCTTTAATACACTGCTTATTCTGCTGCGTTTCGCCTTTAAAATACAGTTTTTTATATATAAAAAAAAGTAATATAAAAAATTAAGTCAATTCCTCTTAGATCAGAAAAAATTTTTTTTTAGCTTTTTTTTAAATAGTTCCATAAATAAAAATTTGTATTAAAAAAAATTTTTAAGAATCTTTAAGTGGTAATTTTTTTTAATTATCTTTAAAAATATTTTTTATCCAAAAAAAGCATATAAATTTCAGTTCAACTGAATGTTTAAAACTTTAGAAAAAACCTTTTCAAGTTTTGACCAAGTCAAAGGGGCCTAAGTCCCAAAAATGATGCCAACTTTTGGTGTATTTGTAATTTTTAAAAAAAGTTTTAATCAATTAATTTTTAAATTTAAATTTTAAAATTTTTTATTGTCATCCAAAATAATCCTTTTATAAAACCCCGCTCAATTTAGGGGCTCTAAAAAAGTTTTTTTAAACGATTGAAAATTCCACCAAGATAAATAAATAAATAGAGAGTGTGAGCTAATAGTAGGAATTGAAAAATAGAAAAGCATTTAAATTTAAATTTTAAAATAAAAGCACATGAATTTTTGATTACTTTGAGTTTTATACAGGGTAAATCTTTTCCACTCATTCTCTATCGCAATACATTGTGAAATTATTTAACAATAAAAAACAAGATTAAATTTTTGGTAAAATTTTGATTTTTAACTTTTTAAAAAAATTGATATCGATTTTAAAAAATTATTTTAATTATTAATATTTAATTCATATAATCAAAAGAAAACAAGTGGATGAAGTAGTGGTAGCTGGAAACGTAACTAAAAAATATTTTTGATTGGACAGTGCATAGCAGAAGTAAAATTGCTTTTAGCTTTTATCCAGAGACTTAACAAAGCAAAAAGATTTTACTTTTTTAAATATCTTTTTGATGTAGATTTGGTGTAAGAATTAAGAAAATAAAGAGGGAAAACACACAAAATAAACGTTTCTTTTCTTTATTTACTGAGAGATTTATTTTTTTCTTAAATAATAGTTGGATCATCGAATATTTCCTCTTGTTGGAGGTTTACACAAGGGCACATTTTTATCCTTCATGTACTTTTTTTTGATTTAACATAAAGTGGCTAATATTTGCGTTTTACCTTTTCAAATTTTTTTCGAGTATTGAGGTTTCTTCTCATCATATTGATGTATTGAAAACATTCGATTTTTTTTACAGCTAAATGCTTCTGCAAGTTTCTGGAGAATCAAGTTTAGCGAAGTTTTCTTTGTGATATATAAATATTTATATATAATATTTAAAGATTTTGTAAATCAGAATAATTAAGACTAATTGTAAGGATGTTGCTTACTGGATATTGATTTTTGGGATAAATTTGAAATCAATAAAACAAAAGTGTTTTCCTTCAAATATATTGGAAACCCTGCAGCTTGTGCCCGGTAAGGCGATTTTTTTCTCTCTCTCTTGGCAGATGCGTTGTTCGAACTGGCATCCGGACCCGCCGTAAGGGGGCAATGACGTTTATGTAGGCTCAAACATTTTCCCTTTGAAGTAGTGTGGGGAAATTAGAAGAGGAGATGCGAACAGTGATTTAGTTTAAAAAAATTCGAGGTCCGTCACCACAGCCCCCGCGCAGCTTTTTTAGTGCGACATAAAAATATAATTTAACTTATATGTATTCGAGATAATTTTCAATCTTATGTAAAAACACGTTGTAAATAATATTGTTTTAAATTCGATCCAAAGATAGATTAATAATTTTTTTGATAATGCGCTTCAGACATCAAAAATTAATGTTTTTGGTAGACGCCGAGCATCGTGAGTTGATTCTGTTCTGTTGTCAAGATTCTTTTTTCTTCTTTACCGCTTGTTAGAAATTCGCAGATGTTAAGAAATAAATTGCAACTCATTGCGAAGTGTTAAATGTTTTATGGCTTATAGAAATACAAAGAGTACAGCCATAAAAGTTGCAAAAAAATTTCGAAGAAAAAACTATTTTAAATGTAAGTCGCCATAATCAAAAACATATTGATTATTATTAAATCAACTCTTGAGTGTTTAGTGGCAATCCGTTTTAAGTTTAAAATTATCAATCTCTTTTACTGCTACTAAAGAAAATACTTTTAGTGCTATGCAGAAAATTGCAGTCCATTTAAGGTTTGAATATCTGATGCCAGTCATTGTATTTATTTTCCGTTACAACACTTAATATTCTATTTTAGAAATTTATTCTATTCCTATTAGTTATGTCTCTCTCTATACACTCATAGACAAAAAAAAATTAGAGCACCAAGAAGCAGTCGTCAAAATGAAATGAAATTTTACATACGTAATGACTACTTTGATATAAGTAAATGATCAGAAAATAAAAGAAAAAGAATTATTTATTTCAGAGAAATAGGGGCAAAAGAACGGAGAATTTAACACCCTGTTGAACCCCCTCTAGCGATGCGATACGATTGGGCTTTGAGGCATACAAGTTCTGTACGATGTCTTGAGAAATTTCATTCTATATTTGCTGTAATCTTGCCTCTAGCTCGTTCAAACTCGTGGGATGCCCAACTCGAAGTCCCAAATGATCTCAGATATGCTTGATTGGAGACAAATCTAGGGATCGGGAAGGCCAAGGAAGGGTAGTAATAGTGCAGATACAGTCTTGTGACACCCTTGCCGTGTGAGGCCGAGCATTGTCTTGTTCAAAAATTGCTCATGGGAGCCGTTGCATGAGTTGGAACACATGTGGTTGCAGGATATCATGGACATACCGCTGGGTATAATACTAGGGTTCGCTACAATGTATCAATAATAGGGGTGACCGCGTAATGTAGGCAGCGGCACCCCATACCATCACACCAGCTGTAGCAGCGGTGTGTCGCTGTAAAGCAAAGGTAGGATTGAGGCGTTCACCACGGGGTCTCCACACACGAACACGATTGTCATCAATGCTGAGATTGTATCTGGATTCGTCGCTAAAGACGACCTGGTTTCATTCCGCTGCAATCCAGTTTCCTCGTGTGCAGTACCACTCCAAACGGAAGCTTTGATGGGTGGGCGTCAAGGGCAGCACACGCAATGGGCACCGCGATCCCAAATGTCCTTCAGCCAGGCGCCTTCGTATGGATTCGAGAAGATACAGGGGCCCCTAGTCAAGGTGCTACTGTGCCTGGATGGCGGCCAAAGAAGGAGTTGGCTGTACGCGTGCATTTCTTACAATGTGGCGGTCTTCTCGACGACTGGTCTGTCGAGGGCTTCCTGAGCCTAGTCTTCGTGTAAATGACATCTCTCGGATCCACTGGTCCCAACACCTCAACACAATCAGAATGGCCTAATTGATGAGCTACTTACCTAGCTGAGCATCCAGCTTCCATCATGCCAATGATCCCCCTACTCTCAAACCGCAACAGTTGCTCATATTGTCTTCAAAAACGGCGAAATGGCATGCCTATCTTAGCTCTTGCTTTGTAAACGATTCAGCACACTCAAACAAGCTTTGGTTACCTGTTTTATATTCCACGGAGAACGACGTTAATCGCCCTCTACCGGGTATATGTAATGCGCAATCACTCTGCATTTCTAATCATTTGCATATCTATCTGACATGTACCTACATGCCAAGTTTCGTTACGATCCCGCGATTAATTTTTGGTGCACTGATTTTTTTTGTCCATGAGTGTATATATATTTTGTTCAAATTTTCAATCGTTAATAAAATACTTTTTATTCATCCACACAAATTCAGATGCATTTTTTAAAAACTTTTAGTTGATAGCACTTGATGTTAATACAGTTTCTCCAAATATTATGTCATTAATTAAATTTCATTTTTTAATTTTAAATTTATTCTGCGTTGTTTCTGAAGAAGTTAGAAGTAGCTGCAACAGATGGCGCCCGTAGTGTGGTTTTTATAACGAATGTTTTCTTGGCTTCAGATACTTATTTTTTTTTAATTTATCCACTCAAATTCAAGTACATTTTTTTAAACTTGTAATGGATGACACTTGATGTAAAAAAGTTTTTTCAAATATTAATTAATTAGTTAATTATACTTAACTAAATTGACATTTTTCTTTGCTGACCTACGTAGAAATTGACTTAATTTCTTTTTATATTATTTGTTTTACACTACTATTTAGAATTCTCTATATACATCTCTCTTGTAGGTTCTAGCTGACCTCAAGAGAAAGAGGGATAAAATTGCAAGTTAAAAGTTGAAAATTTAGAACTCTCCCCAAGATATATCCCAAGTGGTACTTTTTTTCAATTTTCAACTCTAAAATTGGGTTTGTAGTCTAGCGCGTCTTTTTTAAAATTTTTTCCCCACATTGAAAACTGTCGGTGTCGGGAAATATGCTACGAATTCCTTCTTTTTTAGAATTGACGTTTTCCCTCTCTTAGTTCGACGTCTATGGCTGCATATCACACTTTTACCATCTTTTTCTGTATCAAAAATGTACGCAGCACACAGAAACAGCTTTTATAGATTCAGATTCTTTTTTCGCATTTCTTATTTTGAACTATATATCATTGCATGTCGTTTTGGGAAGCATTAGAATTCGTAATGTGGATACTAAGAATAATATTTCTTCGTAGATTTTTTTTCTTCTTCTTGTGGAGTGCTATCGTGTTGAGTATTCATGTTTTTGAGCGAATTTAGGTTGTTTTTCTTTTAAGAATTCGATTTGTCACGAGTGGTGACAAAAATATTTTGTCCATCATTTATTTTATATTTGGATCGGAGGCAATATTTTAGGTAAAAAGAATTTGTAGCTAAAGTGAGGAGATTTACAAATTTTTAGAAGTTGATATATGGAAGACGGAATTGCGGGTATCCCTGGACTTTTATATTTTTTTTTAAGTACAGTAAAAAACGCTTAACGCAAAATTGAAGGGATTGCAATATTTTTTCGTGTTAAACAATATTGCAAAAAAAAAAGTTATATATATATATATATACATATATATACAGTGATTATTACTTGATTCATTTATACTCTAGTTTCACTAAAGTTATGGTAATTTGTAACTCCCATATTGATTTTTACTTCAATTTTTTTTATACTTTTGTGAAGTGCTGCATTTCAGCCATTCACATGCTTTGAATCTGCATAAGGTTTCAGAATCTGGCAATAACTTACTTATAGCACTCTGATTTAGCGCGGGCTCTGCATTATTAAGTGCAATTTTTAGGTAAGTTACCTCTATCTTTTAATGGATTTAGATATTCCTATCCATTACTTTCAATAGGTTTTTTCTCAGTATTATTTACGTAAAGGGGGAGGTTGGCTGGCCCAAAACATGTTCAATACCTTTATATAAATTATTTTATATATTAGCTGTCCTAAGTCAGCAATGTTTTTAATACTGCAGGATTCATTTTATAATTTTAATCTCTGCTTGCTCAAGTAAAAGTCCTTCCATTGTGCATTTCCTACTGTCTATGTGTTTTTTGAATGTGATTGATGGATGTTTATCTCTTGTCTGTAGAGAATAAGACTATATATATATGCATTTAATAAAAAATTATTAGAAACAAAATCATTTATAAGACCCTGATGAAATTCATACAAATGTTTCACGGTTTTTTGAAAAACAAATAACGCTGTTTGAGTTTTTAGAAAATAATCTGATGTATTTATTCTATGAATTGTCTTTTTTAGGTCCAAATTGTCAATAAATTGCTCAATGTCATCCATTTTGTTTTTCTTTTCACCAAGAGGAAGTGCGTCTAAATAACGGAATATAATTTTCGTGATATTCCTCATTCCGAATGATGTGGGAACAGGAGCTGCCTTATTCATTTCCTTTCCGTCATCGGAATCTGCGTCAATGATATTTTTTGAGCTTTGAACCAACTCCAAAAAATTTCTTTGTCTACCATAACTGGGGCTGTACGCACATTATCATCATCTACTGCAAAGAATTCTTCCTATGATACAGTAGGTAGTCCAATAACACAAAAGCTTCTCAAACATTTCATTAAGTGTCTGTTGCTTTCCGCATTTTGTTCATTCCCAAAAGGGAAATCTTTCGTGTGAAGTGATTTTCGTTTGGTGTTGAGAGAGAAAAGTGCAGGTTAATACATAAGAGTTTGTCGGGATCGTTGTATTATTTCATGTTAACCGATATTCCGTCTTGTGCGTTTTCGCTTTGAACATATTTCACTGTAGTATTTATTTTCATAATGTAAGAGCTTTATATTCGCAGTCAATCAAAAAAACGGTGAAATATTTTTAAAATGTTGTTTTCTTAATTATATTTGTTACATAACTAATCACAATAATACGAAAAGATTTGCAACCGTAAGACAACAAAAAGGGTCATAGCTTTAGGAACATGTCAGTTATCATTTCCTTATGTAGAGCATTTTATGGGATTTGTGAAATTGGTAATTTTCTACCTCCTCCTTAAGATCCAGTTTAGAATAACTTAAAACATTTTATCACAATATATTAAACTCTAGACGTATCATATTAAATTTTATTAGTATTTTGAGACTAAGCAGTTTTCCCTTTAAAATAACCTTTTAAATATTTGTTGTCTCGATGTCTTACGAATGTAAAATTAATAATCTTTACGTAGACCAATGTCATTTCAAAGACATCGCTAAATCAAAAAAACATCACCAAAACGCAGTTGACAAATAACTTGGGGAAAGCTATGAATAATCAACTTATTTTAAAAACAAACACATTCACTTGAAATAAACAAAAAGCGAAAAATAACTAAATTATTAAAAGTGGCCGAAGCGTCGTAATTTCATTCAATATCGTGACAACTGTATCTTTTACCGATCACGCTGTGTAAGCAACAAGTACGAATTTAAATGCTGTCATGCAGACACTGCAAAGCTTCGGTTCTTACCTTTTTGTTGTGGCGGCGGTAGCCGAGTGGTATATGTGTCGGATCGTGGCTTACCGTGTCACGAGTTCGATTCCAGTACCACTAAAGACCCGCCGTGTAGGGCAGCGATATACGTTAAATCTGTCGAGAGCTGAAACATCTTCCCGTTGGTGTGGTGTGGTAGTTAGGGAGAGGGGGGTGCCAGCTCAGGTGTCGTCCACGTCACTTGACCATGCTTCAAAATTACGTAGTTCGTCGCCAAAAGTCCTCATGTAGCTGAACAGTGCGACGTTAATATTCCATCAATCAATCTTACCTTTTTACTAAACTAAATAGTCCTTTGGATACTTGTGTATTAGACCAAATACGTTTTAATTCATGTAAAATGCGTATAAAATTTTTATCATTATTACCAATAAAATGGGAGAAAATAATATTGTTAATTATAAACAATGCGTTATTATTTTTGAGCATGCACTTCAAGAATACTGCGCATGTTCGAACAGTACGTCCAATGTAAAACGATTTTCGATCATGTGTGAATAAGATTGTTCCTTTGAATATATGCAAGCGAATTGATTTTCACTGTTGGCTGCATATCACGGCATTTGGGAATGTTTTTAATTTGACGAAATTGGTCGATGGTATAATACTTAATTACCATAATAGTTTTAATAAATGTCTATGTTTAACATATGTAAACCTAATTTAATTTTACACTGAGCCAACCAAATTTTCATATATTTTAAACTGTGATTCTGCTGGCTCTTTTAGTTAAAATTATTTTTAATGAGAAAAGTTTTTTCTTTTTAAGCTATTGCATAGAACGAAAATATTTAAGCACTGTTCTTTTATAGGTAATTGTTTGTGATGGTTTGACTTTTGATATTTTATAAAATGTTAACCTTTTACTGATTTCCTTTGTCGCAAAAATTTCTAGAATTATATAGTATTTATTCATATAATAAAACAAATTGGTTGAGTTAGAATAACTAAATAAGATGACAAAGTAAAAAGGTCTTTAACTTAAGTAGATAGTTTGGAAAATGAATTTTTCAAAAATCCAGGAGCTTTAAAGATAATGGAGCTTCATGTTCCGCCTATTTTTTGTAATATGTAAAAGCGAATATTTAATGTTGAAGATAAGAAAATAAACTCGAGGACACAGGAAAACACCTCAGAAGTAATTTTCTTTCATAATTACCTAAAAGAAGACTTGCGCGTTTTTCTCTTTAAATACCTAGCTAATGTTTTTCTTTTAAAAATATGATAAATTCTAATTCTGTAATACACATTCTTTTTCAAATAATCATCAAACTATTTTTTGTGTGTGTCTATTCCCTTTGAAGTACATTTAATTTTTTTAAAAAAAAATTCATATTAGTTTGCTGAAAATTTTTCATTGGTTTTGACTTTGAGTTGCAGATATTTTTTTGTAAGCATTTTTTGAAGCATAATAAAAAGTTCTTTAAAATTTTATACTCTTATCTCTTATTCACGACTTAACAATGATAAATAGATATATGTAAATTTTATTCAGTTTCATAAACATTTTCTCATTTTCTAACAAAATATTAACAACTTTTTTCTAACTTAATTGTTATATTTGTGGCAGTGGCATCTATATAAGCCAGTAATAGCCTCCATGCTAAGACGATCGTTCTGGCACGGTGGCTAAGATACTCGTTTTTGGATCTAAAGGTGCCCATATTTAAGTTTCCTTCATTGGTGACCCTGACCATGCAAAGAGAACCGCAGCAGTTGGGGCGCCATCTATTCACCACAAATGCAACCAAATGTCATGCTTTGTCGCAGCCAACAAAGCCGTCACTCTCGATGACGCAAACCACAATTCGTCACACACGAATGACGCAACCTACAAGCCGTCACACTCAAACTGACGCAACTGCTCACACGCTCGCCGTGGCCACTGTAACCAAGTGGTCAAGGTATCGGATCATGGCTGGCGTGTCATGAGTTCGAGCCTAGTATCACTGAAGACCCGCCGAGTAGGGGAGCGATGAACGATTAATCTGCTGTGAGCTCAAACGTCCTCCCGTTGGTGTGGTGTGATTGTTAGGAGAGGGGGAGGTGCCAGCTCATGTGTCGTCCTCGTCACTTGACCAGGGTTCAAAATTAAGAGGTTCATCGCCAAAAGCCCTCCTGTAGCTGAACAGTGCGACGTTAATCTTCACTCACTCACTCACTCACGCTCACCACAAATATGGATATAGTTCATTCGCCTACAAAACCGTCACACAAGATGACGCGGCTCACAAGCCGTCACATGATTGATGCAAAGCTCAAAGCCGTCAAACTCAAAATGACGCAAATTCTCACGCGCTCGCCACGAATATGGTACCATTCGTTCACGTATTCGCCCAATCACTGGCAGGAGAGTGTGTGGCGGGGGCATCTGTATAAACCAGTAATAGCCTCTATGCTAAGACGATCGTTTTGGCATGGTGGCTTAGATACTCGTTTTCCGATCGAAAGGTGTCCAGTTCTAATCTTAAATCATATTTATATATTACGAAGAAAAAGTACGAAAATTTGTAAAATACTTCATTTACAAAAAAGGTATTAAGTAAAACTGAATATTTTGCTTTTTTAAAATATAAATGTATATAAAAAGAAAAACGTATTCACACAAAGGGAATTCAAAGCTATAAGAATTTTCCCTATAAAAACTTATTATTTTAAAAATATTTTTCATGAATCGTTATTTTCTTGTGCAACAAGAAGGAATATTTAATTACTTTTACAGAGTAATTAAAAACAAACTTTATACTAAACATTATATTTTATAATACATAAAAACCCTGTTAACAGAAGTTCTAAAGAAAAAATCAGCATGAAAGAAATTTTTAAAATATTCGAAATTAAGTATCAAATAAATTCAGTTATGTAGTGTATGTGTGATCTATTGACACTCTCCTAAAATTCATTCTTATACATTTATTACATTAAAACCATGAAAATTTCGTCTTTTTCAATTCCTACTATTAACTCACTCTCTATTTATTTATTTGTTTGTTTATTTATCTTGGTGGAATTTTCAATCGTTAATAAAATACATTTTAAAGTGCTCAATTGAGCTGAAATTTAATACACATGATTATTTTGGATGACAATACAATAATTTAATTATAATTAATAAAAATTAATTGATTAAAACTAATTATTTAAAGAATTACTTTTCCAGCCACGTTGACATCATTTTTGGCGACTTGTGTCAAAACTTGAAAAGATTTTTTTCTCACGTTTTAAAGCATTCAGTTGAAATGAAATTTTATATACACGATTTTTTTGGATGACAATACGATACTTTAATGAAAATTAATACAAATTAATTACCACTTAATGTTGTAAGTTAATAAAAAGTAGATAAAATCAAATTTTTCTTTGTTGATCTAAGAAGGAATTGAGACTTAAAAAGAAATTTTTTATGTTTCTTGTTTAGTATGTAAAGAAAGGGGTGTTAACAAGTAAAAATGAGAAGAAATGCAAATTAGAAATAGGTGAAATATTATTGTTCTTTAATGCAAAAGAACAACAACAAAAAATGATAGAGCAAAACTTATACGTGCAAGCCTATTTTTACGTTTTCAACTTTTTGACTTTCAAACTTCATCTGCAGATTCTTTCTGGGATACCAATACCGAGTACATTATTTCTACCCGAATTCTACCAAAATATATTCGGGGGATATTTTAGCATTCCTTATCCTCCTGTAGCAGTCTTTTATTGACTACGAGAACCAGATGGATGAAATTTCAAGTTGAAGATGAAAACTTGTAATTCTTTCCACTACGAAATGTGTCCAGGGAGCCAAAAAAAGTGTAACTTATTTTCTGAAATGAGGAAAATGTTTAACTTGTTGGAGTATAATCCTTTGGGGAAATTCCTTTTCCTTATGAGATCCAATCGCTCAAGGTATCCGACTACCCTAAAATCACGATTTTTGTAAAAAAATTGACAAATTTTTTATGATTGTATTCTATAGGCCATCTTATTAGCTTGATAAAAATAACAAGTATTTTATTCTCCGTTCACTCGAACAAAAACTACAAGGGTTGTAGTAAAAGCAGATGCTATAACTTTACATAAGACGTCAAACTTTAAAATGCGTTTTACTTGAAATGTGTTTATTTCGAAAAGCTCAAACGGGGACAGCGATTGCTTGTTTTATTTCAAAATTTAAAGTTCTTTATGTGAATAGAATCACTGTTTTTTTAAGCAATTTCATATAATCACTAATATAAAAGGCTCTTGTTTTCATAAAAATTAAAATATCTCTTATCCTGAAGGTCATTTCAAAGATGAATAACAAAGTAACAGATCAAAATTGAGAATTCGTTCATAAAATCTTTGCACAGAGGGGGCCCCGTTTATGTAAGTTTTTGTATATTTTCAAGAGTTTTTTCCATTTTAAGACTACACAGTACCCTAAAAATTTCATTTATACCGAAAATTTTTTTTCCATTTTCTGGTGGCCCATATCATTGAGATCCTTACCACGAAATTTCAGATCTGTTAGCAAATTAGTTTTTAAGATATTTGAAGTTTTATGAGCTATGGTTTTAGTTTCGGTTTCATTTTCAAGCATTTTTCCACTCTTAAATTGAATTAATTAAAAATATTTTTGAGCTTTCGGATTGAAATGATTATTAATTCCAATTTTCATTATTAAAATCATTTCTGCTTCATTATGTTTTGAGTTTTCATAATTAATTTCATTAAGATCAATACCATGGCCAATTTTTGCTTTAAAAATAGTTTATACAGCTTAAAAGCTTTATCATTAATTTTTTTCCTGTTGAGAAAACGCCTTGGCAAATGCGTTCTCAGGTTGCTTTGAGAAACAATATTCCCAAGAAATGAAAACTACTGAAAATGATGTATCTAAAATTCAGTCCTTAGCTGATTCTGCAATTAGACTTCCGAATACAAGTATTCTGAATCCAAATGTTGCAGATATAACTGAATATTTTCTTGATGTACCTAACTACATTATACTAAACATATTGTAGTACTATATTTTAGTATTTTCAAGTCGTACGACAAGAGCTAAAACTTCCTAAACTGCCCCAATTTAAAAATTTAAAAAAAATTAAATTTTATGAGCACACCTGAATATTTTAACCTTAAGATAGTATCACTGTTATTTTGTACATAAATGCATTGTGTTTCAAAACCTTTGTAAAAATATTAGATTAAGATAAAACTGAAAAAACTAACGTCTTAAAAAATGCTAACAATATTATGCAAAAATGTATTTTGAATTAAAAAAAAACTGTTTTCAGCCATAATTAATTGAAGTAGTGTTTCGATGTAGAACATAAGCTGGAAAATAACATATTAAAAATATAGAGCTTTACTGGCATTATAGGTTTTTGTTTTTTGCCTTTACAAATTTTAAATGCGTTTTTCTCAGACTTTTAATTTTGAAGGTATGAGTGTTTTCTAATCCCTAAGGCTTTTTTCCTGTTCAAGATAGAGCCTTGAATTTTGTGTATACCCCAGTGTTTCTCAAACTTTCAATACTGGCGCCCCCTTTTCAATCCCATAATTTTATCGCGCCCCTTATACATATTATTACTAATAAATTACTGAATGCAATAATAATGCATTTTTTGACGCTGTGCTACAGTACACGATCTTAATTATAAAACCGTTCAAATTAACACAACATAAGTATTAAATTTTTGTATATATATACATTTTTAAGCAAAAAAAAATTAAGTAATAGGATAATTATTATGTTATTTTTCCTTTCTCTGTGATTTTAAACGGGAACATATTGCAAAATGCAGGCTGCTTAGAAGACAAAACATAGATATCATCTAAATATAGAAAAAGAACCTCAGAGGGTCAATTTCTGCTTTGAAAAACTTGCCTGGCAAGACAAGCCCATGGAAGTCGCTAATACTTATTAAACTTGTTCTACCCATATTAATAAGATAAGCATTAAATTTTATATATGTTACTCTTAAGTAATATATATTTTAAGTAAATTACTTTAAGTAATAGGTTAATTATTTTATTTTTCTCTCTAATTTTAATTCGTTCACTGAGAAATAATATTTAATTAACATTTATTTCCTTCGAAATCCATTTCTAAAAGTACAAATATTAAAAATAGCCTAATCTATGTTGCTCTTTATCATCCATTACATCTGGCGCATCCTCAACGTTCATGTGAGTCTAGGCAACCTAACAGACGTCTGCACAAAAACATAAAATGCTGTACTTCGTACAATTTAGTCAGTCTTGGCCGAATCGATTATCTACCGAATCTCTTAAATGTACACATTTCCTAATTCACGCGTTAATTGTAATTACTTGGTATTAGTATTTATGGCAGTGGATTAAAACAAAATCATAGATATATTTTAAATCACAGCGCGAGCATTCGATGATAATAAAGCATCAACAAGTACACAGACGAGGGCAAATTGATAGCAAGTTACGAAAATGTTAGGATCCATTTGCAAATACTTCAGAAGGCTCTGAACGCCGAAAAAGAGATTCTTATAGATTTCACATCCAGTGACGAAATTAAAGGGCAATTTTGTAATAAATCACTCTTTGAATTCTGGATAGATGTGGATGCTGAATTTTCTGCACTGAAAACAAAAGCATTTCGTATACTATTACCATTTTTAATATGTTACCTTTGTGAATTCAGATTTTCTGCGATGGCTATTTTGAAGACAAAATATAGATCTGAGCTAAATATCAAAAAATAACTCTGAGTGTCAATTTCTAATTTTAGCCTTCCTTTGAAAAACTTTGCTCTGCAAGACAAGCCCATGGAAGTCACTGATAATTATTAAACTTGTTCTTATACTGGCTGAAGTACCCACTCTTATATATAACACGAGTTTATTTTTTAAAAATGATAATATATTATTCTTGATATAATAGCTTAATTGTAAGGAGAGTAAAACCAAGTGCATGATAATGTATACAAAAATGTAAAATGATTTATTGAAATGAATACTCATATTATAAACGGTTTTGAATGAACTGTAATTTTAAGCCTCGCAGAATT
This sequence comes from Trichonephila inaurata madagascariensis, assembly GCA_019973955.1. Classification (NCBI taxonomy): domain Eukaryota; kingdom Metazoa; phylum Arthropoda; class Arachnida; order Araneae; family Nephilidae; genus Trichonephila; species Trichonephila inaurata. Next base: position 44,359 of record BMAV01005553.1, on the reverse strand, counting down.
AGCATTTAGAATAAATGTTAAGTAATAAAAAAAGAATATAAAATTCTAATGAATAACAATTGTATTATTTTTTTAATATTTAAAGCGAGAATGCCCGGGATCAGGTGTGCACTCGATGCTAACGTTAATGGTCACGGGGAGTGATGCACCCCAATTCTTTTTTTTTATAATTATTTTCAATATACAAGATAAAAATCACAATTTCAGTGAATAATTTAACTAAGAGAAAATATACTTACCTATTTCAAGGATTTTTCTGTTTGTCTTTCATAAATTGAGAAAATATCCAATAAAACTGAACTAAATTGTTCCAAATGTGCGTGACCTTAATAAAGGACACAAATTACAGACACTTTTGCTAACATTACAGGAAAGTTATTTGCAAGCAAAACTGTCACATTTTGTTCACGTTTTTGTAATTTTAATATCCTTTGATGATCGACAAATATCCTGTTGAACTTTTTCGTGCTTGTGCCTTTTTGACAGGGTGAAGTGCCTTTTGCGGTACAGTTATGGCTTCATATTTTCTTGATAAAGTTCTTAATGTAGCTATTGAAAATTTTCCTTTCGTTTCATGTTTATTGCTTTTCTCAAATTTACTTTCGCTAACATGATTAATATGCATTATTTCAGCAAGTGTTTCCCTTGTTTGATCAGCTTCAATATCCTCTCAGAGAGATCACAGATTGCCCCCAAATCTTTTTTTAGATTCTGCTCATTTACATTTATAAACCATAATCAGTCGTACAACATCACAATTAAAACCACTAAGTTATTCGTAGGGGAAAAAATGCAGAAATGTTCAAGAAAATTTTTTTGAAAAATAGTGGTCGTCCCGGGGTCGGTCAAAAACAAGTACCTTAAGATTATAAAAAACGTTTCCCAAATTCCCAAAAAAAGGAGAAAATGTTATCAATTTATTTTAGTTCCATTAAGACTGTCATATTAGAGGATTCTCTTTAAAATCCATTGGTAACAAATAAACAGTTTTTCCCCAGAATTAAGGTTTTTTGTATTATATTTTTTATACTCATAAAAATAAATCTTGGCCAATTAATCCTTCAAAGTGCTCAATATGCTTATCCATGTATCAAAAACTCTTTCCCACATTTTAAAAAAAAAACCCAACAAATTATATAATTTACAACTTCCAAAAAAAAGGGATGCAGGTAACCATACCAGTAAGTTTGAAAGCCAGCAAAAATAATATTTTTTAAATTAAAAAAAAACGTAATAAAAAAACTCTCATCGTAGGAATACAGCAAAGCAAACAAAATATTTTTTTTTTTTAGTTTATAGGATCAAAAAATAGCTAATGAGCGTTCAAAATAGAATATTTTTTTTTTTGATGACCTTTTTTTACCAGATGATATATAAACCCTATCAATGTAAAAACTGTATTTTTTATTTATATCAGAAAATACTTTGTTCTTTTTTTTTTTTATTCCAGTAAATTAATTTTTTTAAACCTTTTTTTTTTCGATATGCTCGCGCCCCCTTTAAGGGGGTTTTCGCGCCCCCCGTGGGGGGCGCCCCCGTTTAGAAAATGGTTTCTCCGAAACGTATGTTCTATAAAAAATTAGTATGGATTTTGGGCTGAGATCTCTTTTTTATTTTTCAAAAATCTTAAATTGATATTTTTTAAAAAATTTTTGTGTTTTTCCCGGTTTTTCTAGAAAATAATTATTAAAAAACAACAAGGGGAAAATATTTTCAAAAACCATACTAACTTTTTTTTGTTTAAAATTTTAAAAAAAGTAAATAACTTAAAATGACTAAAAAATTTTTTTAAAAATTTAGTATTTTATAAAATTTGAAAAAATTTAAAATCCAATTTTTTTAAAAATTGGAAAATAATGGCTGGTCAAAATGACTTTTTATTTCCAGAATAAAGGGGGCTTAATAATATAATCTAAATATAAAAAATCAATTATTTTTACTGTAACTGTCCCCAAAAATTTTTAAAAGGGGGTCCTTTAGTCTTAATTATAATAAACAAAATTTTTTTTAAATTTTTATGATTTTTCCTTAAATATACTAAATAAATCTAAAAATCACAAAAAAAATCCCCGAATTTCCATTTTTTCAAAAAAAAGTCGCAAGTGTTTGGATACCTAAAAGGGAAAAAAATAAGAATTTTTCTTTTTAAAAATTCATTGTCTTTGCTAAATTTGATATTTGAGGCTTTATTCTTGCATAACACATTTTTTATAGTAAAATAATATTCAATTTTTTATGGGGACATTAATCTACATAAGTTTGGTTTGGGAAGCATAAGAATGTGCAGTATAATTACTATGATTAATGCGTATAGTTATTATGATTTATGCGCAATGTGATTATTATGATTGTTATGTAATGTTATTGTTATGGTTGGTACAAATTGTGATTATGATTAATGCGTAATGTGAATGTTGTGGCTGTTATTTTTCAGGTCTTTTGTTCTATGTTGTTGCGTTATTGGGTATTTGAACTTTAGTACAATCATAGGTTATCTGAAAATTCGATTTATTTCAACTGGCGATTTATATATATATATATATATATATACAGAAACAGTTTACTCTGAACACGTAGTTTTGGTTGAAAGTGATATTTTACCATGACATCTTTCCTTAATATAAAAACTTTAAAATTTTTGCAATATATTTGTAAGATTTAAATTCTGACTTTCACAAGTTTTAAAATAAGCCCTCAATTTTTTGCAACTCAACGTCTTCAGTTCTTGTAAAATTTATGATAGTTACATGTAATTAACATTTTTGTAGGACATTAATTTTGTTTGGAGGAGGTCTTGAGAATTTTTAATTTTAGGCCTCATTTTTAACCTTGCAAATGATCATTATTTGGAATAATATGAATTTTAGTTTTTAAAGTAACATAATCTTGCAGCTTTCATACTATGCTACTAGGACTTTATGTTTAAAAATTCTCAAATAAATACTTGATGCAATTCACACATAATAACACAAATATAATATCTTAGAAACAAATATATTTTAACTTTCTGTATGAAGAATATTTCTCAGAATATTTCTATTAACATAATTTTGCTACGATGAATTATGATGAGTTAGTTTTCCCATCATAGTCTTATATATGCTTAGATTTTCTTAAAAACTATATATTAAGGCAATGCTTCTCAAACATTCAATGTTTACCATCCAATTTTCAATCATAATTTTCCTGGTGCCCCTCCATACAAAAATAATGTATTGAATTCAATAATAATGTAATTGGACGTAAATCTCTTAAATGGCTTTAATTATAAACTGTGCAAATTATCAACATAAGTATAAAATTTTACTTGTAATTTTGTGTATGGCAACCTCTTGTGGTCACTAGTAATCATTGAATTTGTTCTTAACCTAGTATTGATGAATTAAGGATCAAATACATTGTGCAGTACTGATACATTTATAAGTATATTATATCATTGTAAATGCGTATTTTTTATTATCTCGCAATGTGTTTATTTCGATTCCTTTCAGTAAATTAATGTTTTTTAAATCTTTTATTTTTGACTATTTTATGTGCTCGCACCCCCTGGTAGGATTATGACGCTCCCCATAGGAGGACGTGTCCCACAGTTTAAGAAATGCTGTAATAAGGGATTCGTATGCATTTAATGAAGATAATTTTGTATGATGTGCGAACATAATTTTAAGAAAAAGCTTACAACATGCACAAATTATTTAAAAAGAAAAATTTATGAAAACTGATTTTCGACATTTTTCAGATTAGATGAGGGCTATTTCTCTTTGTTACAATTATTCCTTTTATATCTAGGGTGTAAACAGGAAAGAAGTCTCAGAGGTGTTAAATTTCTCTAGAGGTCTGAAAATATAAACAATTTTCAATTAGGTATAATTCTTTTAAATTTAAATTAAATGATTCGAACCTTTTACACATTATTTATAAAAGAATGGGGCTTCAGAAAAGTATAAAATTATTAACATATAATAATAATTTAAAAAATCACACATAAGCATATGAAAATTCTATAATAAATATTAAGTATTTTTTGCGTTGCGAACGCTATTTAAAATAGTAGTCTCCGATGTAAAAAACTTTGTAGAATTATAAAATGCATCATACTCTTTAAACCCTACCTAATTTTAGTATTATATATTTTTTGTATTTCAAAATATTTGTAAAATATTGCAATTTTTTAAACATTTTTTAAAAATATAATTTTATTTATTAAAAAATGTAAGTTATTTATATTTATAAAAATGGCTACAGTGTAAAAAGAATACATTTAACTTTATAAATCAACTTATAGCTAGTAATTAAAAAGCTACTATTTTAGAAAATAGCATGCGCGACTAAAACTTAATAAATATTTTTATAGAAAATTTTCTCATTTCATATGCTAATAATTTTAAAAATTATGATTATATTTTAAACATTCTTTTACTTTCTGAAGCCCCCTTTTCTTTATAAATATTGTAAAAGTTCCCAATTATTTATTTTAAATTTAAAAGAATTATACCTGTTTGAAAATTGTTTATATTTTCAGACCTCTAGAGAAATTTGACACCCCTGAGACCTCTTAGCGAAATAAATGGAAATGAGTAAAAGTGAAAAAAAGACTCGAATTAACTAATTGATATCATTGGAAAATTGCATGGTAGTTTCCTCTTTGAGTTTTAAAGATACTAATACTTTATTTTAAATTTGTTCAAAAGTAGCGTACTGCAACTGGACATTGAATAAAAAGATTATAACCCAAGTACAAAAATCAGTTTTTGTTGAAAAAGTATTACCAAGTTTAATTGTCAGGAAATAATTCTGAGGTAAAATTCTGGTGTCTAAGTTAGAGAGCTCCATTACAAGCAGAGTCCGAGTCAAGCTTTGAAACCAAAATTGATTGAGATTTGTATGTAATTCAATAAGATATATGAAGAATTTTTCCGAGAAAAAATTAAATTTAACTTTGATGGCGCAGTTTGGAAATATAAAATTTAAGATATATAATGACTGTAGGAGAAAATACCCATCTCCTCCAAAATAGGGTACATTTTGTCCGTGAAAGAAAAAGTGATAACCATTTGAAATAAACGAAAATTGTATAAACTAACAAGCGTTAAAGTTATTTTATTTGTTTAATGCATAACAAAAAATTTTACTTTAATAATCTTAATGAAGGAGAAGCCATGGTAAACAAAGGTAAGGTGGCATTTTGCTTAACCGAAACGTCTTTCAATGCTTACAGAAAAGAAAGAGCAAAACATCGAATGTCGTGACAGCTAATATCTTCTGGGGCTTGTCTTGCTTCGCGTATATTAACACTAGAATCCCAACTTTAACACCATACGGGGTTGCGGTAGCTCAGTGATCAAAGTATTGGATTAAGGTAAGGCATGTCATGAGTTCGAGCCCAGTATTACTAAAGACCCGCCGTGTAGGGCAGCGATGCACGTTAAATCTGTCGAGAGCTGAAACGTCCTCCCCTTGGTGTGGGGTGGTAGTTAGGAAAGGGGGTGCCAGCTCAGGTGTAGTCCTTGCCACTTGACCATGGCTCAAAATTATGAGGTCCGTTGTCAAAAGCAATCATGTAGCTGAACAGTACGAGGTTAATATTCACTCCCTCACTTAACACTACACTATATGAAAAGGGAATTGAAACAGAAAAGTAATTTTATATATGATACCATACTAAAAAATGAAGAAATTTATAGTAAATTTTCATTTTTTAATTATAATTGTCATTTTATAATAAACACATCCTTTACCCTATAGGAAAGTGAATTTTTTAAGTAAAATTTAAGTATTAGAACAGCTTTAAATTTTCCCACTTGTAAAATATCTTACTTTTTTTTGTCCAAGTAATTTACGTTTTCCTATGTGTTCTTTCAAAAATTAAAGTCATGGGAATATTTTCTGGGAATATTTTAAGTATAAAAATATATATCTAAAATATATATATATATATATTTACAAGTAAAATTTCGAATATATAAGAATAATGCGCATTCAGATGATGTGGAACTTTTGTTTTTGCATTCCTTTATTCTTATTCGAATATTCGAATGTACCTTCAAAGTAGGACACGACTCCTACTTTACTTATTGAATTGAATTTTTATTAAAAAAAATTCTAGACTTTACCTTTTACGTTTGCGATTCAGTTCAAGCATAGCGACATATCGTACTTCCGTCTTCTATAATCCCGAATGCATTTTAAAGATATCTTAGGATTCCATATACTTTTTTGAAGACTTTTGTTGACCACATGAGCAAAATATATGGAATTCTTGGCTGTAGTTAAAATTCACCGAAAAGGAATATATCCTGGGTAAAAAAAGTAACTTTAATACATTCCGAAATTGGGTCCTTGGCGTAGTTCGCCCACTCGATACTTTTTCCGCCATTAAACTTGTCCGTAGTGGAAAGCATGTTAAAATTTCCTCATTTTGGAATTCGTGATTTTTTTTTTCTTCACGATCTACAAGTGGGGCTGCATATGGTATGCCAACAACACTTTTTTATATCATTTGGGCATCTGGTATAAAGAAGTAGCTCCTTGTAAATTCAATTTATTCTGCCCGGTTTCATTTTGAACTATATTTCACTGCCTATCACTCTTCGTTGTTTGGAAGCAGTAGAATTTGTAATACAGCTATTACGAGTAATATTTCTCCGTATTTCTTGGTAGTGTTGTCACGTTGTTTGAATTTTATGTTGTGACGAAATTTGAGTTTTCTCGAGAATTTTTCCATTTGTCACAAATGGCGATGGAAATATTTCTCTATCGTCATTTATTTTGCGTTTTATAAAAATGTGTATGGATTGTCAGCAATATCTTTTGGAGAAAAAGAATTTGTAAATATACAGAGATTTAATCTTTTTCGTCGGAAAAAAAGTTAATTCAGTAATTTTCTTTAGAATTCAAAATGTTTTTGTCCCCTTTAAAATTTCATTAAATTAAAATTACTTCAGGTCTTGATAATTTCTGAGCATAATTCTTCTGTAAAACTATACATTTTAGATATAACTCTAATATTTTTGGTATTCTTGGATCTTTGCATCTCGGGACTGAAAAATTACGAGTATGAATCTTGTGTGGAACTCATTTGATCCAATGAAGGATAAAGACTTCCGTAGAAAATAATAAGGTTTATAGAATGTGCGATTTCCAGCTAAGCCTTTTTTCATTATGGATATAGTGAAATTTGAAAAAGAGAATTATGTACACCATTTAAGAATAGGTAGTGGTTACATGCTTAGCGTATAATGCCCAAATACTGATTCCTGTGAAGTACCCCCACCCCCGCAAAATAAAAGCGACCTTTATAAATTAAATTAAGCTCTAAAATTAAGTATCCTTTTAATGTGAGTTAAGAAATTTGAAGAAAAGGTTGCAGCTGAGGTCGTTCTTAACAGACCATGGAACAAAATTATGAGATTTGTCATTATCCCCCTGACATATGAATAAAATGGAATTTGATGTATACATTTTCCCGTTCCACAGGAGTGCTGATTTCCGGTACCGTTGAAAAGGCAAGGGAGGAACTTTGAGCATTAGAATTAAAACGGAATCGACACACGATTCTCGGCAGATGCAGTCTACCATAGGTAATTCTTGACCTCTCCCGGACTTCAAAGTCTACAATGTACTTGAAATGTATGACATCCCCCAGACTATATTATACGTCAACGGATTAAAAATTTTAGCGTTTTTTTTATTACACACTAATATAGAATTAAAGTGGAAAGGTACTCTGATTCCTTCTCAAGTTTTAGTGCACTGAAATATTAGTGTGTCCTTTATATATATATTTTGTTCGGTTGTCTTATATCCAGGAAAATTTTCCGTAATCTACAGGTTGATTTTTTCGAAGTAAAACGTAACTTATTTTAGAACTCTCAGAAATTATAGTAGACTTTCTTCAAAGAACAACAAAAATGACACATATATTGGACTTGGCAATTCAAATCCCTTATCATTATTTCGTATAACCCAAAATGCACAATCCCTGCCAAATGTTTCACCAATGTTGCTTTCCTGCACCATTCTCATAGTGAGGGATCGGGGGAGGACTCTTTAAGAGTTTCCGAGTTTTATCATCAAGTAATTATCCTAGAATATTCTAGAATTTTGTACACACCTATTTTTGCCATCAAATCTGTCTTCAGGATTACTTTTCCTCATTTGAATTAATGATGAAGCTTTCAAATGTGTGATCTTTCTGACTTCAATACTCTTTCAGCAGTGTAACGAACAAAGTGCAAAATTTCCGTAACACTATACATTCATATGTCTAATTTACAAATTCTGTTTTATTGCTATGTAATGAACAATTATATGTAATAGTTTTGTTTATTACGATAATAAACGCTTAAATTGTGTTGTTTCTAATGTTACATGATCGAGGGCTAGGAAGCCGCAGCTTTGAGCCCCAATCTGATCACAGTACGTTTTTGGGTTGCGTTCCACCGCATTTGTAAGAAGAGAATACCTTAGGGCAGCGTTTCTCAAACTGTGGGGCGCGCCCCTCGAGGCGCGCGAGCGTATTGAAAAACAAAAGATTATTCTTAAGAAATTATTAATTCACTGAAAGTAAACAAAAAAAAACACTCTGACATAATAAGAAATAAAATACACACATTTGCACTGATATAAAAAAAAACTTTTAAATGTATCAGTACTGCACATATATTTCATATAATTAATTTGACACTACTGTAAAAACAAGTTTAATAATTACCAATGACTCCATGGGCTAGTCGAATATAAAGTTATGTACAAAAATTAACACTTATCTTGATAATTTGTACGGTTTATAATTAATTTCTTAACTGCCGATAAAAAGTTACTCGATTCGCTCCCCAATGCCACCGTTTTCCACATAGACACGCGTATGTCATGCATTGGAGGGGGGGGATGGAAAGGAATAAATAAGTAAAAAACTTTTTCTGAAATAAGTAAATCCTTTGCAAACACTGTCAAGGTCTTTTTATTGCATTCTAAAGCCTTCAGAATAATTTAATGAATAGCATTTGTCCAGAAAAGATCGTACTTTGAAAAGACGTATATATACGTCTGGAGCAATCGTCACCTTGGGTGAACCAGACATTTATACACGCCCGTGGCAGTTAAAAGGTTAATGCCGCATCGCAGCTTTAGCATTTAAAGTACAGTATTACTGAATTTAATACACTGTTATTGTAAGTAAGGGGGTGCGATGAAAATTATGTTTGAATATTGGGTCGCAAATACTGCAAGTTTGAGAAGCACTGCCTTAGGGGGGGGGATCAGATGGCCTCCCAACTCTCTTCCTTATCCATCAACCTCTCGAGGCCTTAAAGATTGACGAATATTTAGAGTGCTTCCATGCCACACATGTACGAACATATATGCCTTCTCTGGGATTCGAACGCAGGCCCTACGGCACAGCAGTCAGCGTCATAGAGTCTTCTACTTGCATTGTAGGTAACTTAAATAAAAAGCCATATAACGCAGAGTGTGTCATTATATGAATTATACATGGCCTTTGTATTCCATCACGGAGTGGTTTATTCTGTAGAAATATATGTACCGTAATACCTCGAATTACGCTAGCCCGACTTAAACGAACCTGGAGTTACGCGATTTTCAAACCTCGTCGATTCGTCTTTCGTTTACCCAAACTCGGGTAGAATTAATACCAGAGCCTGATGAAATTCGTCATGTGATTGAAGTTGTCATTCTAGATAGGCCAATAAATTTAGAAGTCTATAGTGATGACGTTCAAGAACTGCTGGCTTCTCCCACAATCAGGAGCTAACAATTGATGAGCTCATAGAAATGCATGAGCAAGAGCAAGACATTGAAGAACTTGAGTATTTAGACCCAATTCAATCAGTAGATCAAATAACTTTGAGAATTTAATATAAGGCCTCAGTTTAATAGAAAAACGGTTACAAATTTTAGACAATACTTGTTTTTTTCGAGAAAACAAGGAATAAAAAATTATTAGCGTGCTGTGGGGAAATTTTGAGAGGAAAAAAATTCTTTGAGGTGGCAGACTGCTTAGATTTAATGTGAAACTTTCCACACATGAAAATAACCTCGGTCTGCGATTTTGTATTTGTGTTATTAAGATTTTATTAAACATATTTTTCCTAACTTATCGGTTGATTTAAAATAAGTGTGACCAATTGTAAAAGCATATAACTATTTATATAGAATTTCTATCGTTTTACTACTGGTTTTATTTTAAAAATGAAACATTTAAATTACTTATCTAATTATTTTTATTAGTGGTAGTAAGTTATAGTACTGGAATTAGATTCTCAAACATGGAACGAAATTTTACAGCTTTTGAATGATGGTTGTTCAAATTCTATAAAAAATGAAGCATTTAAAAATCAAAAAAGACATTTTTTTATTGTATTACTATCTAAACTTAAAAAAACAATTAAATTGGGCTCGCAATCAAAAGCTCCAGGAAAAAATGGGAATGAAAGGAAGTCCTTACTGAAAAAGAAAAAAGAAGTTGAAAAAAATTATCGCTGTAGAAACTCCTTTGCCTAGAAAAAACCTATGGCAAAGAAACTACAGATATAGCAACCGAAGATTTATAGTCGGATAAAGAAAGTTGGCTATAAAAAGTAAATTTTCGAGATTGCCTCCAAATGTCTATTAAGACCGTAAAAAAATGAAGAAAACGTTCTTGGTCTCTGTATTTAATGTTATGAGAAGGTAGATATAAAACATGGATAACTTCAAATGAAGCACTGTTTCATCTGTCATTCACAACTGCAAAACGAAGATACAATATATTTAACGTAAAAAAACGTCGAAAAGACGCAGCTGTTTTTCAAAATGCACGTTTGCCGTCAGGTGTTAGGGTATGGATAGGAATGTCTTCTCAAGGATTAATAAAACCACTTTTTTGTAGAGCCAAAGGCTAAAATTGATGCCAAATACTGTCAGATTAGAGTTTTGAAGCATTTGATCAGAGATAGTAAATGTCTTTACACTCAAGGGAACTTTATTTTTCACCAACATTGTGCACCAAATCATGCTGCAAAATCAACTATAAAATGACTGAAATATAAAAAAATAAATTTTCTTCTTTCTGATAAATGACTATCACTACCCCCTGTCTGGGTTCCTTGCGATTATTTTTAATGGGGATACTTAAAAAAAAACAATTAAATAGACGCGCAAAGTAAGAGCATTTCAAGGTTTCAAAAAGCAATTTAAGAGGAAGTTGGAAAAATACCCCAAAAATGGTCGAAAAAACTCTTTTAGCTTAGCAGAAATGCTTACGTAAAGTGTACTGTGATAGAAGAAACCACATTGAAAAATCCATGTAAATAACTTTATTCAATAAAAAATTATGATCCTCTGAAATTGGTCACACTATTTATGAATGAACCATATTATTATTTTCCTTCATCTCCGGTCCCATCTACGTATAATTTACATGTATTTATATGCAAAAATTATACAATGACTTACGCGGTTGTCATTCAGTACCCCCTGTCGCGTAAGCTCGGGGTATTACTGTATGCTTCAAAGAATATTTAAGGGGGTCCGGCACGTTCATAGGAGCCCATGTTAAATTACATAAGTTTATGTACCTTTTTCTCAGAAACTACTTACTTCTCATGAATAAAATTTTTATAGCTTATGTGCACTATCAACAAAACTTTAACAAAGAGTTTTGTCTTTTTGTTAAAAATTAAAGTAATTATAAGTTTTTTTAAGAAATGTCCTATTTTTTCCATAAAATTTAGTTTAAGAAAACGTTATCTAAAAACATTTGCCAAATATATCTAATTCCCTCCTTTAAAATGTGTAAATATGCTAAAAGTATGCTCCCTGAAAATTTCAGGATTATATAAAGAATAGTTTTTGAGAGAGAAAAAGGTACATATATAAAGGGAAAAATATTAAATTTTGAGAAAACAGGCTTTAAAGTGAAAATTTATAATTTGTTAAGCATTTACTTTTTTTTTTTTGTATTTTCCAGAAGCATATGAAGTATTTTCTTTACCCTCTGCCCCCCAAAAAAGACTCTTCTAATTTTCTTTTTTTTTTTCATTATTTTTAACAATTATACCTTTGTTTGGGATATCAAGATGCTTTTGTTGGGCTACATGAATTCTATATACATCTAATTTTTTGAAGCATGAGACACAGTTATAACTTGGTTCAATATCACAATGTTTTAAGATCATTAATTTTGCTACGTGACTCACATAGAACTGTGCAATAGCCATATTTGTGCCTAATTTTGGATTTTTTAACTCCACAAATGTTGATCTTGGATCACTGACCATATGGTGTTAATAACACCATACCGTGTACTCATACACTTTTTGGATAAACCCAATACACTCTAATTTTTCCACTTGAACATCCAATGGATTCTCGCTCATCAGGAACTTATGCAAGAAGAAACAGGAATTCTCGTAACAGAGATCATTTGATGCACTTCAAGGAGTAGGAGTAGCTTCATTTAATAAATAAATAATACTTTTAATTATCATATTTCCTTATATCATATATCATTTTAAACAGAACTATTAGAACTTTGAGAAAATATAAAAAAGTAAAATTAGGTAATTTGTCAAAAATTCATGTACTAGACCGTCTTGAAATTTTAGCATTTTCTATCCATTTACGTAATACTAATTTCCTTATAAATTAACTTATCACACATTTGCTTTTACATTTAAGTTTTGACAATAAGTGATGCTACTTCAATTCTTAAACTATCGTAATATTATTTTAACTTTATTATTCAATTTATACTATTTTTTAAAAATGAATCTTAATTTTGAATGCATTTGATTGCTGTCTTGAGCATTCTTTTAAAAGATTAATAGCGCGGTCTCTTAGTTTTCTTTCAATTTTCTTCAACTTAAAAAAGTAAAGGAAACCAAGCCTCTTTAATAGATACCTTTATAGCATTAATATTTAATTATAAAAAATGCGAGAAAAATATCCATTAAAATATTGTGTTTTATAAAAGCCTTTGGTTGCTTCCCCATTTCCCCATTAAATCTATTTAAATTAAAAAAGAAATTATAAAATGGGGGTAAATAATTTGTGAAAAAAAAAAAATATATACGCACATTCAATAAAAAGCCATAGATCCCATGTACTTTTCGGGGGAAAAAAAAAAATTTTTTGGCTTTTTTAATTTGGGGAGTTTTTAGAATAATGGCTTTATTCCTATACTTTTTGAAAAAAAAGCCTTAAGATTCAGTGAATTTAAAGAAGAATATTTCAAAAAGTACAGACAAAAATATAAATATATAGAAAAAAAAACCTATTTTCTTTCAAAATTCCCTTAAAAAGGCTTACGTTTTTTTTTGGAAGATTGGTTGGATCATATCAAAATTTTTTTTTTTTTCTTACGGGGTCAAAAAAAATTTTTAAAACCACTATTTTTAAGATAATTAAAATTTTTTATACTTCCCTTTTCCCATTTTCACTTCTATTTTAATCTCTTTTAATTTTTTTTTTCGTTCTTTTTTTATTTGCATTTTTGGTGTATTTTTTGATTTTATACTACGTTCAAAATTCTCGGGGTAATTTCCTACATAATTCCCAAATTTTTTTAAGGGTTTTTTTGCTATATTTCAATACAAATACTGCATTTTTTTTCCTTAAAGTAATTAAAAGTTCAAATACATTTCAACAACTAAAATTAGTGAAAATTAAAAAAGGTTTTTCCCATTTCTTTTTTATTTCAATTTAAAAGAACAGAATCAATTTTTTTTTTTTCCTTGTCTATGATTTTTTATAGCTGTTTCTTTTCTGAATACCAATATTCTGCATAGCAGGCGAAAAGTTACATTTTTTACGTGGGGTTTTTTTTTTTTTTTTTTGGTAAATTTTTTTTTTGGCAATGTAAAAAATTTTACAGTGAAGTTTTTAAATTGTTTTTTCTCTCTCTCTCTCTCTTGGAACTACAATTTAAACTAATTAATTATTTAAGCATTTCATTCATTAATTTTATAAAAAACCCAAACGGAAGTAGTATTTGGGAAGTTTGGCTTTATGATAAAAAGGGTTGCGAAAAGGTTTACGAATTTTTTCACTAATTGCTCTTGTTGCATATAAAATTCTGCAAATTTCTGTCAAAAAATTTTAAACCCAAAAAAAGTCATAAAATTATTTTTGAAATAGAAATGCTTCAACAAAATAACAAAAAAAGAAAAATAAAATGCTCAAATTGTGGAAGAGGGGTTTTTTGATTCCGGATCATTAGGTTTTTTTTATATAAAAACCCAAAAATTTTTCCCCAAAACCTTAGCTTTAATTTATTTCGTTAAAACAAAAAAATTAAGTTCAACAGAAGAATAAAGTTTTTAAACAAAATGTTGTTTTTTTTGTGAAATTATTTTTCCCCCAGGTATCTCTGGACGGCACATTTATTTAAAACAAATACGAAAATAACGATCACGGAAACAGCACACAGCAAGTCTGACCAAAAGCACACAGCGACCGTCTTTGAATTGAACCCCGTAGAAGGAAGGTGGGATTAAACCCGGGAAAAAAAATTTTTTCGTAGGGGGCGGGTCACACAGTTATCCTTCCGCCAGAAAAAATTGTTCCCCTTTTGCTTCACCCCAACACAATAAAATAAGCAACACTTGATACAATATCTGCCTTAAAATGTAACCCAACTTGAAATTTCAGAAAGTCAATAGATATAGGTGAAATATTAATAGTTTCATCTGCTTTGTAAAATCCCCAAAACTTTTCCATTTTAAAGCATGTTTTGAGGCCATTAGACGGGAATTCTTTTTTTTTTTTTGGTCTGGTTTCTACCCAAAAAGAAAGATGGCATTTTTATAAATGACGAATTTATTTTAAAAGAAATCCTTACCCCCGTCTGTCCTTCGTCTGTCCACCACAGATAGTTTACAGGGGCAGACCAATAGGGGCAATCTTAAAGTTTTGATGAATATACTTTTAGCTAATCCGTAATTTCAAAATTTTAAAAGTGGTAAAAGGGGTTTTTCGGATCATATCCCTCTTTTGGTCCCTTTTTGTTTTGGATCTGCATACTGCGGTTTGGGAGAAGAAAAGCCTCCCATAAATAAATAAATACTTTTTATTTACTGTCTAGTTCCTCCGGTGATTTAAAGGAAAATTTTGCCTTTTTCCAAAAACTTAAGGTTGCGGGTTACACCTTTTTAAAGTCCATTAAATTTCTGGGTTAAAAAATCGAAAGGCATGCTTGCCCTTAGGGTTATCCGGTATGAAAAGTCCTTGGTAAAAAAAGGTTGGTACTCTCGGAAAAATTTAAACCCCGCCCTTGGGGTGTTCTGTACCCCCAAAACCCAAAAAAAAAAATCCCCCCGGGATTTAAAAAATGCGTAGAACCACTTTTTTTTCTGTGGCGCACATTTTAGATCATTGAACCTTCAGGCCGGGCGAAATCCTTCTTTCCCCGAACTATTGGAATATAATGATTTTTTAAAAAGTTTATCTGGGGGCGGGGGAACTCCCCGGAAAATTTAAAACATTTTAAACAGTCTGCTCTGAATTTTTGGGAAAATGATTAAAATATTATTTTTCTATTTTTCTACAATCTTTTATATCTTTAAAATTAAAAAAGGGTATATTTTATTACTGGTATTTTCGTTTTATATTTTGATGAAAAAAAAATAAAAATTATGTGTTTTTAAAACAAAATTTTTTTTGTATTTTTTAGTTTAAATTAATATTAGCCTCTTTGTATGCAATAAATTTAAAAATTTTATTTGTATAATAAAAAAAACATCTTGTACTTTATAAACATTTTATCATAATGCAATTTTTTTTTTCCCTTAATTAAATACCGTGTTAAAAAGTTTGGGGTTGTTCTCTACACCCCGAAATGTTTGAAAAATTAAACCAAAAACAGGCGCGGGGTGCCCCGGGGAAATTGTCCGGTTTAGCACCCAAAAAATTTGAATTAAAATTAAATTTGAACTTCTAAATTTTTTTGAGGCCCCACTAGATGATGCTCCCCGGGAAATGTCTCCCCACTTTTTGGGGACTTCCGGTGTCTAAAAAGGCACGTTGCTAAAAGACTCAATCCCAAAAAAAAACCCCAAAAACCCAAAAATTTTCCCGGGTTTTATAATGTAGATATAAAAGACATATGTGTTGGGATTTTTTCTGAAAGGTGTAATTTTATGAAAAATGGGAAAAAACCCTGTGAAAGTAGATTATTCCATTCATTAAAAACAAAATTAATGCCCGCCCCTCCCCAAATAAAGCCACTAACGCGTAACCCCCCTTTTTACCCCCTCATGGACCCCCTAAATTTTTTTTGTTTTTGGGCCCCGGACCCTTTGCAGGTCGTTTTTTGGCTCCTGGCGGGTCGATAAAATCCCTTTTTGGGGAAAATCAATGGTTTTAAGAGGGGGGAGGGTTCCATTTCGTATTGTTAAATTTTTTTTATCGTTAGCCACTCTGTCTATAACTTTGACGAACTGATCATTTTTTATTCATGTTTGGGATCTTCAATTTTTTTCAATCTTATCACTTTTTTTAAAAAAAATATATGATAAATTTTTTTTTCTCAAGTCCGAATTAAAAAAATTTGTTAATAAAGCAACTGTAAATGTCTGTACATTTAATTTACTCTCTATGTTTAAATAAAAAAACCCCGTTTTCTTACTTTTTGAAACTGGGAAAAACTGTAAATTTATATGAGTCCTTTTTTATTTATTTTAAATCTTCCTTTTATTTTTCAGTGAATTCTGTGAAAATAGATATACAGTCGGACATCTATATAACGAAGTCGCTAAATCCCGAAAAAAAAAATTCGTTATATGGAAAATTCTTTTTATAGGGTTCATCTTTTTAAAATGCTTTTTAAACCCCCTTAAAAAAATTTAAAAACATGAACACCACTATATATTAAAAAAATCATTATTCCTATCTTTTTTTTTAAATTAATATCTATTTATTTTTTTGTATATTTTAAAACTAAAAAAAAAGAATGAAAAAAAAAAGAAAAAAATGAAAAATAAAAAAAAAAAATCGAGGAAAACACTGTATTTTTTTAAAATTTTTGAAAAAAAAATTTTATTTAAGTTAATGAATTTTAAAGGGCATTTTTTTAATTTAAAGCATACAAGTAATTTTTAAGCATACATTATTTTCTAACTAGAAATTGATGTTTTTATTTTTTAAGGACTAGTTCAAAAATACGGGGACACGGGGAAAAACTCCACTGAGGGGTGGGAAAGGGGGTATAAAAAGTTGTTTCTATTTAACTGGACCCAAAAAGGGGAAGGGGTTGGGAAAGGGTTTCACTGATGGGGAAAAACCAAAATTTTTGCTCTCGACGGTTAGGCACCTGAGTGCAAGATTTATGACCACCATAAAACGTATTAAAAGAGAAAAATAACTTGAAATGTGTGTGTGTGTCCAGAAATCTTCAAAAATAGGGAGAAAAAAAATTGAATCACTAGAGAAAAAGTTCGTTATATAGAAAATGCACTTCGTTCTTGAGGGGTTATATTAAAGAAGAACATTTTAGAAATGTTCATGGTTCTAGGAAGGGGAAAGTTCGCTTTATAGAAAAATTCGCAATATAGAGGTTCGTAATATGGAGGTTCGACTGTATTTTATTTGCAATCGATTGCTGTAGAATTTCAGAATTTATTTGTGAAACATTTTAGCATTTCATATCAAAACACATGGGGAAATTTTCGCCACCAAAAGAAAAAAGGAATGAAATTCTAAATTAAAGATGAAAACTTCAATTCTTTTTTTACGAATCAAACCTTAAGGGGAAAAAAATACTTTTTTCATTTTTAGGGTTGTGTCCATCCCCCGGAAGCTTGTCGACTTTAGCTTTTTTTAAAAAATACTTTTTTTCCCCCTTTGGCATAGGAAAGGATGTTAAAATTTTCCTTCAAAAATTCGAACCCTTTTCCCCCATAGGTTTGACCCGTAGTGTTTTCCCATCACACACACACGCTCTTTCCCAAACTTTTTTCCGTATCAAGGAAACACTTAATTTGGGGAAAAAATTTTATAAATTCAACTTTGCTCCTTCTCTTTTCGTTGAACTTTTATATCCAAACTTGTCGTTTGGGTAACATTAAATTCGTAATGCGGCCTAATTTCGTGTAATATTTTTTCCCAGTTTATTTTTCATGTAGTACTGTCCCCTTTTTCTTGCTCTTCGCCTTTGGGTTTTGGAGGAATTCGATTTGTCAATATTGGCAACAGGCTTTTTTTCCTTTTTCCCGCCATTTATTTGATATTTTTTTTGCCTGTATAGTGCAGAATATTTTCAAGAAAATGAATTTGTAAATAGTCTAAGATGATTTAATGTCTTTTTGGAAAGTGATTTGCATTAGTGAGTGTTGAATGTGTTAAAAAGGGATGCTTTTGAAGCTAGCAGTCGTTTCGAAAATTGTTACCTACTAAATATTTATAAACTGAAGTAAATCGGTATATAAAGTCTTGAATTGCATAGATATTTTTTTTTCTTTTTGAAAATGGTTGCTTGGATGGGATTGTATTTTTATGTATCAACTTATACTTTATCATTCATCTTTTATTTGTGTGTTCATTTATGTTTTCTTAATTTCGGTTCAAATTTTTTTATTAATATACCCCTTTTTAAAAATAATAATTTTTTTCAAAGCCCTTTTTTTTACCAACCCAAACGGCTATACATTTATACTTTGTACAATGGCAACATGTTGTTTGTTTTGAAATTTATAATGGAATTTGTGGAATGCATTCCCCTTTACTGTTTGTTTTCCTAAGAGATTCTTAGCATACACCAAAATTTTTTCTATAAAACTTTCCAAAATTTTTGTGTTCCTAAAAAATTTAAAAAGGGGTTTTTTTCCTTTCATCAATTATTGTTAATATGTTTTTTTCGCTTTCCTCGGTTTTTAAATTATTTCAAAATTTCGATCTGTTACAAAAACCCGTTCAACTTTTACGGGGGGGAAAATTGGGTTCAAAAAAATAAATTGTTCCAGATCCGGGTTTTGTGGATTTTTTTACCCAAAAAAATCAAAAAAAAAACAGTTCTTTAAGAGCGAAACAATTTATTATCAAAAAAACAATCCTTTAAATACGGGGTTCAGGGGGAATATTTACAGGGTAAATAAACATGTAAATAAATTTCATATGTAATTTAAAATTCAATAGCAATCCCCAATCATGGTTTAAAAAAACATGTAAGTAAAAAATTATTCACAAGCACAGCCCGAGCTAAAACCTTGTCAAAAAAATCCCCACTCCCCGCTGGTTTGGGTTAGAACCCGACTGGTTGCGGCTGGCACTCCCTCTTTATAGGCGTGGCAGAAACTTCCAGAAATTTTAACCGCTCGTGTCCTCGGGGGGGGGCGTTAATGGAAAATCCACTACTTTCTGGGAATCCAAAGGGGTTTCCGGGGAAATCGCCAACTTTGGGGTCATTTTTGGGGTCATTGGCGAACCCGGGCCAAATTGGCCGCCAACTTGGTCCCAAAAGGATACCAACGGGTTTCCGCCAAAAATTTCGCCAAATTCTCATTGAATCGTCAATAAAAACTAAGGGGGGGGCTTGCCTTTAAATAGTACAATTTTAACATGAAATAAGTGTAACATAGAGTAAATTTGGTTTAAAAACGCAAGTGCAAAAATTTACTCTTTTAAAAATATCATTAAAAAATATGCCCATACTTTTCTCCCAAAAAATAAATTATTCAAAAAATTTAAAAAGGGCCAGATATAAAAGGACGACCTCCCCACACGATGGTGGGGGCGATGTTGAAAAAGGGCCTCAAATTTGGGGTCCCCTAAGAAGGCCGTCGTGACTGATAGGATCAACTGGAGGGGAATCAACGCGTCAGCCTTGACCTGCAAAATGTTGGGAAAGGGGATCCCCCACTACTTTCCCCGGGCGGGGATTTTGCAAAAGCGTATAAATAGATAAAAATTATGATTTTAGTGTCACTTAGATTAGAAAATGTATATAAAATTGTTTTGAATTTTACTAAATAAAAAAAATTTTTTAAATAAAAAATATTTTGACAAAAAAAGGGAAAATCAGATGTACCATTTTTTAAAAATATTCTCCTTTTTGAAAAATGCTTCTATTATGATAATATTTTGCCTGTATATAGCTCAGACCTCTGTACTGAGGCTCAACTAGAATTTTTGAAATATATAAAAAAATTAACTTGGAATAACCTTTTTTCAAAATGTTCTCCTTTTATGAAAAATGCTTCTAAAATAAAAAACATTTTGTTTATATAAAGTAAAAATTTAACCAGAGAGTCTCAACTTTTTTTAAAAAAAATTCACATTATTTTCAGAGTTACAACCAATTGAAAGAATTATCGGCGTTTTTTTCTTAAAATTTCTCCCCTCTGTTGTCGTAAGACGTGGATAAACCCACTTCTAAGCTATATATTTCAAAAATTCTAGTTGAGCCTCTGTACAGAGGTCTGAGGTATATACAGGCAAAATATTATTATAATAGAAGCATTTTTCACAAAAGGAGAATATTTTGAAAATGGGTCATTCTATGTTCATTTTTTCTCAAAATATTGTAATATAAATTTTTATTGTAATAATCTTAAAACAATTTTATATACATTTTCTAATCTAAATGACACTAAATATCATAAATATTATCCATTTATACGCATTTTTAAAATCACGAATCCGAACGTAGTCGGATACCTTAAGCTATTGTCCATTCAAAATGAACACTTATAAAATTTTTAATACAGAAGCCATCTTTATTTCTATGTTCAATTTTTATTTTGAAAAAAAAAAAATACAATCTCTTGAAGTTTGCGAGAGATTTTCTTTTTTTTATATTACTTATCATGGTCACGTTGAAAATTAAATACCTCCCCCATGAATGAGGCTTTTAATATTATCCCCTTGTGTTCTTCATGACAATTTTTGTATAATGTCTTTGAATAACGCTTGTTAACAACGTTATGTTATTGAGAATATTACTTTAAATTCAATTTCCTTAGTAGAATTATGTGTTGTTGTTACTAATGCCATCTGATCGGCAAAGGCCAGGTCAAGGCCCACAAAATTCATCATGACAAAGGGCTAATTGACGCCTGTTGTTAGCCGTAGCTTTGAGCACCATGCAAGTGACAGTATGATTTGGTTCGGTTCCACCCCAATTTAGATTGAAAACACTCTGGGGGTGGTCAGAGGCCTCCCACTTTTCTTCCCCTTCCACCAACTACACGAGAGGACTTGCGGCTCGACGGCTATTTAAAGTACCCCATGCAACAAAGGCACTATACATTTACAAACGTCCATGTCTTCTCCGGGATTCGAACTGAGTCCCTACGGAACCACAGTCAGTGTCGCAAATCACTATACCGTCGCTAACCACAATTATGTAGATTACCCGATTCTTACTATATGTTCGACAATTATTATTCTTTTATGTGTTAATATTTTATAGATTTTTTTGTTGTTGCTGCTTGCTATTATTTTTTATAGGTTGCCAAAGAGTTATTATTGCAGCACAAAAAATAAAATACATGGAAAGTATAAGATGCAATAACATGATAATGCAATAGATTGAAAAAACATTGTTTTATATTAGCATTCATAAAACTTTTTAGAGATTAAAATTTATTGAATTAATTTTGATATATCGCTGATAAAGAATTTTTGAATTTTAGAGCGGAAAAGGAGTATTGTTTATAAGAGAGAGAGGAATTTTACTTCCATGTTGGATCGAAAAACTTTTTAATCCTAAAAAAAATAATGTAATAAAAAGAAAAAGAAAAAGGAAAGAAAAGTATAGAAAATTTGTTTCAACAACTTTTTTTTACCAAAACCGATTTTGTTTTTTCAATTTCTACTATTAGCTCACACACTCTCTCTATATATTTATTTATTTATCTTGGTGGAATTTTCAATTGTTAATAAAATACAATTTAAAGAGCTCAATTGGGCTGAAATTTTATATACACGATTATTTTGGATGACAATACAGTAATTTAATTTCAATTAATAAAAATTAATTGATTGAAACTAATTATTCAAAGAATTACAAAGACAGCCACGTTGGCATCCTTTTTGGCGACTTAGTGACCCTTTTGGCCACTTGTGTCAAAACTTGAAAAGATTTTTTTTCCCTCACGTTTTAAAGCATTCAGTTGAACTGAAATTTTATAGACACGATTGTTTTGGATGACAATACGATACTTTAATCATAATTAATAAAAAACAATCACCACTTAATGTTGCGGTTCTGTCATATGTATCTACATATTTATATTAATTGTAACTATTTAATAAAAAGTAGCTAAAATAAAATTTTTCTTTGTTGATCTAAGTAGGAATTGACTTAAATTTGTTTTTATTACTTGTTATTGTCTTATTTAGAATTAGCTGTATTAAATGTCTCGTGGTCGCAAGTTACTAGTCGACGATGTTAAAATCGAGTCTTCGGTTCAAGTGCATGGCAAAAAGCTTAAGATTCATCCTGTGGAATAATAGGTAATGTTGCATGTTAAATAGAACTGGGTCTCAAAGTAGTAGCCTAACTGTTATATCATAAACTCATGGTTAGCGTGTCGCGAGTTCATGTCCTGGTATCACTGAACACTCACCATGTAGAGACTGATATTCCTCCCATAGGTGTGACACTTTGGAGAAGGAGTGTTAGCTTAGGTGTCGTCCTCGTAACTTGACCGCGATTCAAAATTACGAGGTCCATGCCCAAAAGCCCTTGTGTGAAGAATGCAGAATTAAATAGATCTGGAATCATCCTCGTCACATTTAACCATTTCAAATTAAGTTCTTTTATTCAATTCCCAAATGTTCAAACTTTAATAAAATACATTCTATTCACCTATTCAAGTTTAAATACATTTTTTAAAACTTGTAGTGGATAACACTTGATGTTAATACTGTTTTGTCAAATATTAATTCATTAATTAAATTAAAAAATGAATAAATAGTAATAAACAAAAATAATAGTCCAATAGCATATATAGAAAGGAAAATCGTTCGTATAGCGCAATGGATAGCGCGTTGGACTTCTAATCCAAAGGTCGTGGGTTCGGATCTTACCTGTGATAGCTTAATTTCAAAGAAAGTAATTTATGAATGAATAAATAATAACAAGCAAAAATAACAGTCCAACACCATATGTAGAAAGGAAACAGAGAAATCTTTCTTTTTGCCATTAATACTGTGATTCTGTCATATGTAAATACATATTTATAGTAATTCTAACTATTTAATAAAAAGTAACTAAAAAAATAAAAAATTTCTTTGTTGACCTAAGTAGGAATTGACTTGATTTTTTTATATTACTTGTAATTTAACTTTATTAATACATACAGATTTTATAAATTCGACATGACAACTTAATATATGCTTTTCTTCCTTCTTAGTTTACTGTATTTGATAAGTATAGGTAACGGGCTCTAGAGATAAAAGCTAAAGATCGCTATTAAATTTGGGTCCCTTTCTTGTTTCATTTTATTTCATTAAACGTAAAGAGTTTAGATTACGGATTCATGTTTCTCATTCAGAATTACACAGATTAGCAGATAAAATTCGAATCCGTCACCAGTAGTTGTTAAATAAAGTTTATTCAAATCGACTGTAACATTTTAATGGTGAATTTATTATTGATTCGTTTTTTCAATTCGAAACTTGGGTTTTAATAATACATTATTTTAATTATATTTTAAAGGAAGTTTTTGATAAATTTCTTGAAGGTAAATGTGATTTATCGCTGTTAAACCTAACACAGAGTGTAAGTAGAAAAACTCATATATCAATATATGTATATATTGTTAATAAACGTCCAAATCAGTTTCCGTAACGAAACAGATTTTATTTTTTATTCTATTTCATCATATTTACTCTCGAACTAAGCAGGGATTTACTTTCCGTTGTTTCCCCTTGAGGGTGAAAAAGTAATTCCAGAGATAACTATAAAAATACATTTCTTGCGATTCATAAGTTTCTTGATAAATAATTTTTTGCCAAAGAAAATACTTTTTTCACGATAATTAATGAAAAAAAATATTCTTCTTTGGGGAAATATTTTTTAAGCGGATTTATTAAATTGTGTGTTTTTCTGTGAATCATTAGTATACTGTGTAAGAATTTTTTTTTTAACGCATTCCATGTTTACGATTAAATTCATTTTTATCTAAAAAAATTATTTTTGTATAGGATTTAATATATAATTCAAAACATTAAGGTTTTATAAAAATTAACTTTGTTTCAACGATCACGCGTTTTAATCATTAATAGAAAAGTAGAATGTAGCTTTCCCGTTGTTTTTGTTAGAATTTCGAATAAATTAACACTAAAAGTGCTTAGCAGCTGTATTAAAAAAATGTGTAACAGCTGTATTTAAGAAAGCATTAGGAAATGTTTCACAGCTGAGTTTGAAACAATGTTATAAAAGTCTTATAATTATATTTTGTCTTTTATTTAGAGTTTGAAGTTTTCTTGTGTTCATTTTTTAGCAACTAAATTTATTTTTTATTTCGCGATTTTTTGGAAAAACCCTCAAAGTTTTCTATTTAACTTTTAATAATTAGTTTTATGAATTTTTTAATTTTTTTTCTTGTTCAACAGGATTTTATATTTATTTCTCTCTTTTTATCTCTTTACATTAAGAAATATTTTAACTATTAATCCTGTTTTGAATTTTTTTGAGCTATAAAGCTCATACACATATTTAAATATACACATTTTTATTCGCATTATAATATTGACATTTTTTTTTACCAACGCTAGATATTCGAGGAAAGGAGAAAATAAAACGAATATTCCGGGAATAAAAAAGAATCTTTTAAAAACATTAGAAAAATGGGTTAATACTTTCATTTATATTTTTATTACTGAAAAGTTGTTTTAGAAATGACTATTTTATTTTCTGAAATTATTTTTCCTGATATATCACAAATTTTCCGGTTTCTATCTCAACTTTTTTTATGTCTATTAAAATTAACAAAAATTATTTTATTGTAGTTCTCTTTAACTATATGTAGTGCTCTTTTCCCCTTTTCATGTTAGTTATATAAAATGTTATTAGCTAGCTGTTACATGCCCATTTTGCTAGGTATTTTATAATGTCATATGAATATATAATTTAAGTTACTAATTTGTAAATCTTGCCATTAAGCTTTCATATGTATTGAAAGACATTCTTATAACTCTAGCCTCAATTTAAAATGGGCATGAATTTCTAAAACTAGTCTATTTATTTTTAAGTCCCGGTAACTCTACATGAGAGTCGATTTCTGTAAAACCCGTTCTTAGCGAATCTTTTACTTAACAAAAGAAACATACTTATCAAATTTCAAGCCTGTAGGTATAATAAATCAAAACAAAAATTTTTTGTCTATCCGCCCCTTCCCGGAGTCGACTTCGATAAAACGCGTTTTCAAGTGATGCCTGCTCAACGAAAGAAACATATTTAACCAAACTTTAAGTTTGCAGAGAGGAGAGAATTTTTTTTTGTTTTATATATAGTGCCCTCTTAGCTCTTCGCCGAACCTTAGGTGGTAATTTACGCAAAACTTTTCTCAGCGGGCTATTCAACAAGAGACTCATGCTTTCCAGAAATCAAATTTATATGCCTAATAGCTCAAAAAAAGGTATTTCTTAAAAAATCTTTTTACCCTCAGTTAACTATTGCAAACACTTCTTGGGAATCAAATTTTGTTTTAAAACTTTTTTAGCTAATTTCTACTAAAATAAAATGTACTTACTAAATTTCAAAAACAGAAACCTTTTTAATCCATACGCCTTCTTAAGGTATCCGACTACACTAAAATCATGATTTTTTTGTTATTTTGTTTTATAGGCCATCTTATTAGCTTAATAAAAATACCATGATTTTTATTTCATTCACTAGAACAAAAACTACAAGAGTTTTGGTAAAAGAAAAGTAGATGCCATAACTTTACATAAGATGTCAACACAAAATGCGTTTTACTCAAAATGTCCTTTTTTCGAAATGCTCAAACGGCGACAGCGATTGCTCGAGAAGTTTTGAAAATAATTTGCTGACATATTTTGTATTTGTCCTGTATAACAGTAAAAGTATTTTGACCTTCAGATTTATCAATCACTATTTATTTCAAAATTTACAGTCTTTTATGTGAATATAATCACTGTTTTTTTAAGCAATTTCATATAATCACTAAGATAAAGTGTTCTAGTTTTTGTAAAATTTAAAATATCTCTTATCCTGAAGGTCATTTCAAAACGGAATAACAAAGTAATACGTAAAAATTGAAAAATTGAGAATTTGTTCATAAAATTTTTGTACAGAGCGGGCCCCGTTTATGTAATTTTTTGCACATTTTCACCAGTTTTTTCCTATTTTAATAATATTAAATTACTTTTCTGTTTTCAGTTTTAGGATTTTTTCCTTAAAATATACTAAATAAATCTAAAAATCACAAAGAAATCTCCATATCTCCATTTTTTTTCAAAAAAAAAAGTTGTCGCAAGTAGTCGGATACCTTAAGCCCCCTTGGCAGTCCATTTCACCAAAATGTTTTCTCAGTGTATCTCTGTTTAACAAAGTAAATATGCTCTCCAAATTTTATATCTATAGGTCTAATAGTCTGGGAGATTTCTTGATGAGTGATTCGCTTTTCTTATATATATAAATGATATTATTAATAATATAATAATGTAAAACTTATACTTCGTATGAGAATGTGTTCTGAAAAATGCATCCAAATATCGTAAATACTTAAAAGTTTTAATAAAGAAATTTCTTTTTGAACATTTTTGTCAGTATATTTTGATTTCATGTACTGGAAAACTTAATATAAAATTCATTAAATCCTCTTACTCAAACAAACTTTCCAAGGTCAGATTATAATAATGAACATAAAACAATGAAATTTTTTTATTAATATAAAAAAAATTTTGAATTTTGTTGGATCTTTTTAGTGCTGTTTCTTTTCATACCTAATAGCTGACGAAAATCTATACACTTGCTAAATTGTCCCTACATTTGGTAACACCGTTGGTAAAGTGAGAGATATTGCATGCTTAATACTCTGTATGGTACCTTAACACACCTTCCTAAGGGATTGATACCACCGTAAGTTATCCATTGTGCAACCCTAGAACGACGTTAATGTAAACTAATTTAACCCTTATTTCAAGATAACTATGTCTCTCTCTCTCTGCTGAAGCACTGTGTATTGCCGCAGAGTTTCCCATATCCTTCCTAATCGTTCCATAGCCGTATAGGAACCTGTTACAGTTAAACCTGCCTATTCAAACTACTAAATTAGTGTAATTCATTTCCGAATTGTATAGGATCGCCTAGTTCATCAATTTAGTCTCACCTAAATAAAAGCAGTTCCATGGAAGTTGCTTTGGTCTCTTTTATGTATTAATAGTACAGTAGATAAAGAGACATGCACGTGCTTTATATCCTATAATTAAATTTAATAGAACTAAAAATTTGTTTTATATCAAACGTACAGCAGGAAATGACTTAAAACAAGTTGCAAATAAAGTAACGATGAAAATTTCAAATTGTAAAAATAAAATTTTTACAGTAGAGAATTGTTTAAAAACTGAAGGAAACTTTATCGATAATCCAGCAAAAGAAGAAATTATAATGTATGAAAAATGTATTTAATGTAAAGGAAAAGTCTATAATTATATTATGTAGTGGCTCTGTATGACTGTTTTCCAACATACAAAATTGTAAGGTTCCTTCTCTTTTAAGCACAAATTTAAATAATGTTATATGATGCAGGAATATAATCGTTATTCCATCGTGGGTTGAAATACATGAATGATTTTATATTTCCATATATTTGAATGAGAGAGTGTTATGAATGAAAAATAATGTAATGCCATAATTTTTTATGAAATTACTTAATATAAGTTGATTTATTAGAACTTTTATTAGAATTTTTTTTGTTTTGTACAAAAAAAAAAAAAAAAATAAACTGCTACGATGTTTAACATAAAAAGAATTAGTCTCACTTTTTTATGAAAGAAATTGGAAATAGGGCCTTTTACATCAAGTTGCGGATATGTATGAACACCGTGATTTAATTTAATTACTTGTAGAACACTAAGGTTTCGTTGTATTATAATATCTGCTAAAGTATACTATTCCGATCTTTGAAAGAACCATTTTTCCATTGTTGAGTCTATATCAGTTTAGATTCTTAGAAATCAATAAGTAATATCAAACTCGCAAAGAGGTGCTAATAATTAAAACACCCATTTCATTTAATTAGATGAACTTCATAAGATAACGGAAGAACGCACGCACGGAAGAACGCGCCTCTATCCTCATGTACCTCAATTATAGAAACCCGGCTTAAAATATTTGATTATGTTAATGCTGGAATGATGTAATAATATAGACATTCAAAATATATGTATACCAGGGATGGGCATTTATTCGAACTAAATCGACCGGTAGACCGCCAAAACATTTTGGGAGGACCGTTATTACTAAAACCTAAGAAGCGCATACTAAAAAAAAAAATTTTATATCGAACACCGACGCCATCAAGACTGAGGAATCAACTTTTCGCTATCAATGCGACTGTATTTACTGAAGCAAATGATTTGATAAATGTGTAGACGATACATTTACCTTCAATGGATGCGCACGACTACGCTTAATACGTTCATTGCCATTGCAGGGGAAAAAAACGATCCCTGTGGGATGCAGTCGTATTAATGATTTTTTCCACATGCTGACTGAACGGTCGAATAAATGTTGATAATCAGCTCTTTCCGCGATTACACGGGATTGGCTATTGAGACATCATACCACACCTCTCGCTCCGATGGGATTGGGTTCTCGCGTTGATTTCATGTCCCGCGATGACCCCTGACTCGATAGCGAACCAATTAAAAGCATTCGTTTCCGTTCAAATTCATCGGTTCATGTTTGTTCTCTACTAGCTGCATTGAATACCTCCACGGTCTAGCAGTCGCTCATAGTTGTTCAAGCATTCAACTTTACAATTTTGTGTTATTTGAGTTTTGTTGTAAAAATAGTACTCTGCCATATTTTAAAACAGGGGTACAGTGTCAAAACAAGCGTTCAGAAAAGAAAACATACAGTTTTATAACAGAATAGCCATATCTACGCCACTGTGTGGACTGCAACACTTTAAAAATTATTAAAATGGAAAACCGTGGAAAAGTCCCCCGATATATATCATATGAGCTGAAGTCTTGTGACTTTATGCAAAATCTTGGTGAACTGAATACTAGCTAAAGCAACATTTGTTGTTGTGACTAGTGACTATTGTTGTTTACCCCTGTCCCTCTGGGAATCTATTTCTCACTTTCAGCAGAACACTTCTCAACAGAAGAAGAATATTTGCCGGATTTCAAGTCCGTAGGTCTAATCGTTCACAAAACGGATTTTTTTTTATCATAGCCCTGACATTTCCTGTAGGATTCGATTTCAAAACCCTCATGTAGCTGAACAGTGGTGATGTTACTTATGTTGCCTGATCAACAGTAACATCAGGCCCTGACCCACGAAGTCCATCGTTTCAAGGGGCTAGTTGCACGCATGTCATTAGCCGTAGCTTTGAGCACAAAGCAGGTGACAGTACGATTTTGCTCGGTTGCACAAAATTTTGAGGGAGAACATCCTGGGGGTGGCCAGGGGCCTCCCACATCTTTTCCCTTCCACCAACCACTCGAGAGGACTTGCGGCTTGACGGCTGTTTAGAGTACCCCGATGCCGCAAATGCGTCATATTTTAAAACAGGGGTGCAATGTCGAAAACAAGTGTTCAGAAAAGAAGACATACAGTTTTATTACAGAATACACATCTACGCCACTGGGTGAACTGCAAAACCTTAAAAATATTGAAATAGTCCTTACCCTGGAAAAGTTAGCCCACCCCTGATGGTCCCTATATGAGCTGTAAAAACGTAAGTCTTGTGACTTGTTGCAAAATATTGGTGAACTGAATGCTAGCCAAAGCAACATTTTCATCATCTAATTTAAGTTTAAAACAATAAGTTATTTGTTCACTTATAAAGCTTGTTGTGATGTTTTAAATAAATGAAACTAATTCTCTCGAAAATTGTACATTATTTTTAAGGGATAAAGGGAGATATGAAAAAACGAAACATTTTTTAAAATCTTCAAGTAAAAAGATAGTAATTATTTAAACCATAACACTAATTACATTTGTTATAAAAGTCATTGCAGGCAGTTTTTTCCCACTTAATCTGAGATTCTATTCAATTAAAATTTCACGAGAGTTGTCTGTGCATACTCGAAAAAATGTCAGTCTTCTCAAATTACGGTAATTAAGCAAATTAGATTTTAATTTAGTTTTAGAACTTTACTTTCCCTTTTTTATCTTTCTTGATATTGAAAGTGACGGAAGACATTTTAAAAATCTTACTTTCAAAGTATATGTTTAATTTACTATAATTTCTTACTTTCGTTGCTATGTTAAATAATTAAATTGAGATAAGTCAGAATTTAGTCTTTTTTTAAATTCCGTGAAAAGTATTACTCTTTACTGAAGATGAAGTTTTTTTTGATAACAGTTGGCACATTAGCAGTGTGTTTTAAAAGCTCTTCTGTAAATAATATGGTAAATATTGATTTTAATACATTTTTTAAAAAAGGTATACAGTAGAGCCTGTTTTGTGTGATTCTTTTTTATATGATTTTATTTTTGTGCTACATGTTTTGTGCAGTTCTTTCTGTGCGATCTTTTTTTATGCGGTATATGAATTTCCACAGCTTTGGCACTACTGTAATGTTTTCTATCAATGTACAAATGGCGAACAGAGAACGCTAGGGTCCCCTGCAAAGTCAGGTTTTGCCATTAATATTTTATAAATTGGGTGAATGCGTACTTGGCGTTAGGCAGGCCTTGAGTCCCTTTGAGTCCACTCCACCCCCCTCGTGAGGCGTGGGTTGCAAAGGTGTACGTTACGCCACCGCATATGAACATATATACACTTCGAGACGCTCTGTTCAATTTTTATAAACAGTCTTCCGACAATGCACGTTTAATTGCGTTCTCTCAACGTGCCAGCAGCCCGCGCTTGATTGAAGACGAAACTTTCAATGACAGCGACATTATCAATAATTTGATAGATAAATATAGACGGACAAGAAGAACTGGATTTTTTGAGGGTGGAAAAAATATATGCGGGGATACAGCTTTCCGACAAATTGGAAAAACATTTTCTTAAAATAGATACCAATTCCGAAAGGAGTTTAAAATTCAAGAAAAAAAACAGCTGCTATCATTTATATCTGGTTATCGTGACGTTTACAAGCAACTGACCAACCGCCCTTCGTCGCAAAACTTACCTCTTACTTTATGGTGCCAAAAAATAAATCAATTTAAATTGTATCTTCAAGTGAAGAAAGCGATTTTGAGTTTATTCATCACAGGAAGATGAGCGCTTTGGATTACAATGAGTAGCAGTGAATTATGTATGGGTATTTTGAAAACTTCTCCATGTATACAATGAGAAACCAAAGGTTTTAAAAATGTTTCCATGTGTAATTTAATTATTTATTTTGTTATGGAAGCACTTTCTCTTAAACTTCGTAAATAATTGGCGTATTTTTTAAACGCGATTTTTTTTATGCGGTCCCTCTCCTCCGCATAAAAAAAAATTCTGTAGTATTTAGACAAAGTCGTTTGTTATATGTAAGAATTTATGAAATTTTCGAATTTTTTTTGTGCGTTTTTTTATGTGGCTCCTATTAACCGCATAAGAATAGATTTTACTGTATAAAAATGGAAGAAAATGATGTTTTCATTAAATGTGGTAGACAGGTCATGTACTGTAAACGTTACTGTAAGGTATTATTCTTTTTTATTTTGATCAAATTTAATTTCTTAACGACGATATTCTGCATTAAATATACAAACAATATTGGTTTTATCGATTTCAATGAGTTCTTTCGATTGCATTATGCTGTCCAAATATCTTTTATATTGCAGAAAAAATTACAAAGAAAAGAAACCCTTATATGTGAAAATTTTGCTGAAAACACTTCACTGTTGCTTTAATTTTCTCTTTTGTTATTCATTTCTGTTTTAAATATAGCTCACAAATGAATTAAAAAATGTTCCTTTTCTTTACGCAAGAAAATAAATTCCTTTGAACACATTTTTTTAAAAGTTAATCTTGTAATACCCATATATACATGGAATTCTTTTCTTTTATTTAACAAGTTAATATATTATACTAACAAAATGAAAATTCTATTTTTATCTCTTCTTTATTTCCGCCTCTGTTCTCTCATTTCTTGGACTTCTTTTTATTTTCTTATTTTATCCAAGCGGGGAAGCAATTTTGCGACTGGTGGATTGAATTTTTTTTTTCTTTTTTTGCTTTTTCTCTTTCGAATTTTTTTTTCTTTTACTATTTCAAATTGTTTGACATCCTTTTTTAATTATATTCTTTTACACCTAATATTTCTAAGTTTTCGGTGGCAACGGCTTGTCTTTAAAAGTATTCTTCCCTTTCTTCTGAAATTTAAAGCTCAAGGCTTTATTATAAGCGCTCTTTTGAAAATGAAATTTTATTAAAAATGTTGAGAATATTGTTATTATCCGAAAATTTGACCAAAAGTTTAAATTTGTGAATATTGATATTTTGTTTTTATTTCAAATTTTTTTTCAAACCTTTTGTTCCCTTATATTTGTATTTCACCATTTTTTACGTAATTAATTCCCTTACTAAACGAAAATTTTAATCAGGGTTTCCTTATTTTAAGCATAGATGTTTATATATATATATATATATCTACAGTATTTCAAATCTAAGCCACCACACTCTTTTACCAATGTTAATGCTATTGAAAATTGGTTTCGGCATAGGTTCGAAGAAAAAAAAACAATTTGTTGGATGGGGTATTTAGAGCATTTAAAGGTTCCTGTATGTATTGAAAATGGTTCAACACTGACAAAATAACTAATTATTCACTTCTTATTATTTGTCATTTTAAACTTATTTTAATTTCGTAAGATTGGATATCGATAATCATCTTTCCACTATTTTTCATTTTTCAGAAAATCTTGTAGAGAATTTGAGGGTGCGGCTTAGATTCGAATAAATGGGGTATATGATATGTAGTGCAGAACTCCCGCAAAACCTGGATTCCTTGATATTTTAAATTACATGCAACAAAAAGAAAATTTGTAATAGTCTTACATTTAAATCCTTTTGAATAAATATAATATGAAAAAAAAAAAATTCGTTCCAACTAAACTAATAATGTAAGCGCATGCATTAGAACTCCTGGAATCATATAAAAAACTGATCTCGCTTTCAAGAAAGAAAAAAAAAGTTAAATTTTGTTCTCGCAGTTTGAATGAAAGGACGTTTTAATGGAAATTTAAGGTTGATATATGATAATGTTCTGAAACTTTAAGTTGATCCTTCCCTTAAATTTGTAAATATCAATAGAGATAACAGAGTGTATTGTCATGTGTATACAATAATTGTATTTTGCATTAAATAAATCTTTAATGTTACAAAGAGAAAATAAACATATATTGATGATGACGATACTCGAAGTACGATGTCCAAAGTCTACATTCCCTTGTACCAATCTTTTTTATAATTTCTTTTGTACTTATCATTTTTAAACATCAAGTCAACACTTTAATTTAGCATTCTATAAAAACTGTAAGCGCAAAGATAATTACTTTGGGTGATGAGACGGAATTTGTATTGAATGTAGTTATCATGTGATGAAACATCTGTGCCTAGCAAGTGCCATGAAGAAGGACATTATGCACTGCCGATTTAAGCTCATTTCGAGTCCAGGGCGCAGATCTACAGGCCCCCTTGGCACTGAATGATTCAAATTTATAACCAGAAATTCTGGTTAAGTCCAGCTTTTCTGAGTCCTTTTGTGTCCACCCCAAGCTCCGTATGGATAAACCGACACTGACATTGTGTAACGTAGTATTGTGACGGGCCCACGCGTCTTTTCTGTAACATAACCTCTGGGTTCTTTGACGGCCAAGATTAATGGCAAATCTTTTCCAACCAAAATCCAAGAAGTGAAATACGATTATGAAATGCAAATAAGATAGCTTTTAAAAGAACAGAAGTTTCAGTAAGCAGTATGGCAATTTAGGGAAAGTTATGTTTGGAAGAGATACGAGTGTGAATTGACGGCCTATCATAAAGTTACCGAGATATTCAGCCATTGATACAAGGTGCATACCACTGCACGCGCGCCCAAGTGTTTCCGTACCGTGATAGAATCTTAGTTTGGATTAAGGTAGGACTGATTATTTGATATTAGGATTTGTAATATTATCAGAATTGAGAATAGGCGGATAATATAATTATTTAGATAAAGTGGTCTAAATTACGTGATTCGGTTTAACTATCGCTGTGGGTTTGGTTCATTAGATTTTCACTTATATAAATTTATCTAAATTATTAGAGATTTAAGTTATATTCTTAATAAAGTCATATTAAGAATTTTAAAATGTCTATTTATTTTGAAAATCCCACATCTCTAATTCACGCTGACAATCAAAGATATGGTCACCAAAGAGCGAGCATATCACAGTATAAAGCAGTGCTTCTCAAACTTTGCGACCCAATTTTCAATCATAATTTTCATCGCTCCCCATACAATAATAATGTATTGAATTCAATAATACTATACTTTGACGCTAAAGCTACAACACGACTTAAACCTCTTAAGGGCCTCCGGGGAATA
The DNA here is from genome assembly GCA_019973955.1 of Trichonephila inaurata madagascariensis. NCBI lineage: Eukaryota > Metazoa > Arthropoda > Arachnida > Araneae > Nephilidae > Trichonephila > Trichonephila inaurata. The sequence goes on along the minus strand of BMAV01005553.1, from coordinate 9,685 downwards.
TAAACGCCTCACGCAGCCAAAGCGTTGATTATCCATGACGTATATATACGTCTTTCCGAAGTACGATCTTTTCTTGCACTGCTATCTATAAAATTATTCCGGCAAAGGACTTAGGCAGTGTTTGCGAAGGATTTACTTGTTCTTAATATTGTTTAATTAATTATCAAATACATTGTGAAGTATTGATACATTTATAGGTGTATTATATCAGTGCAAATGTGTATTTTATATTTTACAATGTCAGAATGTATTTTGTTTGTTTGCTTTCAGTAAATTAATAATTTTTTTGAATAACTTTTGGTTTCGACTTTTTAATATGCTCGCACCCCCCTAAGGGGACGTGCCCCACACTTTGAGAAACGCTGGTACAAAGAGAAATTAAAAGTTTTGATTTGTAATTGTTTTCGGTGATGAACTCCGTTTGATTTTTGATTACAAATGTAGGCATATTTAGAGACACATTCAGACAACGAATGGATTATGATGATTTTTTTTTTTTTACTGTATACTTTCCTCGTCATACGAAAGTTAAAAGGCTATCGTTGACAGTCTATTTCGAAGTTTAGTTAGCTTTCCATGACATTATTTTTCATCATCTTTAAGTTTTACGGTCGAGTTTCTATGCTATGAATCTTTATGTTTCACGATAAATTTAAATAAACATTACCCAATACGTTGAGAACAATTGAAATGTTGACAATTTTTGTGTTACTTGTAACGTGACATGCGTGCAATAACAAACGCGAAGGAAGGAGTGTTTCATAAATTTTCCTCATCTTGCAACACGAGTTCAAAATTTGTTCAGTATACTACAGAGATGGGGTAGATGATGAAGAATATCGTCAGTTGAAAATCATACCAATTGCATTATTGATTGCTTTACCAAGCCTTAAAGTAGTAATCTAGGAGTTATTTTCACGAACTCCTGGACGTGATGTCACGAGTTTGAGTCCTGGTGCCACTAAGGACTAGCAGTGCAGAGGGAGTCGATGCACGTTAAATCTGTCGAGGATCAATGTCTTCTCTTTGGTGTGGAAGTTAGAAAGGGGTGCCAGCTAAGGTGCGCTTATAGTGCGACGTTAATACACCCAACTGTTTCTTACACCGGTAGATACGTTCCTCAGAAAATCGTGCAAAAAGAATCGTGTAAAAAAATACATGCGACACATGGTAAATTTGGGGATATGTTCCACAATTTTAAAAAATCGCGTAAGATGAAATTTTTTAAAATATTTTCCCAAAAGAACCATGCAAAAAAGCAATCATTAAGTCTACGTTACGTATTTATAAAACAAAAATACTCCAGTTTTTAAATAAAAAAAAAATGAAATAAGTGTACAGTGAAAATTCAGTCTATAGTTACGTACAACATATTAGAATTCAAACTGAAACTAGCAACAAAAATACTAAAAATTATTTATCGCTACCTTATAACAAGCGTGTACGTTTATTACGAACTGGATTAAAAATCCTTTCATCAGAAGATGAGGCGTCAGTTATGTCTTGTACAATTGTAGGTTTTGATTTAAATAAAGAATTTCGTTCATTATTAGCAGTCTTTGTTGGGTTTTGTGTTGCTACAAAGTCTTACTAGCGGCTGTCTTTCGGTTTTTCAATATTGCGTAACTAAGGTATCGAGAATCATACAAGATCACGAAGACATTTTGATGCATGCTCTATGTTAGGATCATGAACTCTAAAATGTTGTTCCGTATTTGTAGCAATCTCAAGCGCCTCGCTAATTAAATCAGCTGTTATAGCTGAACTTCACTCTTCGACTTCGCCAGTACAGATGGCCGTGGTAGCCTAGTAATCAAGGTATCGGATCGTGGCTGGCATATCATGAGTTCAAGCCCAGTACCACTAAAGACCTTCCGTGTAGGAGCGCGATGCACATTAAATCTGTCAGAGCTCAAACATCCTCCTGTTGGTGTGGTTTGGTAGTTAGGAGATGGGAGTGCCAGATCGGGTGTCGTCTTCGCCACTTGATTATGTTTCAAAATTATGAGGTCCGTCGCCAAAAGCCCTCGTGTAGCTTAACAGTGCGACGTTAATATTCCACTCACTCATTCGCCAGTATAGACTGTTTTATAATCATCATAAACTCATTCAAATCGTCCTCATCCAATGGGCAAGAGTAACCACATTTTTTTGGATTTTATTCTAAGAACAAAAAATTTGTGTAAAAAAAATTGTTTTATTCGTGTACCATGCTATTTCAAAATCGTATAAAAAATTCCTGTAAAAAAAAGAAAGAGTTGAGCTTATATCTCCCACTCACTCCATTGATTCTGTAAAAATAAATCTTCTTCACTGAAAACAGTAGTAGAGGTATTAATATTTGATGGGGTTTTGAAAGAAAACATCATTTAAAAGCATGCAGATAGTCTATTCAGTGTTTCTCAAACTGTGGGTCTGCCCTTAGGCGGGCGTAACCCCCTAAAACCCTACTTGGGGTCGCGAGCATCGAAAAGTAGAAAATAAAAATTAATTTTAAAAAATTATCAGTTTACTGAAAAGAAGCAAAACAAAATACATTCTGGCACATTTACATTGACATAATATGTTTATAAATGTATCTGTAGTACACACTATGTATTTGATAATTAATTTATCAATACTAAGTTAAGAGCATGTTTAATAGTTACTAGTGACTTTTCCATGCGCCTGTCATATACACAATTTATTACTGTCTTGTTAATGCGTGCAGTTTATAATTAGAGTCATGTTTTAGCCTTATATATGTCATAGTACATTATTATTATATTCTATATATTCTTATTGTATGAAGAGGGGTGTGATGAAAAATATGTTTGAAAATTGGGTCGCAAGCATTGAAAGCTTGAGAAGCACTGGTATATGTAATGATACAGTCTGGATGTAAGTTTGAAGATACTTGGAAAGTGTTCAAAAGAGCAAATTTATTTGTATGTTTTTAAATTACAGTTTTTAATAATATTGATTGATTTATAAAATTATTTTTCCTCTTGGGAAAAATAGTATTACTAATACTGCCAAGAAATAAAAAGGGTGTAATTACCTAATCAGTTAATGTTACTTATGTATCAAATATTTGCCAGAAATCGCATAATTCTTGAAGATTTTTTTTGTATATAAGACGCACATATAAGAAAAGGAAGTTCTATGGAGATTTAGTTTTATTAGTAAAGAACACATTTTACCCCGTTCTTGTGGTTCCAAAAACGTTTAAAAATAATTTTATTCCATAAATAAAACTTCCAATACGTATGAATTGCTATATAGATTATGTGTGTATATATATATACTATTAACATAAAATTAAATCTATAGTTAATAAGAATTTTTTTGACTATTTGCTGCAAAAAAGTAAACATTCTTTTTTATAACCAGTGTACGAAAATTCTTTTTTTAAAAGTCTAAGATGAGTATGTTTTTCTCAATGTAGAATATTTACTTTAACTTTTATGTATATAGAAAGGAAGCGTACGAAAAGCCGTTTCAGTTTTACCTAACGGGCTCGGGATTTCTTAAAATCTTATATATTGCAGTGTTTACTTTTTAGAAACAAATATGAAGCTGAATACTCCATTCTTCTATTTGCTTTTGATATTTGGAGTTTTTTACTAACTCTTGAGATTTGGTAAGCAACATGCTTAAGCAAACAGACTTTATTTATTTAAATGCTTAGAATAATCGTATGGAAAATGATATTAAGCTATTTTTTGTTTTCAATAAGAAAAAAAAAACATTTACTTACTAAAAAAGAGATTATTTAGTTTTTCACAAAATTTAGTAGAAACTTATTCATTGAGAAATTTTTATTGATTAATAATTACTCATTAATCATCAGAAGAAAATTATTATGTCATTGAAAAGAGGGATTGGAATTTCAATTAACTTTTTGTAGATTTTCCCCGGAATTTTTCAATAAATGATCTTGGGATATTTCTTTTTGTTTCCATTTATTCGTATTTTTATAATTTTTTATAGTATGATCATCTTAGTGTATAGAAAAGTGAAAATGCAGTGAAGTAAAACAGTTTTGAATAAAAAATAAGCATAGTATGATGAAATTTAGCATGGAAATGCTTTGATATTGCCAGATGAAAGAACTAATGTCAACGTCATTTTTCGTGCAAGTAAAAATATTAATTAAAACTAGATAATTCCAATAAATTCATGTATGTGCTATTCATTAATTTTTTGCTATCGTGATTTATTAAGGTATCCGAACACGATCAAAAGATTAATTTCGAACGAACAACACACTTTTGTTTTTCTTTTCTTTTATTGAATATAGCAATCTCTCTTTTCATTTTACAAAACATACAGGGTGGGGTGAGAAAACTTATTTTTTTGAAAATGCAATAAAACACACCACATGTTTCATTCGACTTTATTGTTATTTTCCGCCTACCGCACAACATTCGATTTTTGAGTTTACAAAGTTTTAAACACAATGTCTGTTAAGTTTCGCCGTCCATTATCAATACATTAATGCAGTCGATTTCGAAAACTTTGAGTCACCTTTTCAAGCATATCAAGAAGAATATTGTTAATTTCGACTCGGATGTTTCGCAGGCCTTCCAGGGTCTTGGAGCGATCTTTGTAAACCAGGGACTTGAAATAAGGCCACAGGAAGTAATCAGGAGAGGACAAATAGGGTGATCACACAGGCCAGTTTATATCCTTCGCAGGGAGATCAGTCATTGGGGGAAGGTTGCTCTAAAAACAACCATGGAAACCCTAGAAGTGTGGGCTTTGCCCCAATTTTGTTTGTAACTACATGTTACTTCTTACCCCTTTCTTGGAAAGCGAGTAAGAATTATTGGATCATTATCACATTGTTTGAATTTACACATGAACTCGTTCCACATTTTCAGGTGTTCTAACGGTCTTCGGAGGTCCTTTCCTTTCTTTGGAGACATTCCTCGTTTCTCGAAAGACATCCATCCACATTAAACCTTTATCTACGTACGGTACTTATAAGTATTCTTCTATTTGTGTTCAAAAATTTTTCCTCGTTTTCCCCTTATCCAACACAACGCAGCATTTTATAGGCTCCAGCAATTTTATTTTAATCTCAAGGGGCAATTATTAATTTTAAATTTTTAATTTCAGTTTTCTTTTAACTTTATTTAACTCTAATACTTTAATCTATCATGGCAAGCTCTATCTGTAAATGTTAACCCCACAATTTTTGAAGATAGGGGTTAAGACCTCTTCGGAGACAAGTGCCCCAATGAACATTCTACACATTCTTGAGAAAAAAAGCAACTCTTTCTCAAACGAACATGAAGTGGACTCCCTCTGCAAGACTTTTACAATAACCCTTTCGGCATATTGACTCTCCCAGCGAAGTCGAGCTCTCCAACAGGATTTAAAAGTAATTACATATTATATATATATATATATATATATATATATATATATATATATAATATTATATATATATATTATATATATATATTTATATATATTTATATTTATATTATTAGAAGTGGCTGGTAGCCGAGTGGTATAGGTATCGGATCGTGGCTGCCTTGTCACGAGTTCGAGCCCAATACCACTAAAAACCTACCGTTGGGCAGCGATGCGCGTTAAATCTGTCGAGAGCTGAAAGTCCTCCCTTTGGTGTGGTGTGGTAGTTAGAGAGTGGGGTGCCAGCTCAGGTGTCGTCCACATCACTTGACCATGGTTCAAAATTACGTGGTCCGTCGCTAAAAGCCCTCGTGTTGCTGAACACAGTGCGATGTTAATATTCAATCATATTTACTTAAGGTATCCGACTACTTTCGGAATCGCGATTTTAAAAAAGCACATGAATGAATAATTGTCATGATATTTAGTGTCACTTAGATTAGAATACATGTACAAAATTGTTTTAAGGACGTTTTGTAAAAAAAATTATTTAAATACAATATTTGGGCCCAAAAAATTAAACCCCAGAAAAAAACCTTTTTTTCAAAATGTTCCCTTTTTGTAAAAAATGCTTCTATTATATAGTAATATCTTGCCTGTAAAAGCTCAGATTTTTGTACAGGGGCTCAACTATGTTTTTTGAAACATTCCATTATTTTCTGATTAAAAACCTATTAAAAAAATTATGGTGTTTTTTTTTTAAATTTCCCCCCCTCTGTTGTCGTAAACATGGATCTCATTTTAAGTTATATATTTCAAAATTTTAGTTGAGCCCTGTACAGAGGTCGAAATATATACAGGCAAAATATTATTATAATACAAGCTTTTTTCCCAAAAAGGAGAATTTTTAAAAAAAATTTTTAGATATTTTTTTATTTTTGTAAAATAGTGTATAAAAAATTTTTAAAATTTCCCTTCTTAAAAAAAATTTTTATACACTTTTTTCTAGTCTATGACACTAAATATCAAAAAAATATTATGCATTTATATTTTTTACAAAATTATGGTTGAACGTAGTGGGAAATTTTAAAAAACCCTTTCCCTCCTTACTCCCCAATCTTAAATTTTGTACCCAATTTTTTTTTTTTTTTTTTTTTCCCAGTTTTTTGTATATTTTTTCCAAACCCCCAAAAAAAATCAAGAAGAAACATAAAAAAACTTTCCCAAAAAATTCAACAGCCAGTCACTTTTCAATACTATTTAAAGGCATGCATAACCCCAAAGTATACGATCCCTCTATCACAGAATTAGGCAACCTACAATCCAACACCTTTTCTGTTGTGCTTTCCGCTTGCCCTCTAGCAAAATCCGAGGTATATGCTTATCGACAGAAAAATAGTTAAAGAAATCGAGCTTCAGCATCGGCGTTAATGTATTGTTGGGAGATTAATTCTTCATTGCAGCCTGTTGGGCTTACTGAGCTTTTGACACAGAAAGTTACTGCTCGTAGAGAATTGATGCTGCCATTGTTTGGAGAAAAATTAATGGATCGTACACGGTCTTGGGCTTTCTGTAGCCTCAAGGTAACTGCAATCTGGATCGGGAAGAGTTGTTGTTTTAGATTGAACGAAATCTCTTCCGTCTGTTTTTGCTATCGATTTCGGCTACTGAAAGCATTGTTTCTGTTATCTTAAATGGGCTGTGCTTGTATTTCAGGGACACTCCGTTACTTTGTTGAAGGATGTTATGTAAATACTGTTAATAAAAATGCCTGAGGGTGGTCTTGGATGTGTTATTCCAGTGTCGTTAGAAATTTATTTTATTTTTATCACGCGGGCAGATTTATTGAGTAAACGTTATTATTAAGAGTTAAATGGATAGTTTTTCTTTTCTGCAGAAACGTAAGTTTAATCTGTTTAATTTGTGAAGAATAATTTAAAATTTGTTACTTATGTTTGGTTTTTCAAAATAAAAGTTTGATAATTATTAGAAAAATACTTTTAACATATATTTTCGAAGAAGCATAACATATATTTGTTATTTTTTTTTAAGCAAAAGCAAACTAACATCTGTTAATTATTATTTTTTTTATTTTTAAGTATTCTCCTCAGTTGTTTTAAGAATTTCCCCTTCTTCCCAAAAAACGAACTGTAAGATCTTCCCTTTATTTTGAGGTCTTTTTTAGTAAAGACAGATAAAAATCGCCCCCAAAAATATTGGAAAATTTCATAAATATTGTACTTACATATAACAAACAATTTTGTCCACATACTACAAATTTTTTTATCCTGTTAAAGGGACCGCATAAAAAAAAGGCACACTTAAAAAATATGTCAATTATTTAAGAAATTTATGAGAAAGTACTTCCAAACAAAATAAATATTTAAATTCCGCATGTAAACATTTTAAAAACATTTAACTTCTCATTGTATTGTAACGGGTCTATTCCCGAGCTTTCCCTAATCCTCTTGGAGTAAATTGCTTTCTTTTAAATGTTGTGCTATTGAAAACTTTTTACCGAAGAAGAAGACACGGTTTATGTAATTGAAGGATTATATTTAAGCATTAACTTTTAGTTATGCAAAGTGAGTGTTTAGTGGAAAGTAGCTGAGAGTTACTTTCGAGGTTGTTGATTGATGATTGAATTAATAAAGTTAGAATTGAATAATAACGACCGGAGGTGGCGCGAACAACTGAGAATGGAATTATACTGTAATTTAGACCGTAGATAACCAAAGCATTCCAAGATTAAGTGAATTGTTGCTGTTACTAATGCCACCTGATCGGCAAAGGCCAGACCAATGCCCACGAAATTCATCTTGGTAGAGGGCTAAGTGACGCCTATCGTTAGCCGTAGCTTTGAGCACCATACAGGTGAGGCACACGTTGAAATTTACTAAGGCAAATGGGCAAATAAAAATTAATAATAATTCTTGCAATATATCTAAAAAATTATATGTCTAATTACAATATCTTGAGCGTAATAAATATGTATAATTAGGGCCTAGACTCTTTTGTTTCACCCTACGTGTTGAAGCTAATGAGGCTCAAAGCCCTCATATTGCCTTAGTGGGAAGGTCTGGGGAGTGGAGTGCCATATCCTCATCACTTGAAAGTGGTTAAGAATTATGAAATCCGTCACCAACATCCCTCGCCTAGCCTCAAAATGCGGCTTTAATAAAAGCATTTATTCAAACAATCCCTTTATTTATTAAAATGTCCTTCCGGATGAAAAGAATATTGGTCCTCATTGTTAATAAATGTTAATATTCTAAATTGTTCAAACAGATTTAAAAAAAAATTAATTTACAAGAAAAAAGTTTATTTTTTCAATAAATAACCAAAAAAAAACCCTTTTTAATATTTTATGAGGTAAGAATGAATATCCATAACGGAGGGTACATGGGATTGTAGAGACAATACCTAAGGGTGTCTTAACCTAAAAGTATCCCACTGTATTTATTCGTGAATTAGGCTACAAATACTTTTAGAAGTTTCAACGAACAGTTCTTGAATGCTGAAAGGGTCACACCTCTTTGATTAATTAAGCATAATTTATGTAGTAGGTGAACGTGCAAACATTAACAATACAGAAACTGATTGGTTATTCTGAATTGGGATTAATCATCTCAGCAGAGAACTATTTCTATATGCGAGCATGATCATGTGGTTAGACATAATAAATAGATATTTGCATAACTATTAACGCAACAATTAGAGATCTCAACGGTAGGACGGCTGTTCAGTGTTAGTGGTTTGAGTCCATAGATGACTACAGGGTTTATCATTTCTTTAGATTTTTAAGATATTGTTTTAAAATGTAGATGTTACAGAGAAAACGCAGAATAAAGCTTCATAAGACAAATATTTTACTCGATTCATTCGAGACATACTATTTATTTTAAAAAATGCATATGCTTTGATTGCATAAATTGCTCGGGATTCAAAAAATTTCAAAAATTTGATTCCAGTTTGTAATGTAAAATTTCCATCTCTATTAACTGGTTCACTATGAGTATTGGAATAAAGTTTTAAGAATTAACGAAAAAATATATTATATTAATCTCATACATTAAAATACTAACGATGGTGAGCTTCATTGACTTGTCAACAGTTATCATGTCAAAAACATGGAAAATGCTGCATTGAAACACACACAAATAATTCATGTTTATGTTTTACCCGATTTTATTAAAACTCTTTTAATACATTTATAATTTGGTATCGAATACGCCCCGGGAAACCCTGATTTTCAAAAGCGAATAAATGGATAATTTTCATGATATTTAGTGTACTTAGATTAGAATACATATATACAATTGTTTTAAAGGGCATGTTTACA
>BMAV01005552.1:0-110910 GCA_019973955.1 Trichonephila inaurata madagascariensis | reverse complement strand
TAACATATTAAAAATTATAGCTGTACAGGCATTATAGTTTTTTTTTGCCAACACAAACTTTAAAAATGCGTTTTTTCGGACTTTTAGTTTTGACGATTTAAGTGTTAAAGGCCCTAAGGCCTTTTTTCTGTTCAAGATAGAACCTTGAAATTTTTTGTATGTACTCCCAAACGGATGCTCTATAAAAGTTAGTATACATTTAAGGCTGCGATCTGTTGTTCTTTTTTAAAAAATGTTTTAATAAAAATAAATTACTTTTATTGTTAAAAATTTTTTTGAAAAAGGTTCCTGTGTAGCCTTAAGGGAATATTTTACTTCCAGCATCATTTATATTTCGCAGCATTTTTTTTTAACTGTACTGCTGATAGATACATCTTTGAACAGTAGACATGATATTCTTTGTATGCTTTCTAAAAGATTTGTTTCACATTGATTTAAATTATGAATAGTATTGGTCAGTGGCGCACACAGGAATTTTTTAAGTTGGGATCAATATGCACTAAATGTTTGTCAGACTTTGCAACAATAAAATAATGTTTAACCACTTTCAGTTAACTCTTTATCTACCGACGGTACTTATAAGTACCTCTCACTTTAAAATTACATAGAATAACCCTTTTTGCGAATACTCTGGCGATACTTAGCAGGAATATACTTTTAAATCCACTCTTCCAAGATATATGGCGTGAGTGAATATTAACGTCGCACTTTTCAGCTACGCGAGGGCTTTTGGCGACGGACCACATAATTGTGAACCATGGTCAAGTGACGTAGACGACACCTGAGCTGTCACCCCCTCTCCTAACTACCGCACCACACCAACGAGAGGACTTTGTGCTCTCGACAGATTTAACGCGCATCACTCCCCCTCACGGCAGGTCTTCGGTGGTATTGGGCTCGAACTCGTGACAGGGACAGCCACGATTTGATACCTTGACCACTCGGCCACCACGGCTCAAGATATATGGCAGCATAAGATCTATGATGAGTATTTTATAGGGGAAAGTGAATAATTTTATAGCAGAAATTGCGTTTTCAGCAGAATTTCGATCGGTTTGCGAAGATTGTCATTTTTGTTCCGAAAAAGTAGTTAATGTCAAAGGTAAGTGTCTTATTTTGTGTTTGTATGTTAATGAAGATCTTAGAAAACGCGATTTTCCTATTTATTTTAAGTGAACACTGTATAATTAAATTTACGGTTGAATATCTTTAATTAATTAATTAGCTCTAACAGATTAAATTTCCCAAATTTGAGTATTTTGTTTATGTATATGCCTTAATTTTCAATGTAGTGATTCAAAAAAATAATATTGGATGAAAAAAAACTGCAGTAAATCATAATGCGGTAGATAAAGGGTTAAAAAAGTAAATGACAAGAGAATAAACTTATATAATGTCTTATTATAAAGTTCTGAAGATAGATTTTGAAGTAATGAGCCACAAATTTCTTTTTCAGTTAACTGAATCTTGCAGTGGATATACTGTACATCCGGGACAAAGGAGCAACCCATTTTCAAGACTGATGTCCGGAATCGTTTCCCAGAAAAAATAATAAGAGTATATACCCTGTTCCTAGTTGTATAACATTTTTAAAAACATCTACTACGAAGTTGCATGGCAAATCATGGGCGCGTGAGGCATCGCTTATCGTATGAGGTCGACAAAGGCAATTCTGCAGCCTAATATCTCATTGTATACGCCAAGTTTATAAGAAGGATGAAAGTACTGACAGCACATATCGCCGATGCTTTTGGAAGTTCAGGAAAGTAAACGAAAGCTTTTAAAATCTGACAAGGTGCGAATGTGGCATCTCTCGTTTGAAAAGAGGTTCGCGATCAAACAGTAAAAACAATCCACGTTCCTGAGTACTAGATTTAGTCTAAGCCATCACAACGAATCATAGGACAACAGGGTATCCAGTATAGACTTTGTTGATCACCCGGTATAGACATTAGAAGGTCTGTTATAGGTTGTCCTATTTCGGGTATAGACTTTTAGAAGAGCTAGGTTTCATCCCAACATACTAAGGGTCAGTGGCGTAGTTAGGTATCCAAAGGCCCTGGAAAAGAAAAAAAATTGAGGGCCCTATCTTGGTTGGGCTTTATTAAGTAAAAATATATTGGTATTTTAAATATACAAAGCTATACTTTTATATATATATATCGTCAGCTCTTTATCGTGCTCTTCAAAATATAGAAACGCAACGTTACATACTACTTGTATATGTATAAGTTAATATGCGTGAGCAAAAAAATACATAATTATTATACGTTTTAAAAACCTCTGCTAAAAAACCGAGGATGGGGTAGGAAAAAATTACAGCAGTCTACTGCAGATACGAGTAGATTGCGAAATACTGAAACAGGAAAATATTATATGAATCATATTGTTATTCAAAATAAAATGACAAAGAAGAAATAGCTTCCTATGTAGGTTTTTTGAGATGTATGGTTAGATTTTTTATGGAACTTGAAGTTTACTTTCAAATAATAGAATAACGAAAAAAATTTAAAAATAATATAAACATTTCAAAAGGCAAAGTTCGCTACACGATACAAGCAAAAGAAAGAATTTAGGGGAATTCCCTACAAGTGCTCGAAATTACTCTTTCAACTGAGTTACCCTGATTACAGGTTGTTGCAACCTTTTATATTTACATCTTAAATGTGGGAGAAATTATCACAAGTTCGGCTTGCTTCGTGGTCAGGGTCCGAGGGCCCTCTTAAGCTTGAGGGCCCAGGTGCGCGGCACCCCCTAGCCCACTGGTAGCTACGCCACTGCTGAGGATCAACAAGACTGACGTATTGGTAAGTGTATTTACTCGCCTTCCTGATGGAAAAGGGGGTATTCGTGAGGGGATAGTGGAAGAAGATTGTAGTGTGAGTTATCTAGCGTGGATTCTCTCTTAATTAATATGGAATAATATTTTTTGATGTTTCACTTGGTTTACATTCGTCGCGAAGATGTGCAGCGTCAGCAATTGGCACGGTGTTATCCCCCATGACCGTAACGTGAGGCTCCAGGTTGCCATCATTACTCATCAACGAATCAAGAGATTTGGTTTTAGGGTTATACCCTACTCTTCTTATTCTTCAGACATAGCATCTATTTATTACTCGCTTCGTATGTTGACCATTTCTTTCATCTAAAATATATTTGATGATTTTGCTGTTGTGAAATCTGCCATCCAGAACTTCTCAGTTCATATCTCAGGACTTTTACAGACGCCGGTTTATCCATTGGGCGCTTGCACCCAGTGGCCCGGATAAAGTGGACTTAACCATATTTTTTGGTCATAAATTTCAATCCTCCAGTGCCAAGGGGGCCTGTACATTTTCTACGTCCAGGGTCCGAAATAAGCTTAAATCTGCACTGGATTCATCATCTGCAATACTACAGCAATGGTGGCCACCTACATGTTCCATGGATAGATTTAAAACATTTTTGAAATATTAACACTTTTTCTTCAAGTAAAAGTACAACTGTTAAAATAATGGATTGCATAAAATTATGTATTAAGCCTAAAAGTTCATTGATACTTGGTCAACATGTTATCTACAAAAAAAATTTTGTTGTGCTATCTCGTCTCTTTCTTTGTGTTGCATTTACGGTGGCCAGCAGTGTAATATTTTGCCTGTATATAGCTCAGACCTCTGTACAGAGGCTCAACTAGAATTTTTGAAAAATTCACATAATTTTCAGAGTTACCACCCATTGAAATAATTTTTTATTGGCGTTTTTTTTATTAAAATTGCACCCCTCTGTTGTCGTAAAATATCGATAAACCCACTTCTAAGTTATATATTTCCAAAATTCTAGTTGAGCCTCTGTACAGAGGTCTGAGCTATATACAGCCAAAATATAATTATAATAAAAGCATTTTTCACAAAAGGAGAACATTTTGAAAAAAAATTATTCTAAGTTAATTTTTTGCCGAAATAGTGCATTTAAATATTTTTTTTTTGTCAAAATGTCCTTAAGGTATCCGACTACGTTCGGAACCGTGATTTTAAAAAGGCACATAAATGGATAATTTTCATGATATTTAGTGTCACTTAGATTAGAATACATGTATAAAATTGTTTTAAGGAAATTTTGACAAAAAATTATTTAAGTACAATATTTCGGCAAAAAATTAACTTAGAATAACCTTTTTTCAAAATGTTCTCCTTTTGTGAAAAATGCTTCTATTATAATTATATTTTGCCTGTATATAGCTCAGACCTTTGTACAGAGGCTCAACTATGCGTTTTGAAAACTTCACATTATTTTCAGAGTTACAACCATTTGAAATAATAAGATTAACCTTCAAGCTGGATAAGACAGAGAGGTTAGAAGCTAACAGGATGTCAAGTAGTGATTAACATAAAGTGAGGCGAGAGTGCTTCGTAGATTATTTGATTAATATTAAAATTGACGATATGATCAATTAGTTGTTAAATTTGATTCGCGTCAGTTTGAATTAGATTACTTTAGAAATAATCTTCATATATAAGAAGGTGTATTGCCTGGACGTGCTAAATGTAAGTGATCCGATTTATTATTATAACTCCAATTATCTCGTCTACCTCGTTATTGTTTCCATATTTATCAATTGGTGCATTTCTTAACTAGGGTTGTTAAATTTGTGTTATTGTTGAGAATTGTTGATAAATAAAATTTGTATTGACTATGGCTAATCTTCCATCTGACCCTCTTACACTAATGGATGGGATAGCCCCTCCATTACAGTGTAACGTAAATTAAAATAAAATAAAAATTTAAAGCTAGTTAGTGTTCTGGTGTAATATTAAACAAGCTCTATGTTGAAGTTTATTATAACACAGTTCCCTCCATTTATTTATAGTTTGATTACATTTGAATTACTCCAACACATACATACTTCAGAATTTACATAAGTCGTACATCCATAAGCAATGAAACTAGATGGTAACTTTGTCACTTAATAGTATCAGATATTTCTAATGAGAGACAAAAGTGTGACCATATGCTTAGGTGTGATTTAAGATTCTTTGAGGCCTGAGACCAAAGAAATCATAAGATTTTTTGGAGCCCTGGGCCCCTATGCAAAAGTAGGCCCTACCTGAGATCTTTGAACGAGTATTTGACAATTCATGCTGTATAGTGTCTACTTTTTTAAACGGTCATTTGAAACAAATAACGTGCACGAGACTCACAATCTCTCTCAAACACCTAGGCACAAACCGGCTTAACCGATGGCCACATTCGAACTAAAAAAATTGTATGATTGTTCACAGTATTAGGCCTAGGCCTAAACATGGACAGTGGTCATCATATGATAATAATCTTACCACTTTTGGCAGTTAGCATGCATTTTGAAATTCCCTGTTTTTCGCAGAATATGTACGGGAATAATATTTGACTACATTAAAATTACCCCGATCATAATCTTATAAAGACAGAATCGAGAACGTACGAGCCCCCTCGAGAGCGAGTCTCTGGGCACGGGCCCAGTGGGCCCATGCCTTAGGATGTCCCGGCATATGCTACCGTCCTTAGTTCAAATCTGACTGCCTTATCTTCAAGGGTTATGAACTAGAACCGATTGGTCCACACCAAGCGCTGACTTTAACTAAACGAAATGTACCGAGTACGTTGTTAATTTCTGCTTCAAATTCTCGTTGTTCGATTTATTTCTTTTTTCCACTATCCTTATCGTAATAACTTTTTTTGCTTAAAGTTTAAAGTTTTTTTTAGACCGAAAAATGAAACAACATTAGTATTTGACTATATAGGTATGTAAAGACGAAGATGAATATTACTTATTTCTGCATAAATCTGTTTTTCCCTATGGAATATATGTTTTATATTTCCACTACTGTATTTTATTAGTTAACTGTTTTTATTAGTTTTACGTGTTAGTACTTAAAAGTGCATATTTATGTAACATTTCTCAATTATAAGGAGATAGACTATGATATATAAATGCATCTGTTTCAACGACATGAATTGAGCATATAAAAATATTTTTTTGTATAAGAATGTGTTCCACATTTGAAACATTTTCTAAGGTACTATACGAAGCTTATCTTTAATATCATATGGTTAAGTATAAGATTAATATCATGAGAAGAGTTTGTTTCTAAATGTAATTAACTGTGTGAATACTTTTTATATATTTAAAATATATTTTTGAACACAATAATCCTTAGATAATTAAAAGTGTTTCCAGTCCGACTGATTTCATTTAAATATATAAATAAATTTGTGGGGAATTTAATATAAAAATTTAAGCAATCAGACTTGTATATAAAAAATAAGTAACAAATTTTTCAAAATAATTTAAATGGGGAATTAATGACTAAAGTTTAATTTAACTGTACTTAAAACAAAGTAAATACTTACTTCCACTGCTTCTGCTTTTGCTAACACGATAACTGGTTCACAGAAAAACCACACACAAAATAGTTTCTGTTTTTGGAATAACTTTGAAAAACCACCTAAGAATTGTAGCAAAACTAGAGAAAAAAAATATATAAAATTAAAAATGGGGCATAAAAATAGCATTGAATGTTTCATGCTTCTTTTAAAAAATCATATATGAAAGGAAAATAAAGTTCCAACATCAAGTGATCGATATTCAAATGAAGTAATAGATTCCACAAAGCTACATTTTTGGAAGGTTCCCATGAATCATGCATATACGATCGTCTACCTCATAACCCAGGGGTGTCGAACTCAAAATGAACTTACTAGGCTAACTAAAAAGGCTAACCTGGGCAGAGCAAACAAGGTTTAACTTTAGATGGGCCGCAAAAAAATTAATATCCATAGAAATGTAGGTACCGTATTTTACTGATTGTAGTACATTCAAAATAAATGCACGTATTTTGTTTAACTCCTTAACTGTCGATTATAAGTGATCCGACGTTCCTACAGATCATGGGATTACAACCAGAGTAAATGACTCAACTAAAATTAAAGTCTGATCGTATAGTGGTAACACAATTTTATTTAGAATAACGGCGTACTGAAACTAACATTCTAAAACAAAGTAAATACGGTACTTATCTGAGTGAGAGGAGGACGGGGTCAAGAGACCTGGGAAGGCGGAGTGGTGCTGGCTAAGGAAAGGAAAAAAGCTCCCGAGAAATAGCGTGCAAGTGCTTTTAAAGCTGACCGCATTACTTTCGAAAGAATACGCTGCGAATTTATTACTGTCCCAATACAACACTCTGATTTGTCCAACGGCCTACTCACAGTCCGCGTAAGAATACAACCTTGTCAACCAGAGAGTGCAATGAACTGGGAACGCACCCAGATTCTTTACTAATCCCGGTTTCCCGTAAACAGGGCAGATGCAAAATTAAAATTGTATCTCAAAGACCAGAACTCGGCCTCCCATCATAAGTTACGCGATTCCCTTCCCAGTGCCATCGTTTTTCGCATAGGTGCAGCTTAGCGATGTATTTGAGGGAAAAGAGGAATTGTGAAAATAAGCAAATTTTTCTCTGAAATATGTAAATTCAGGGTGGCCATAATTAAAATGCAAATGTTCAAGAGGTGATGGAAAGAAAACTACCGGGAATATTCCAATGAAATGTGGTATCTACACGTTTCAGAACATGCACAAATCAAACATGCAAAAAAGAAAAAAAATCGCCATTTTCACCCGATAGATGGCACTGTGCTGTGTTTTAATGCTTATCGACAGCCTATATGCAAAATTTTAAACCCATCGAACAATATAAAAACAAGACCACATTGTGTCAATGATGACTCTGAATAAGAAGGAACGTGCATTGTTAGTGAAGATAATCTATCAGAATGGTAGCAGTAACTCAACAATTATGTGGAACAACTTGTAATTTTCTTTTGTGGGCCCATATTTCTTTGAGACTCCAACTCCATGTAGTCCCAAACGCTGTAGTGTTACAGGGACTGGTTAGGATGCGATGTTGGGAGAACAACTGATTCCAGCATTGCCAGAGAGACATTGTTTAGATACCACAATATTTATGCAGGACGAAGCACCCCATCACATCGTTAAACCTATTAAAAAATTGCTACGTGATACCTTTTGTGCGGTCCGAGTCACAAGCAGAGGTTTCGAAAACACTTGGCCTCCACGTTCACCGGACCTTAATCCTTGCGATTCTTATCTGTGGGGACATCTAAAAGATATGGTTTACAGAGAACGACATGCTTCTGTTGCTGAATTGAAATCTAGCACAACGAGACACTCGATGTGTGTTACAACAGAGATTTTAAAGGCGACGGGGTGGCCATGCTGTTTTACGTTTTCAGCATGTAGTGGCATTTGGTGGTTCGCATATTGAGCACATCATGTGTTAATTTCATTGAATAAATAATGGTTTAATTGTTTTCCAAAGATGAAAGATTTTTTGATAACATGATACTACAAAAATTTAATTACTGAAGCGAATTGTATGGAATTTTGATGAACTGTAAGGGATGTTTTATATTTTTTATATGTCTCTTAGCATGTCATTATGATCTGTATATCGGTTTTAGAAGTTGTATATGCCACTGATGAGCGCTGAAATATGGTACAGCACCATCTATCGGGTGAAAATGGTGATTTTTTTCTTGCATACTTGGCATGTTCTGAAAGGTATAGATACCAAATTTCACAAGAATATTCCAGGTAGTTTTCTCTCCAGCACCCCTTAAGCACTTGCAGTTTAATTATGGCCACCCTGTACTACGCAAATACTGCCAAGGTCATTTTATTGCAATCCAAAGAATTCGGAATAGCTTTACTGATAGCAGTGCAAAGAAAATGATCATATTTCGGAAACACGTATATATACGTCCAGAGCACTTAACGCACCTGTTGAGCGAGACGTATATATGCGCCAGTGGTAGTTAAGGATTTAATAGCAACAAAAAAAGAATGTAATTAAAAAATTGCTTTGCGAAATCTACTTAACTTATTTTTATTTCACGTCGGATGGTTATTTTATTATTATATATTACTGTGTGCCGATATATTGGCTGGGATGCAAAAATGTTCGTTGCGGGCCACGAGTTTGACACCCCTAAAGTAACCGCTTAGCACAAAAATGTGTAAATTGAGACTACCCTAGAATATACCTGCATACCTATCAAAATAGAATATTATACCTGTAATAGATTGTATGACTTTCGCTTGTAGCTGATACAATTCCTAAGCCTATTTTCAATTGGGCATACATAAGAGGTGCCTAGATGATTGCTCTTTTCTCTTCTTAGGAATCTCTTGATAAGATTTTTTTTTATATGACAACATACATGGAACATCTCACTGTGGAGAAGTAACTCCTTACAGTTACTCCATTGGATGCGTTCCCGTATCCGTATCCATGTGAGTGATGATTATGCTGTTTAATAGTGAACGATTTCTGCAACGTAGAAGCAGTGACACTCACCATAATCTGATGGGAAAACTTTATCGAGTTTGATAAAACACATTGCGAACATATTTATTTACAGAAGCACACTTGTGATATGGTCATTCTATGGCGACCATATTTTTGGTTGTCAGCGTGAATTAGAAGTGTGGGATTCTCGAAATGAATCGACATTTTAGAATTCTTAATATGACTTTATTAAGAATTTAACTTAAATTTCTAATAAATTGTATAAACTTATATTAAGTGAGAATAAACCAAACACGCAGCTATAGCTAAACCTGATCGCGTAACTTGGATCACTTATCTAAATAATTATATTATCCGCCTACACTTTCAATTCTGATAACATTACGAGTTCTAATATCAAATAATCTGTCCTACCTTGAATCACGCAAAGGATCAATCACTTTCAGAGAGAATGTTAGGCACGCGTGCAATAGAATGCACCTTGTAGTAATGGCTAGGAATCCGTTAATCTTTGGTAGGCCGTCAAATTACACTTCTATCTTTTCCAAACAGAACTTTCTCTAAATTGCCATCCCGCTCACTAAAACTTCTGTTCTTTTAAAGGCTATCTTATTTGCATTTACAATTGCATTTCACTTCTTGGATTTGGGTTGGAAACAATTTGCCATTAATCTTGGCCGTCAAAGAACCCAGAGGTTATGTTACAGAAAAGACGCGTGAGCCCGTCACACACTCACAGAGAACAAAGTTAAACGAGATACAGTGAGAATTTTAATTGATTTACATTGTGGAGGATAGAACCCACGGCGTATGGATCCGAAGCAGGGTAACATGACCCCTAGACAAAAGTAATCACCCCTGCCCAGAG
Organism: Trichonephila inaurata madagascariensis; assembly: GCA_019973955.1. Lineage (NCBI taxonomy): Eukaryota > Metazoa > Arthropoda > Arachnida > Araneae > Nephilidae > Trichonephila > Trichonephila inaurata. The sequence goes on along the minus strand of BMAV01005552.1, from coordinate 100,698 downwards.
GCTGTTATGGCTTAAGATACCGCTACAGAATTGAAAGAGAGGTGGTTTCACATGTTTCGTAGGAAGGAGAATAGCTTAGCATAGAAATAAATACCCTTCGGAAAAGTCTGTGATACGAGTCAATTTTGTTTATATAAGCCACTTTCCCTCTCCACCAATACAAACGCCAAACAAAAATATCTCATCTCTCATCAATTGGCTTTGGACTTCAGTCACGAGTACATCGTAATGTGAGTAAAAATCAATGAGTTTGGCTCACGTTTTTTTTAATTCTATTTTCGAAAATTTTTTACGAGCATAATGCTATTTTGTTTTAAATGAAGATAGAGTTCTTAAGACTGTTGATCAAAAGCAGAAATCTGTAAAATTTTAATATTGGTAACTCTACATTATGGAAAAAAGAAAAAAAGAAATTCAAAAGAAATGCAGAAGGAAATATTGGAACTGAGCTGAAATTTAATGAAATGTTTGAGAAAGTTTCTATGTTATTATACTGTCCTACTGTATCATGGGAAGAATTCGTTAGATGATGATAATGCATATGCTCTGTCCAAATTATTGCAGCTAAAGACATTTTGGAGTTCGTTCACATCTCAAAAAATATCATTCATACAGATTCCGAAAACAAAAATGAAATGAATAATGCAGCCCCTGTTTCCACGTCATCCGAAATGAAGAACTTCATGAAAAGTAAGCGCAGTTATTTAGACACACATTCTGATATTAAAATGAATAACAAGTTTGGAAATCAAAGAATTTGTTGACAATTTGATGATAAAAAGACAACGCAAAGAAAAATATCAAATTATTTTCCAAAAACTCAATAAATGTTTCTTTTAATGCAAAATTGTCTCACAATCTTTTTTTAAAAAATTTCATTAAATTCTAGATAACGTTTTTTTTATTGTTTTTTGTTAAATACGTGCATATACACATATCTATATAAGTAAAATGTATTCTAAGAAACTTAGTTTTGTTGAAAACAGGTTTTGTTTTCTTTTTGTAATATCTATTAATACGAAATTCTTTTAACACAAACAAATATTTCAATCTCCTCTGTTTCAAGTTAAACGATTTTCGCTGAACATCTAATTTTTCAAAATTAACATCTCTTATTCATTAAATTTCATTGAAACTTAGTATTAAGAATATCTTACGTTTTCCCTCTTAAAACTTTGAATCTTATTCAAAAAGAGAAAAAATTGAAATTATTGGGCACTTACACACATTTACAGAGTATCCATTTTTTTGATTTTTCTGTGAAGGACATCTCGCTTAAATTTCCCAGTAGATTGAAAAACCTGGGCGGTTTGCCTGGTACCAGGTGAGCGAATCTTCTTCTCCACAGAAGATACTTTAAAATTGCAAGAAATACTACAGCTACAAGGGCTATTGAAATAGTTTGGCAGACTTTACAGAAGGTATATCCTTCTTCAATTTCTGAAGCAGAAACCATAGAGGAAGCCATACCAGAGTTGAGTTCTACAAAAATAAATTCATTATATAGCTGAAACCATGCTTAAAATTTAATTGACTAAAAAGAATATAAATACTTAGAAAAAGCAAGGGGAAAACGATGCAATAAAACTTCTATAAATACCAGGTTTCTTTTTAAGATAAAAATTTTTTAATGGGGTTGCATTTTAGCAACTTAGCCTTTGAAGACACGGAAAGTCCCCAAAGGTGAGAGCCATTTCATGGTGGCATCATCTAGTAGTGGCCTTCTTACCAAATTTCGACGCTTGATTTAATTTTTTAATTCAAGATGGTATAATGCATGAACCCCTAATATTGATCCATGGCACGATGACAGCTCAGCGGTACGTCAATGACGTCCTTCAGCCACATGTGTTGCCACTCATGGCAGGGCTCCCTTTTTCTACAAGACAATGCTCGTCAACACATAGCAAGATAGACAAGCGTCCACACATAGACTACCTACGCCACATAACCACCACTCCCTGGCTGTCAATCCCCAGATTTGCCATTAATCGAGCGTATCTGGGATCATTTGGGAGTGCAAGTTGGACAGCCTACGAGTTTGGTCGAACTAGAGACGCGTTTACAGCAACTGTTAAACGCGAGTTGTCTCCGGATACAATAGGGAACTTTGTGACGGGCTCACGCGTCTTTTCTTTAACATGTCCTCTAGGTTCTTTTGGGGCCAAGATTAATGGTAACTCTTTTCCAACCAAAACCCAAGAAGTGAAACGTGAAGATGAAATGCAAATGAGATAGCTTTTAAATAACAGACATTTCAGTAAGTCGTATGGCAATTTGGGGAATGTTATGTGAGAGATTGATACAAGCGTGAATTTTGACAGCCAGGAGAAGTTACCTTGAAGATTAAGCCATTAGGTCAAGGTGCGTACCATTGCCCGCGCGCCCAGACGCCTCTTCATAGTATTGAAGCTACGATCAAATTAAGGTAGGATTGACTATTTGATATTAGGACTTGTAATATTATTAGAAGTGAGATTAGGCGGGTTAGATATTGATAGTGGTCCAAGTTACGCGATTCGGTATAACTGTTATTGTGTGTTTGTTCATCGTAGGTGTTCTATCATAAATATTATTATCTAAATTGTTAGAGGTTTAAGTTATTCTTAATAAAGTCCTATTAAGAATTTAAAAATGTCTATTCCTTTTGGAAGCCTTACACCTCTAGCTCACGCGGATAATCAAAGAAACGGTCACCTTAGGGGCGGTTTCACAAATTACATGCCTCAATGCCCGCTCGTATGGCTTTGTGCATTCGCTCTAGAGGGGGTCCAACAGAGTACTAAAAATTCCGTTAATTTGTGCTTTTTTCTGCAATAAGTGATCCTTTTTCTTTAATTTCCTAATCACGTACTTACTTCAAAGTAGTACTTACATTTGTAAAATTTCGTTTCTTTTTTTGACGATTTTTTCTTGGTGCACAAATTTTTATGGCGATGAGTATATATTCCATTCCCACTCCTTCACACCAAGTCTAATGGCTAGGGCAGGAGTTTAACTGTCACCACTTGTATGTGTATTTGTTTATTCATTTAAATTTCTGTCTGATGCACTGAAGTCTCTATAATAATTTTTTTTATTCTTTCCATGTACTTTTTGCTTTGATAGATCACAAAATATTGTGGCAAAATACATACTACAAAAAATGTACTCTATTTTAGAAATAAAATTCTAATTGACAGATATATATAAAGTTTTGAATATTCTTATCTTTTTTTTTTATACTTTCAATCCCACAATTCAGTGTCATTGTTACAACTTCAGTTAAGTATAACAGATAAGGCTTTGAATACTTATCTTTTCTACTTTTCAAATCAGCACAATGTCAATATTTTATCTCGGATAATTGTAAACACAAATATCAATTTAAGCGAAAACAGTAGTATTTCTAAACGAAAGTAAAAAATTTCATAAATTTTTCTTCCTTTAAGAAAAAATAGTATTAAAAAAAGGTCTAGAATTATTTTTTGCCTAAAACATAGTCTATTCTCGTGAATTTAATAAGTATTTCACATGATGCGTAAAAACGTATCATTATGTAGTAAATAACATTGAAATTACACAAATAAAAGTTCTCACCTCTACATCAAGTGCAGAAACACTAGAGGTAGAATTATTCATTTTCCACATTTAAATATTCAAGAAAAACATAATAACTACAAGTGAATGTCAAGAGTATATTTTCTTTTACTAAGAAACTCTGATAAATCTGTCAAAATTTCAAAGTCTATTCCCTTTAACAAGGAATAACTTGACTTCGTAAAAAGTCACATTAACTTCAAACTTAACTTTCATATTTCAAAAGATATTTATTTCTTACAAGTAATGATGAGTAAAAATAAGAAACGAACTCGGTTATTGACTGAAAAAATTCGTGTTAAAAAAAAGCATTAAATTTGTATTTTAAAACTGTGAAGCTCTTTTTCGTACTTAGAACATTTCATAAGCTTTAATATATTAACCCAGTGCTTCTCAAACTTTCAATATCTGTGACCCAACATTCAATCATAATTTTTCTCGTGTTCCCCCCATACAATAACAATGTATTAAAGCCAATAACTTTGACGCTAAACTTACAATTCGCGCGACTTTAACATCTTAAATGCTGCCGGCGCATATAAAGGTCTCGCTCAGCTAGTGCTTTAATTGTCCCGGACTTAGGAAAGACATATTTATAAGTACGAACTTTTCTGTGAACTACTATCCATAAAAAATTTTCCGAAGGCTTTGGAATGCAATAAAATTACTTTGACAATGTTTGCAAAGAATTTACTTGTTTCAGAGGATTTGCTTATTTATTCCTCCCTCCCCCAATACACCACATACGCTCGCCTATGTGTTAAACAGTGGTATTGGGGAGCGAATCGCGTAAATTTTAGTCGGCATTGAAATAATTATAAACCGGACAAATCATCAAGTGTTAATTTTTGCGTATAATTTTACATATGAAGAGCCCATGGGGTTACTGTGGTAATTGTTAAACATTCTTAATTTAAATATTGTTAAATTAATAAAACACATTGAGCAGTTCTGATATATTTATAAGTGTATTATATCAGTGTAAATGTGTTTTTTATTTTTTATTATGTCAAAATATACTATGTTTGTTTACTCTTTCAGAAAATTAATAATTTTTTAAATAACCTTTTGTTTTCGACTTTTCAATATGCTCGCGCTTCCTTGTAGGATTAAGACACCCCCTGGGGGGCGCGCCCCACAGTTTGAGAAACACTGCATTAACCCCTTAAATGATTTGCCCGTCCACCGTACAAGCAACCGAAAGCTGACCACAACCGGTTTGCATATACGCTATACGGGCGCTGATATTTTCTTCTTTCTATCTTTGATTTGCAGATATTTTTAATTCTTGTCGTGAGATTATTAGTGCTAGTGTTTGAATGATGCTAGTGCAGATGCAGTTTGTTTATGATATTGAAATAATTCTCATGTGTTGAAGGTTGGAATTTTTCATTGAAGGCAGGAATTTAGATTCTTGAAAATATTCGATAAAGAACGGGGAATGGCAGTGTGCAATTTGTTGCTTGAGAAGGAATGAAAATGAAAAGATATTCCAAAAAAGCCGATTTTATCCCTGTCCGCATTCCAATGTAAGACTTTGTATTACAACATGCTTCAAATGCACAAAATCCTCAGCCGTTCGAAAAAAATGTACGAACTTGAAATTTTTTTGTAAATATGAGAGAGAAATTCTTTTAAGATATAGGAAACATTCTTCATAGAATACAGAGTGTACTTATAAAAAGCAAACATTTAGAGGTTTTTATGTTCCATAATTACAAAATAAAGGTAAAATTAAAAAAATTCCTTCAATTTCCTTTGTTAAGTTGATTTTTATTGAAAGGTGTTCTTAAAATTTTTTGAAAGAAAAATTTCCTTTTAAAGGGTTAAAAATGAAAGAAAAGTATATTAAAAACAAATTTTTTACCCGTTCCAAAGAACTTTTAATTCCTTTAAATAAAAATTTCAAAAAAAATGTCCCCAATTGAAATTTTTAAATATTAAAATTCTTTTAAGATAAGGGAAAAATTTTCTTCATGAATGGATATATTTTAAAAACCCAAAATTTTAATTTATTTCAAAAATAAAAATTTTAATTAAAAATTTAAATAAAATTTTTTTGATTTTTAAAAATTTTTTTACTTACCCAAAAAAAAAGGTTTTTGGGAATATTTTAAAAAAAAATTTACTTTATAAAAGGGTAAATTTTTTTTGAAATTTAGAAATAAATATAAAACTATAAACTTTTTTACCGGCGAACAAATTCGGTTTAAATATTTAAAATCTAAAAGTTGTTTTTAATATTTACAGGTTATTCTAAAATATTTTTTTTTTGGGCTTTTTAAAAAATCCACATTTTTTTACAAAAGAAACAAATTATTAAAATATAATTTTTGTATAAAAAATTTGTTTTAAATAAGGTCTTTTTAAAATTTGTGAATTTTAATAAAATTTTTTAACCCGACATTGTAAAATAAAGATTTAAAAAGGCAAGGAGAGGAAGCAAATTTTATCAAGAAAAGATCATAAAACAAGAAATTTTTAAAAAAATTTTTTAAATTTAATTCCTTTTTACTTGGGTTTCAACAAAGGAAAATTTTATTTTTAAGTTAAACTTTTTTTCAAAAAGTCTTAATATAAATAATAAAATTTATAACACATTGTCAAATAAAGTTTAATTTTTGTTTAAAAAATTACCAGTATAATAACAAAATTGGGTAAATAAAACAAGGTTAAAAAAGAAAATTTAGTTAAATCTCTTTAAAAGAGAAAAATTTTATTAGCCAAAATTCGTTAATAAAATATGTAATAGCTGGCGAATCGAAATTTTTTTAACAAGGGATTTTTATTAATTATAATTTAAAATTACCATTGCCATCAAAAAAATTTGTGTATAAAAATTTCAGTTAAAATAAAGTTTTAAAAGTAGAAAAAAAACCAAAAGTTTTAAAGTCCTAAAATATGCCAAGTAGCTGTGTCTGTAATTTTTGAATAATTAGTTTTAATCAATTAGTTTTTATTAATTATAATTAAATTACCGTATTGCCATCCAAAATAAGCGTGTATATAAAATTTTGGCTCAATTGAGCGCTTTAAAATGTATTTTATTAACGATTGAAAATTTGAACAAGATATACATAGGGAAATAGTGAACTAATTGTGGGAATTAAAAAAATTGTGTGTGTCGGCCCTCCCTCTCTTAAGTCTGGAGTTTACTCTTTAAGTACAGTTGTCTTTGATTATATAGTAGGCAAACAGAGTAAATAAACGCATCTAATATAATACTGAAAGCATACTTGTATTTTCTTTATTCTGTTCATATATTTCGTATTGATTCGGTAAAATAATACATATACAAAATAATATGCATCAATTATGTTACTTAAATATATATTACTCGTTGTACTTAGGTTCATTGTTAAGAAGGTAGATTTACTTCACCATTAATATCACTTTGAATATTAATTACATTAATACTCTCGCCATTATTAATCAAAGTGACAAGAAGCTTGTGGTAACTAAAGTATGATACATGAAAGTCAGTAGATTCGTGATAAAGTATGCGGCCCATTCGGTATAGTGGTTAGTGACACTGACTGTTTTGCCGTAGGGTCTGGGTTCGACTCCCGGAGAAGGCATGGATGTTTATAAATGTATAGTGCCTACGCGACATGAGGGTACTCTAATTATCCGTCGAGCCGCAAGTCCTCTCGTGTGGTTGGTGCAAGGGGGAGAGAGTGGAAGCCTCTGACCACCCCTTGGGCGTTCTCCCTCAAAATTGAGGTGGAACGGAGCAATATCATACTGTCACCTGCAGGGTGCTCAAAGCTAAGGCTAACGACAGGCGTAAAAATCAAGCTCTTAGCCGCGAAGAATTTTGTGGGTCTTGATTTGATGTTACTGTCGATCAGGTGGTGTAAGTAACAACAACAACACGAATCGTGAAAACAACGCACCAATGGTTGTATCATACTTAGTCGACACCGGTGCTCTACCAGAAACAAAATCCAAATTAAGCTGATTTTAAAAATTATACTAATCTCAATCCTTCATCTTTATCCAAATCAATATTGAAATCGCCTCCAAGAATGAGTGGAAGTACATGGCACTGTTTCTTCGGTAGTTTGGAACCACTTTATGTATATGCTAATAATGTTTCGTAGATATAATCTATTATGTCAGTAACTTTCTGATTGAAAAAAATATAAACTGTAACGCAGTGCTTCTCAAACTTTCAAATGGGAACCACTTTTAATTATAATTTTATGCCTTATGCAATAATAATGTATGAATGCAATTAATGCCTTTTACGGGTAAAGCTACAAACGATCTTAATTATAAACGTACAAATTAATAAGACAAGTATATTAAATTTTATATAGTAACTTTTAAGTAATATATATTTTATTTTTCTTTCTCAATTTTTAATGGAACAGATTGCAAAATTGTAGCTTCTTTCAAGACAAAATAAGATCTCAGCCAAATATAGAAATGTACTCAGAGTGTCAATTTCTAATCGTAAATCTTCCTTTGAAAAACTTTCCTCTGCAAGACAAACCCATGGTTTAACTTATTAAACTTTTTAATTTGTATTAATAAATTAGTTATAAAATACCTTGTTTCAGCACTGATACATTAAAATTATACTGTCTGAAGTACCCACTTCGAACGAGTTCCTATTTTAAAAAACTTCTTGAAATTTTGCTGAAAGGGTTTTAGGAGAGTAAACCAAATGCGTAAATGTTTACGAAAATGTAAAATGATATTTTTAAATGTTCCCTATTATAATTAGTTTTAAGCGAACTGTGTAATTTAAGCCTCACAAATTAGCTTTTTGAATTAATGTTAAACAATGAAAAATAACATAAATTCAATGAAGAATAATAGTGTTATTTTTAATATTTAAGGAAGACTTCAAAATCTTTTATCGGTGCAGAACACACTGTTCTAGCGTCAATGGTCACCGGAATGATTGAGTCATACCAATCCTTTTTTTATATATATATAATTATTTTTTGTACGTCAAATCGGGTTCAGTGAATAAATTATTAAGAGAAAGTTAACACTACTTTCAAGGACTTTTCAATTTTTCTTTGGTAACAAATAACGTTTTGCCAGAATTAACGATTTCGCGATCTGTGTGTCCTGCCACCCACTTCCGGGTAAAAGGGGGTATTCATTATGATAATATGATGTTACTGCTAAAACAAATGTGTAAACTTTTTCGTTTTGCTTTTAGTTTGAGAATACTCATAAAAAATAAGTCTTGGCAATAATCTTCAAAGTGCTCTCCGTGATTTTCCAAATATCATAAACTCTTTTGCATGGAAAAAAGCGCAACAAGAAATGCATTACTGCTTCCTAAATGAGAAATAAACACATAAAGAGAGGTGTCATATTAACTTAAATAATAGCGAAGGTCAAACCCAACAGATTATACAAAACATATTCAGCTATAATGTGCAGTATTTCGAATATAATCGCGTGATGAATTTTTATGTTCCTAAATTTTTCGATTCTGGTCTGGGTTGTTTTTCTCTTAAAGAGTAGTATGTAAGGTTTAAAGAAAACGTAATAAAAATTCTCATCATGGGATTACACAAATCAAATAAAAGTTTTTTTATTTGGTTATAGGATAAATAGCTAATTAGGTATTGAAGAAGTGATGACTTAGTGAAGTGTTATGAAATGAAGTATTTTTGATGACTTAATATCGCCTATAAATTAATTTAGAGTAAAAGTGCATTTTATTATGTCTGAAAGTATTGTTTAATTTATTCTAGAGTAAATTTTATTTTTTTTAAAACTTTTTTTTTTTCGATTTTGCCCCCCTCGTAAGGTTATCGCCCCCCCCGGGGCGCCTATTTAAAACACTGCTTGTAACGATGGTTTTATAACGTAATTTTTTTAAATGTACATCGAAATATATTTTTAAATAAAAATTTTATGAAGGATAATAAATTTTAATACAGATAAATTTTTAAAGGGGGTCGACTAGGTGGCTTACTTTGTTTGGCTGGCCTTCTGTCCTCAAAGGGTTTCGGGTTCGCCCCCGGGCCCAAACCGATGGTTTTCACGATCAGAAAATCGACACGGGCCATTCGTTTATTATGCTGTAAAGACCTAGGGGGTGCTCTAGGCAAAATTTAAAACCCAGTAGAGGGTTTGATCGTCAGCCCCCTTTTCCCTCTAGGAAACTGGAACTGGGGGTCAAAAACAAATCGGCGGGGATCCCCAAATGACCCCCACTAAAAAAAATACCCCTTTTGGTGATGTACTAGGTAGATTATGAACTGGAAAAAAAAGTTCCAAAACTGAAATTAAAATAAAATGTATGTTTCGAAATTTTTTTTATACTTCATTATATCGAAAAATAACATACAGAGGATATTTCATTAAACTTATTTAAAAAAAATCTAACGGGTAAAAACGATTGAACTGCAAAATTTTTTTTTTTAACAGATGTAAAAATTGAACTTATAAATTAAAGATATATATTATTTGAAACAAAATAAATTTTTCACGTGCATTTTTTTTTATAAAAAATTTTGGGGATTTTTATTCGATATATAAACCTTCTTCCAGTGTGACCCAAACAAACGTTTGGCGCAAAGCTGGGGGAATGGGTATAAGTTTTATACTCACGAAAAAGTCCGTTGGCTTGCAAATCGGTTTTCAAAGCCAATGACGACTGCAGGCAAAATGACAGTAAAAGTAATTCGTGAATTCTTTTTAAAGTTTTAATTTTTTCCCTCTCTTTTACAGCCCAGTGGTTAAGGTATCGGATCATGGCAGACATGTCAGGAGTTCGAGCCTTGTACCACAAAAAACCCGCCCTCTAGGGGAGAGATGCACGTTAAATCTGTCGAGAGCTCAAACGTCCTCCCGTTGGTGTGGTGTGGTAGTTAGGAGAGGGGGGTACCTGCTCAGGTGTCGTCCTCATCACTTGACCAGGGTTCAAAAGTACGACGTCCGTCTCCAAAAAGCCTTCGTGTAGCTGAATTGCGCGACGTTAATATTCACTCATTCTCTTTTTTTTTTTCGAGAGAGAGCTTACTTTTTAAGTTATACTTTGTGAAACCGCCCCCTTAGGTGACCGCTTCTTTGATTATCCACGTGAGCTAGAGGTGTAGGGTTTACAAAAGGAATAGACATTTTTTAATTCTTAGATGACTTTATTAAGAATAAAACTTAAATGCCTAACAATTTAGATAATATTATTTAGGCGAGAATCTACAATGAACAAATACACAGTAATAGTTAAACCGAATCGCGTAACTTAGGCCACTATAAATACTTAATCCGTCTATTCTCACTTCTAATAATATTACAAGTCCTACCATCAAATAATCAATCCTACCTTAATCCAATTTTAGTTTCAATCTTATGAAGAAACGTCTGGGCGCGCGTGCAATGGTATGCACCTTGACCTAATGGTTTAATCTTCAAGGTAACTTCACAATTGGCTGTCAATTCTCGCTTGTATCACTTTCACACATACATTCCCCAAATTGCCATTCAAGTTACTGAAGCCTCTGTTAATTAAGATAGCTTTTATTTGCATTTCATTTTCACATTTCGCTTCTTGGTTTTGATTGGAAAAGATTTATTATTAATCTTGGCCCCCAAAGAACCCAGAGGTCATGTTAAAGAAAAGACGCGTGAGCCCGTCACAAATCTTTCAATATCTCCTACTGCAAAATCTGTTTCATCCGATACCATAACTAATTTTTGAAATGGGGTAATCAACTTTCGACCTAAAAATAATTTCGAATGGGTTTTTTCCGTCGTTTCATTCACTGCTGTACGAATAGCATAAGCAAACTCAAGAATTGGTCCCATGTATTATGTTGATCATTTACATAATTTGCAATCATATGCACAAGACCGCGATTCACGCGCTCTGTTCTATTTGCCCGAGGCCTATATACAACACATGCCTTATGCCTAATATTTCACTTAAATGTTCAAAAATCTCCCATATAAATTGGGGACCGTTCTCACTCGCATTTCACGTAGTGACGTTGCATATTTCGCATAAAACAACAAGCCCTCAATTAGTCTAAAATCGCGGGACCAATTCTCACATATAGTAGCCTTAACCGAGTTATCTTCCGGGTTTTTAAGTATCTATAGGTATGACCTAATTCTGGGTCTTTTTTCTGGGTCCATGCTTTATGTTTTCAATGTGCCTATGTGTTTCATGATGTGGGAATAAACTGGATTAATTTACAAGGCTGCCAATCAATGTAAAATATATAATAAAACGAGTGGAGCATAATTTGTCGTGGCGTACTCATTACTTTAACGATGATAATTATTTTAGATGGTTTATGTTTTACATTTGATTGGCATTGACGAAAACATAGGGCGTGGCCGGTGGTGAGTGATGACTGTACTATGCTGGTTGATGTTGCGCACACAATGTTATTGATGAGGCAGTCTTGTGATTAGTAAATACAGGTTATTGCACATATTGAAACACATAGACATATTAAAAACATAGCATGGAACAGAACAAAGACAACTAAAACACTACGCGCTGGAATTCGACTGCATGTTGAAAAGACAAAGATAGAAGAGAATCTACGGAAAGTTCTGCGGGCATCTGGGTTTCTAGGAACACTTCATCCTGTATCTGACAGTCTGCTAGATGAAATGGCATTCAGTTGGATTTTCATGCTGGAGATGTACTTCATGGCTATTGGACGAGCGGCGGCGGGCCACTGGGCAATTGCGGAATCGCACCGACCAATTTCTTTATTACCTGTTCTTTCTAAGCTGGCTGAAAAAGTCATCCTAGCCAGACTAAACGACTACCTTGACTGTAAAAATATACTGATCCCGGAGCAGCACGGGTTCCGTCCTCGTCTCTCCACTACCCATCAACTACTCCGCGTTGTGGAGTTCATTAAGGAAGGTAATAATAAAGGTCAATGTACAGCTGCAGTTTTTCTAGACATTCAAAAAGCTTTCGACAGGGTATGGCATACTGGCCTGCTCTTCAAATTAATTAATTATAAAATTCCAACCCCACTAATACTTATTTTAAAATCCTATATCAGCGACAGAGCTTTCTCTGTCAAAATTAATCGTACTTTCTCTCAAACTAGACCCATCAAAGCAGGAGTCGCTCAAGGGTCAATCCTTGGGCCAACCTTATTTAACTTATATGTAAATGACATCCTAAAAAGTACTAACACAATGTTATGTATGTATGCAGACGATACAGCAATACTCAGTAGACACAAAAACCTTTACACGCTTGTAAACAATATCAACATACACCTAGCTCACCTGGAGACATGGTTTTCCGTTTGGAAGATCGCACTTAACACCGCAAAAACAGAGGCAGTATTCTTTTCCCAAAGGATCCCACCCCTGAAATTACCCTTCAAAATCAAAAATCCTGGATCTCCGTACACCAAATATCTTGGTGTATATCTTGATAAAACTCTCACTTTCAGACAACACATTACACAAATAAGAACCAAATTTAAAAATGCAACACATAATTATTTTTCCCTTATCTGTCGAAAGTCTAAATTAAGTAGACGTAACAAACTGCTTATCTACACTCTGATCCTAAAACCCTCCTAACTTATGCCTCCTGTCTGGGGACACGCAGCAAGAACCAACATTAATTTACTTGAAAGTTCCCAAAATGTTATTATCAGGCAAATTCTAAATGCTCATTGGTACATGAGAAATGTTGACCTTAGGTCAGCATGTAAAATCCCTACTATTAGACAAACGATCCGCAAACTTTCCACTAAATTTTTTAATGATATAGATGGGCATAACAACCCATCAATTCAAAATATTCCAAATTATTTCTCTCACTTTTCCGTCAGAAGGCCAAGAGATGTCTTGGTCAACCCAGACTTTGATTAATTTTTCCCCTTTTTCAATTTTCATTACCTGCGTTCCAACTCTGTTGTATCGCAAGTTTCCTCTGATTGGCTACCCATTTTTCTAAATCTACTTATACCCTATTAGCCGAACCCTTGGCTCGGCCAATAGGAACGCTCCCTCTCATCGTAATGATTATTCCCCGAACTTCATTTTTTTCCATTACTTTTTCTGATCCTTGGTGTCTTGCTGCGCCCTGATTGGACGGCCTTGCTCCGCCCACAATTCTCAGTACTATTTTTCAATTTTCTAGCTCTTAAAAGAGCTTTTTGTTTTTATATTCTTAATATTAATTTTTAAATTTACTTATCATATTTAAAATGGGCATTGGTAATTTTTCACAGTCATCTTCATTCCAGGATAGGAGGTTAGAGTCCGGAAGGACTATGTACTCCGAATCGTACCCCAACGACTCGAGGCTTGGAACTGAGAAAGGAGTTCAACGAAGAGAGTCTTCTTATTGGTTGCTGGGAAGTGGCTCAAAATGGCTTCCCGTGAGGGGGGAGGGAGTGTGATTGATGTGTTTGAGTCCATCAGGGGTGAAAAAAGAAAGTAAAATTACGAGCAGCCGGTGGGTTTGCGAGGCGGTCACCCTCCTCTGCATTGACCGTGCTCGGTGCTGCTTCAAAGATAGAAAAGAATAGGCGTTGAATAGGCGTTTTCCTTTGGGCATCTGGACTGTAAAACAGTCCTCAATCCCATATCGTGACAAGTCTTTGATGGTGGGTTTGGCGATAGTGGTGTTTTTTATTTCTTCTGAGTGGCATGACAGCGATTGGTCGAACGATGGAATCCGGGAGGCGTGGCTACGGTGCTGCATCTGGGTGAAAATTTGGGAGAAATTTTTGGCTTGAGTGAAAGCTTAGAGGCTGCTCTCTGATTGGATGCTGGGTACAGTGATCAGTGACTCCAATTGGCTGCCCTGGGGGCTGAGATTTAGAAAATGGGGAGGCGCTTGTCCAATGAGGTAGAAAGGAAAAAATATTGACAAAAAAATTTGAAGAAAGTGAAATTTTAGCAAACTATGATGCACGAAAAAAAGGTTAAGGAGGATTATATGAATCAAGAAAGATTCTTCTTGGCCTTTTGGTATTATCATTGGGGGTGTAAGGAATTAAATTATGCATATGAGAATTATTGGTATCAGGTAGAGCGTTAAAAAAGTTAATTTTTCTATTTTCTGAATATGAGATTTAAATCCAGCAATTTTAAGAGCATTACGTATGTCATCATTGCGCTTGTATCTTGTGGCTTTGACGATCATACGTATTAGAGAATTTTGGAGAGTATGAAGAATTTTAACATTTGTATTAGCAGCATATCCCCATACTGGACAAGCGTAAGCTATTATTGGACGCATAACGGCTGTATAGAGAAGCACTTTGTTTTCTATACTTAAATGTGAGTTCCGGCCTATTAAGGGGTAGAGTTTAAACATGATTTTCCGGAACTTATTGCGAGCGTATAAAATATGTTGTTTCCATGTTAGGTGAGTATCGAAAATAATTCCGAGATATTTAGCTTCCTGAGACCAGGGGATCTGTTTGTTGTACATGAGTGGTGGTGGCAGTGAGTGCTTTTTTGTGAAAATAATGGCTGTAGATTTTTCCACGTTGATACTGATTTTCCATTTGTCATAGAAGTTTTCTAAAAGAAAAAGGTGCTTGTTTAATGCGTATGAGATTGTTGTCAGATTTTTGTAAGTTGCGTGAATGGTCGTATCATCAGCACAAAGATTCACTTTTGTTAAAGAGTAATTAGGAATATCGTTAATATAGAGATTAAAGAGCAGGGGGCCGAGCAAACTACCTTGTGGACACCCTGCAGAAACATTACGTGTGTTAGATATCGACTCGTTAATTCTAATTTTGAAAGAACGGTTGGTTAGATAATAGTGAATGAGGTGAATCACAGAGGGGGAGGTAGGTCATAGGAAATTAGCTTGAATGCGAGTCCATTAATCCAAACACGGTGGAAGGTTTTCTGGATATCCAGAAATACAGCTCCCGTGCCTTTCTTTTTTTGGAAACCTCCCGAGATGTGTTCAGTTAATCGTAAAAGGGGGTGTAAGGTAGAGAGCTTATTAGTAAAACCATACAGATTGGGATTAAGAAGGTTTTTATTATTAATGAATTTTTTTAATCTGTGGAGAATAATAGATTCAGTTAGTTTACCTATTGTGGAAAGGAGAGAGATAGGTCTATAACTAGATGCTATATGAGGGTCTTTATACCAGGTTTGTTAATTGGAAAAATAATGGCTTCTTACCAGTTGTCTGGAAAGAGATGAAATTTGAGAATTTTATTGATGAGAATTGTTAAAATAAGGATTAATTTAATAGGAAAATTTTTTAGCATGCGGTTAGTGATAGCGTCTTTACCGGGGGCCTTTCTGGCGTTGACATGCTTAATGTAGTGGATAATTTCATCCGGAAGAGCAGGTTCAATGAAAGTGGTGGGTGGGGAGTAGAAAGAAAGTTACAGTGGAGCTAATTAGTCGTTTTGGTTATAAGTCTCATTTTCGCGTTCGTTTTCGACAAAGTTATTTTTAATGCTAGTAGCAAGAAGATTAGCTTTCTGCTGATCAGTGACGGCCGTACCTGTTGCACAGTTTAGAGGTGGAATTTTTGGCCTTTTACTTTTAAAAAAATCTTTGAATGCGCCAAAGGCTGTTGTGTGTGGTGTTAAGTGCTTCCAGTCTTTTTTGCCAGATGTTATCGTTATATTTTTTGAGTTCTTTTTTAAGATCTGATTGCACTCTGTTGTATTGTGATTTAAAAATGGGATTAAGAGTCTGGTGATATCTTTTGCGAAAGTAGTTTTTGACTTTAATGAGCTGGTTTATGCGTTGTGGAGTGAAATTTCGACGGTCGATTTCTATTGGACTGGAGGCGTGGCTATGAGTTTCAATGACCACGTCGGTGAACTCGGCAATTTTGCACTCTAAATCGTTAGTATTGTGACGGTTCACGCGTCCTTTCTCTAACATAACCTCTGTGTTCTTTGACGGCCAAGATTAATGGCAAATCTTTTCCAACCCAACTCCAAGAAGTGAAAAGAAGGTATAGCTGCAAATAAGATAGCCTTTAAACGGACAGAAGTTTTAGTCAGCGGGATGGCAATTTAGAGAAAGTTCAGTTTGGAAAAGGTAGAAGTGTAATTTGACGGCCTACCCAAGAATCACGGAAATCTCGCCATTACTACAAGGTGCATACTATTGCACTCGAGCATAACTGAATATCTGAAGTTGATTGGACCGTTGCTTGGAATTCAAGGTAGGAAGATTATTTTCCGAATTCGAAATATTATTAGGATTGAGAGTAGGCGGATAATATTATTCAGATAAGTGCTCCAATTGCGCGATCTGTGTTAACTATGGCTACGTGTTTTGGTTTATTCTCACTTAAATTTACTTATATATTGAACTTATATTAAGTTAAACTCTTAATAAAAGTCATTAAGAATTCTAAAATGTCTCTTCATTTCGAGAATCCCACACCTCTAACTTACGCTGAAACCCCACGATAAGGTCGACAAAGATCGACTATATCACAGTATTATTAATATTGTTAGGTAGTCAGAGAAAGATTTTTGTTTAAATTAATTTTAAATTCATTGCAGTCACAGTGGAAATCGCTCTTGGGTTAGGGGGTTCCACATCAAGTTTAAAGTTGAAGTATAGGGGGTGGGTGGAAACAGGATTGTGGTCAGAGGAAAGATCGTTAATGGAGTTTAACGTGAAGGGATAGTAGAAATTTTTAATAAGTGTAATGTCAATTGTATTTGCAGAATTATGTCTAAATCTAGTAGGAGTGAGGGGAAAGGCAATGTTTAATTTTAACATATTAGCAAAGTTAAAGAGGTGCCTACCTCTGTTAGTGTTAATGTTACAGTTCCATGCATTATGGGTGGCATTAAAATCACCGAAGAGAACACAATTATTGGAAGTTTGAAGAAGTGCTCGATATCAATAGTGAACATGTTTTCGTCAGAAGAAGGGAGGATATAAACACGGGTTATTGAGATGGGATCATGCTTGGGAGGGATTAGTATTATATTAGTGGCTTCCATAGCGTGGAGGGGAGGAGTGGGGAGACAGTAGTGCTTGAGTGAATTTTTGACTAAGATAAGAGTTCCACCGGCGGTCCGCGGCCCGTCCGAGATTCTATCATTTCTATGGCAGGTGTAGTTGGCAATATTAAATGTGTGTGAAGGTCTTAAGTGGGTTTCTTGTATAAGAAAGATATCTGGGGAGTGCTTCTCTTAAAAAAAAAAGAATTCGGCATTACGTCTTAGCAAACCGTTTGCGTTCCAAGAACACAAACTGAGGCCAATTGGGAAGGAACTAGACATTATTATTATTATTATTTTGCAGGATGCCTCTATTTGGGCGTACATCTGATCTGGTTTTTGTGGTTGGTTCGGGTTTTAAATTATTTTATTTAAACCTTTAAAAAATTTTTTTTTTTAAAATTTTAAAAACCCCTTTTTTCGGAATTCCTTTTTAATTAGTTAAAAAAATCAAAAATTTTTTAAAATTTATTTCCCTTTTTAAAAGGGAAAAGGGAAATTTTTTAAAAATTTTTTACATCTTTAAAAAAAACCTTTTTTTTGGGTTAAAATTTTTTGGGTTTAGGAATTTTTTTGTCTTTTTATTTTAAAAAAAAAATTAAAATTTTCTTTTAAAAAAAGGGCAAAAAAGGGGGAAAAAAATTTTTAAAAAAAAAAAAAATTTTTTTTTTTATTTAATTTTTTAAATTTTTCCCAAATTTTTTAAAATTTTTTTAAAAAAAATTGGAAAAAAGGGGGTTAAAAAGGGGGGCCCCCAAAAAAGGGGAAATAAGTTTTGTTTAATTTTAATTTATAAAATTTGGGGTTTTTAGCGGAAAATTTAACCAAAATTTTTTAAAAAATTTTTAAAAAAAAAAAAATTTTTCAAATTTTTAAAAATTTTTATTTTTAAAAAAAAATTTTTTTAAAAATTTTAATTCCTTTTAAAAAAATTTAAAAAAAAAGGGGAATTTTTAATTTAAAAATTTTTTTTTTTAAAAAAAAGAAAATTTTTTAAAAATTTTTTTAAAAAATGCCCCTTTTGCACATTTTTTAAAATTTTTTTTTAAAAATTTTAAAAAGGGTAAACAAGCAAAATTTGTTTTTTTTTTAAAATTTTTTTAAAAATTTAAATTTTTTTAAAATTTTTTTGGGAAAATTTTTAAAAATTTAATAAAATTTTTTTTTTTTTTGGGGATTCCTTTTTTGGTTTTTGGTTAACCCTTTTTTTTTCTTTTTAAATTTGGGTTTTTTTTGGGGAAAAAATTTTTAAAAAAATTTTTTTTTGAAAAAAATTTTTTATTTTTTTAAAAAAAAATGCCAAAATTTTTTTTTTTTCCCCCCCCCTTTTTTTTTAAATTTTTTTTTGGGTTAACCCTTTTTGAATTTAATTTAAAGGTACAAAAAAAATTTAACCCTCAGGTAAAAAAATTTTAATAAAAAATATTTTTCAAAATTAAAGGGGGAAAGTCTTTTTTTAAAAAAATTTTTTTTTTTTAAAGTTTTTTAAAAACCCAAAAAAATTTAAAAACCCTTTTTTAAAAAATTTTTTAAATCTTTTTTTTTTTAAAAAAAATTTAATTCAAGAAAGTTTTTTAATTTTTTTGGGGCCCAAGGGAAAAGTAAAATCCCTTTCTAAAAAAGGGTTTTTGAAAATTTTTAAACAGTTTAAATTTTAAATTTTTAAAAAAATTTTAAATTTATTTTCTTTTTTTAAATTTTTTTAAAGGTAATTTTAAACCTTTTTTTTTTTGGTTTTTTTTAAATTAAAAGGGTTTTTGAGTTTTTTAAGATTTTTGGGGACCCTTTTTTAAATTATTCTTTTTAAAAATTAAAATTTTTAATTTTTTCAAAAATAAAAATTGGTCCTTTAAAATTTCCCAAAAATTTTTTTTTAAAAAAAATTTTTAAAAAGTTTTTTTTTTTTAAAAAATTTAGGTCTAATTTTTTTCCAAATTTTTTTTTCTTTCCAAAAAATTTAAATGTCTTTTCAGGAAGTTTTTTATAATGTTCTTGACGAAATTTAAAAAATGGTTTTTCTTTTCCCCAAATTTTCCAACGCGACACCTCGAGGTTGTGTTTTCCCCACTTTTGCAATTGTACGGTTTTAGGCTTGTCGATTTTCCTTCAGAAATTTATTATGGCTGTATCGGTTATATTTGGGTTTGTTCCCCCCCGCTTCAGCCGCCCGGACGATTTCAATCGCTTTTTCAACACTGGGGGTTTTTTCGCAGGAGTCGTTCTTGTAACCCACTGTCTTTAATTCCCCTGCGGTCTCGAACAATCCGTTTTCTTGCTCTGCAAAACCCCATGAAAGCTAAAGTCTAGCTGAGGACATGTCTCAATTTTTGGCCCCCCAGTTTGGACACATGAAAAAAATTTATAACGCTCATAAACAACATTTGTCGTTGGGGGCAATATTCTTCAAACTTTTTAAGAACTTCCGAAAAATTCGCTTTGATTCTAACTTGAAGGGGGTTGTAATTTCAAGTCCTTCACGCCCAAAAGTTCAACAGGATTCTATTTTTACTTTATCCCTGATCGTCTTTTTCGTTGCCAGCAGATAATTTCCCCCCAGTTTTTGCCCCATTTCGCCATTTTTTTTTCACATTTCCCAGCGAAAAAATTTCAGTGGGGCAGGGGTCGGAAGGCCCATAGCCGGATATCTTTTCAATCCGATATAATCGCAAAACTCCTACCCCTATGTTTGTTCGTTTCAGAATGTTCTTTAGAACATTTGCATCTCAGAAGCTCCATTAAATTTTTTTTTAAGCATGGATGACAACGTCATCTCAAACAGCAACAACAAGCAATTGAATATATTTCAATACACAAAATTAACAACAATTACAGTTACATTATTGACACTTATTCCTTTCATTCCCGTCTAAAAAAAATCCTGAATTTATAAATAAAAAAAAAAAGTTTTTTCCCCGATAAACAAATATTTTAGTTGCCCATTTCATATTGAAAACTCTAAAATGCCTGTTAACATGTTTTTTCATCAAAATACTAAAAAGATGACAAATAACACAAACATCTATTTACCTGATTAGCCCTTTTTTTTCCCCCAGATGTTCAAGTCTCTTCAAGATTAGCAAATGTCGGGCGATTTTCTGGTTCAAGATCCCGGCCCGTTTCATGATATATAAACTCTGAAGGGCACCCCCTTGGTCTTCCATTTGTAACCTTACAACATACCAAAGGCTACAAAGAAAAATTTATGTAAGAAAGAATTGATAGAGCAGTGATTAATAATTACTTTATATAATATGAATAATTTTTTACCCTTTGAATTAGTTTTCTTTAAAAAAAAAAAAAAATGATTTATATTTCTCTAAAATTTTAATTCGCCCAAATTTCTAAATTATGGCACCCTAAAACTATAACTGAGTATTTCAAACATGAACATTTTCAATTTATATTTTTAAACTTTTTCACTAATTTATAGAAAATTTTATTTTTACTTACTCGAGAAGGGGAAACATCCTTTTTTTTAAATTTCTTAAAAAAATAAATTTCATGCTAAGTTATATAAATATTTATTTCTAAATTTTTTTTTCCCAAGAATCTAGAAATTAAATCTGATAAAAAGGGAAAAAATAAAATTTTTTCTCAAATAACGTTCTAACAAAAATAATTACTGAAAATTTGGGAAATTACCCTTTTAATTTGAATTTTGATATTTTTTTTTAAACTTATCGAAGATTTGAACTAAAAATGTGTACTATTTTCAAATTGAAAGCTTAATAGAACTATTGCAAAAAAAAAAATATGGCTAATGTTAAAAAGAGCAGCAGTTTTAATTTTGATATTAATTCCCCTCTTAAATACAAAAGTACGAGTTCATTTGAGTAAATATTTCTTCCCTCATTCATAAATTCATTAGAGTTGGAAATTTATATTAAGCCACTTAAGAAAGGTTATTAACCCTTTAAATGCCGTTGGGCGTTAACACGCCTTGCTGAGCTGGCACCTTTAGTGCCCCAACATGTATAATCGTATCATGTAATGCGGTTTTGCTCTGTTTATAACTGTCCCACGGTTTGGAATACATTAAAATAAATTTAACGTGTTTTTAAGAATTTGAAAGGGTTTAAATTTTTTAAAAAAGAGTTTTTCTTTAAGGTGCTCTTTTTCTTTTTTCTTTTTCTTTTTGTTTAATGTTAGGAGATTTTAAATTTTTTTTGTATGAATGCACTGGGGTTGACACTGTTTATGTGTTAAACCCCCATTTTCGGAATATCACAGAACGGATAAGTTATAATTTAATTTGTATTATATTGTTGACTCTAGAGATTAATTATTTTTTTTTTTTTTTTCCCTTTTTCTTTTAAAGTGAAAGTAAACTTTTTTTCGAAGGAAAAGATGTTTTTTACTTTCTCCCAATAAAGACAAAACCATGCCCGGGGGGGGAAAGCAATGGCACTGAGGGTAAATTTTCAAAACTTTTCCCTTTTATATTTAAAGGGGTTTTTTAAAAAAGAATTAAAAAACAAAAAAAAAAAATCTGTTTTTTTATACTTAAAATTTTTAGATAAGGCACTTGCCAAATGAAAAATTTCCCACAGCAAAATTCCAAAGCCCACATGTCTGATTTGTTGAGAATTTCTGAAATTTAAAAAGTGAGTAAAAAAAGTTAGTCAAAAAGTTCTTTGTAAATTGTAATCAAACATAGCAGAAATTAGTTAAAAGGCATTAGCAGGAAAATATATTATCATAGATGGGGGCATATTAATAACACACTTGAAATTTAATATTAATAAAATCAATATGTTCATAAAAATCAAACTGTTTTTTTAAATTTAATAAAGATGTAATTTTTTTTTTTCACATAAAGATTTTTGATTAATAATACTATCCCAAACTAATTCTAAGATAGATTAAAAAACTTAAAGCTGTGTGGAAATGTTTTTTCAAATATTCTTCATTTTTATTCAAGGTTTTAATCTTACAGTTTGTTAAAAAAAATTAGATTTTAAAAAAATTTTTTTAAAAAAAATTTCCACAACAATTTAAAATTTATAAATATTTAATATAAAACAAAAAACAAACCAAAATTTTCCCCTACCTTTAAAGGGGGAAAAAGAAAAAAATTTAAAAAAATCAGATAATAGGTTTGTTTGGAGTAAACCAAAATTATAATAAACAATTCAGCAAACAAGAAAGAAAAAAACAAAATTTCTTTTTTAAAAAATTAAATTATTTATTATTTCCCTTTAACCTAATTTTTATTTAAAATTAATTCATTTAACCCAACAATTTAAAAAAATTTTAGAGATTTTTGAAGAATATTTTATTTCAAGATTAAAACTTAGAAGCATAAAAATACCCAAAAAACAATAGACTCCTTCAATTTTATTTTATTGTTAAAATTTAAAAACCAATGAATACTATGCTTTTTTATATATATATATTATATGGTTTTAAATTTAAAGGATGTTTTTGGTTTATTCTCATTTAATATGTTGTTCGAAAAAGTTTTTAAGTTAAATTTTAAAAAAAGTCTATTAAAAATTTTCTAAATGTCTCATCATTTCAGAACCCCACCTCTAACACTTACGTAAAACCCCACGATAGGGCATGGGGCGAACATGTCGATGGTGACTGAAGGTGTATTTTCTTTCTTTTTGGGAGATTGAACGAACAAAATTGATTTTGAAAAATAAAAAAATATTCTCTAATCCAAAGAATTTTTAATACGATTAATGCAATAGCTGAATTTGGGAGAAATGGAATCTTTTTCGTTATTTGGATATTTCGCGAGCCTAGAAAAAATTGTTTTTAGCAAGCTCAAATAATAGAGGGACAAGGTTTTTCTAGAAGAAATTAATCAATCCAATTTTAACTCGAAAAAAAAAGAGAGGAGATTTTAAAAAAAATTTTTTATTGGGCAAAAAAAAAAGCAATTTTTACTCTAAAAAAAGTTTTAAGTTAAAACAAAAATATAGTTTAACAAAATCATGAGGCGGAAAGCATTTTCGCCAAATGTTCCCTCCCCAAACAAAGTGAGAGGTTTTAAAAAATTCCCTTATACTTGAACCAAAATTTTTTTTGGGTTGTCACAAAAAAAGAATAGGGCTATAATAATAGTATAAAAAATTTTTTTATTTTCTGAGTTTATTTTAAATTAAAAATTTATTATTTTGTTCTTTTTAGGCCAATTAAATAAAATTTTAAATTTTGGGAATTTAAGTACCTTTTTTTTTAAAAAATTTTTTTTTTTAAAAAACTTTTTTTAATTTTTAAATGTTGAGAACTGGGAATTAACACAAACAAAGGGATTTCCCCTTCTTTCCCCAAAGGGGTTGTGACCCCCACATCCAAAAAGGCCCGGATCCCGGGGGAGAAGTAGAGATGGAACCCCAAAGCGGAGAAAGTGGTTTGTGAATAAATAGGGAGATACAGCCCAAAAAAGTATGTGTGGGGATCGTTTATTTTAATTAGTAATTTTTATACCAATGAGCTATCGGGGGCCAAAAACTAAGGAAAAATGGAAAAAAACCGAGAAATCAGAAACCCTGTAGGGAGTGTATTTCCTGGTTGTCCCCGCTGGGGTCAAAGCATTCCAATAGGCTCAGCTAAATGCATTCAAGCAGCAAAAGTCAGATTTTTGGTACCCTCAAATCTTGATTTCAAAGATGCATTTTTTTAAACTTTCATCATGACTCGTTTTTTTGAGAATTTAAACCTATTGTTCGTCCGTCGCGTAGGATAAAAAAAGGGATGTTCGGGGTGTTAGTAGAGGTTTCCTTCCGAAATGTGTTACAGTCCATTTATTTTTCTTCTGGCAGGAGTCAATTGAGAAAAAGGGAATGTAAATCAGTGGATTTGTACGTCAGCTACAAGAGTAAAACTTGACCCAAATGCAAGACTTGACAAATCGGCATCGATGGAAATTAACTAGTGATTGAAAGAAATCACTCCATTAGAAAACATGA
Source organism: Trichonephila inaurata madagascariensis (assembly GCA_019973955.1). Lineage (NCBI taxonomy): Eukaryota > Metazoa > Arthropoda > Arachnida > Araneae > Nephilidae > Trichonephila > Trichonephila inaurata. The sequence continues at coordinate 76,277 of BMAV01005552.1, read as the reverse complement.
CAAACCGGCTAATGAACTCAACAGTTATAGGACCAATCGAATTTACCAGCACTCGTAAAACTCATTGAGCGGATTGTACTGCGTGATTCCCCCCCCATCTTGACCAATACAATTTAATCCCCCCAACCAGTTTGGTTTTCGGAAAGGTCACCCACAATGGAAATTTTTTAATTTTTTAGCCAGAAGATTGGGGGATGCCCAAATCCAGGCCCACAAATCAAGTAGTGCCTTTTTTGGGATCTATCAAAGTTTTGGGAGGGGTCTGAAAATACAAATTTTTTTGAAAATTTTTCATCACTTTCAAAACAGGGAAGTTCTTCTTAAAACCTGGCCCTTAGGAAGTCAGCAAGTAAGTTTAAAGACATCGCCTCGAAAAAAATAAGATTGAGCCAGATTAAAACCCACAGGGGATTTGCGTCAGTCCCATTTTTTTTTCCCTTTACTTATAGCCACCATTTAGACGGCAATTTTAATCACTGCATGGGGTTGTATGCGACCATATAATATCGGCAATACAAATTTAATTAATGCTCAAAAAAAATGAACTTTTTTTTATTCGGCTGAAAATTTTGTGCAACGCATAAAATAATTTTTAAACCCCTCAAAGTCTGTATCAAGCCTTTACCACCAACAGACATCTGTACTACAATGAACCCGATATTTCTTTATTGGGTTGTTGTGTCCTTCCCGAAAGGAAGTAATGAAAGTTGCCAGAGCCTGAGACAGATTGAATTTTACATAATAGATGGTAAACCCCCACCTCCACCATTTAGGCATGGAACTGGGGGGGCGGAAAAATTTTTGCCCCTGCACCTGTGATTTCGCGGACGCCCACAAATTTCGGCCCCCTGATTTAACGAGCACGTACCCGTGGTACTGGAGGGTTTTATGTCACGGATCGAACCCAGGCCCCGGTCGGGAGTCCGAGTTAAAAACCACTGGGGCTACCCAGGGCCCTTATTTACGGTAGGCCCGATACAAAAAAGCATCCCTAATACGGATTTATCCAAATCAGATTCTGCCTTCTCATATAAACAATTTGGTGGTTAGAGGAAAAAAAGCGAATGAAAAAAAAATTTTTGGCAGGGGGATGTCGGGCCCCCTTCGAAATACATTTTCCCATTCATCTTCCAAATATGGTGTACAGGTCATCAGGTTGCCCTGCAGCAATTAGATAAACTAAAAAGGGGTACAACCCTCGCCAGAGTCACCCCAGTTCCCAATAGCTCCCGAGGTATTTTTTTGTAAAAAACCCGCGAAACCCCCCGTTTGAAGCAGCTACCTTTGGTTAAATACTTTGCCGTCATCAGTTATGGTGGCCAGCACAGAACCCTATTTTGGAAGGAAAATTGTCGCCTTAAGAGAAAGTCCGCAGGCTGAAAGGAGGATGGTGCATAACGAAGTAGAATATGTTCTTGTCCGTTGCACGGATATTTCTGCGTCGTTTTATGAAGGTTTTTTTAATCCCAAAATTTCCCTATACACTACAAGGGCACTCAACATGTAGAGTATCTTAGGCGGTTTGTTTTTGAGACTAATAAAAGGTCCGGTGAGATTAAGATATGTACGATTGCAAAGGGGTTTAGGCGCTGTCTTGAAAAGTGGAATTTTCACCCAAAAAGGGGAATGGTATTAGATCTGAAGAGAACTCCTGATCAGTTTTTCGGGTGAACTTTTAGTGCAAAATTTCAAACCCTTTCATTAGCGAGAGTGTGAATAAGTTTTGATATTCAGTGATAGCCGCAGCTTATCTGAATGGTGGAGGATGGTGAAAAACGACAACGAGTATTATCCAGCTATTAAATAGCGAGTGCCAATGTTAAGGTCTTTTCGGGGGGTCCCCGCGCCAGGGAATGCGGGGGAATGATATTGCAGATGTGTTGGCAGTGAGGTAACCAAAAAAAGACTCCCAAGGTGGTTTCCCCTTTTTCAGAAATTCCCCGGGTAAAAACAAGATATCGTTGTTTGGAGGCAGGCCCCGGACATGAGTGGTAGAAACCGTTCCGGTGTGCTTTCTTGGGACAGGCAGTAGGCGGCGAGAAAAAAAGTATTTTTTAGGTTTCGCAGGAACATATTTAAGCTCAACGGCATGTGGGGGTCAAAAAATTTCCCCCTTTTTGCAAAGCAGGTGACCCAAGCCCCTCCACAAATCTTGGTTTTGTATTGGGATCAAAAGAGCCAGCTGCTCTCAAGTCCTGCTATTAACATCGCACATAAAACTCCCGAGGGATATTGACGATGGCCCTTTGTGCTGTTTTTCAACAATTAATGGGGTTCCCACTGGGTTTAAATCTTCTCCTAACTACCACCATTTACAAACAGGGAAATTTGGGCCTTTGAAAGAGTTAACGTGCATTGCTTATTAAATTTAGATCGTTATAGTGCCCATGACAGGAACGGAGAAGTTGTAGACAAATTTTTTAATTCCAAGCATGCTAACTTCAAAGAATGTTTGGGGTTTAACATACCCCTTACCATTTTTAATCCCGTGACTGTAACTTTACGGCGCGGTTTTTGTGCCCCTTTCCCAGCTTTTGGAACATAATCAATCCTCAAGAGATTATGCATTTCAGTTTTACAGCATTTTTTATATTTTTGTAATTTCTGTGTTGACAATCTTTTTTTGGGAGTCACTGGTTCGGGGGCCCCCCCAAGGATGACATAAACCCTTTTTAGCAAAAGGGCTACACCATCAAAAAGGGGGTTTCTAATTGTCCATTGGTTTCTAGAAAATCTTCTGGAGGTACAAATCTATTTTCGTACGTCGAGTTCTTTTGAAGACTTCTAAAAAAAGGTTTTTGGTCTAGTTTAAGGATAGTCTTGGTTGATTGTTATTAACGTCGCACGGGGCTAAAGGGGGTTTTTTGGCGACGGACCACGTATTTTGGAACCATGGTCAAGTGAGGGGACGCCCCTTTTGCCCCTTCCAACTACCAAACCACCAAGGGGAGGCTTTCCCCTCAAAGTTTTAAGGGCTCGCGCCCCACGGGTGTTTTTAGGGTCCCGGGCCGAACTCTGCAAGGCCCACGGTCCGATACCATACCACTCGGCTACCGCGGCCCAAAGGATAGTCTTGGAAGGATATCTTAAAAATCACATTACTTTATCGAAGGTCACAAAAAAGCGAAAATTTAACTCCAACAGCTTGATTTTCGACCCTTTTTTAGATTTTTTCTCCCACCATGTTTATGTTAAAAATTATGGAAAGAAAAATACCATAGGTTTCCTGTTTTAAATTCCATGGGGAACCCGGGGGAAAGAGTAACGATCAACTTGAGTTTTTGAAATCGATTGAGATACCAAGTATTTGAAATATTGCCCTTTTGAATATATTTTGTACTGTTTCACTCGGGGACTTGATGGATTTTGTATGATTGGGGAAAACCCTTTATGCTAAAGTTATTTCCTACGGACACTTTTCCCCCAGATGAAGTTTAAATAAGCTTCGGGTAACCTAAAACAAGGATGTCCTATAAAAATATTTGTTGCCCAGAATTGAATTTTTCCCTGTCCTCTTATTATCTCAGTTGTGTTCTACGATCGATCATGTCCATCCCTTAAAAAAAAGTATATTTGTGGTCGGGTTTCACATGGGTTTAAAAGTTGATTTTTTTCCCCACAAAAAAAAACGGTTTGTCCCCAATGGTTTTTTTCCCAATCCTGTCCCCAAAAGAATTCATAGATAGCTCTTCCCAAACCCAAGGGATACCCCCTTAAAGGGGAGATGCCCAAATTCTTAACCAAGCTCGGGGATCGGTTCCAAATGGTGCTAGGAAGCAAGTTCCCCTTTTTCCTCCAAAAGCCAATCTGTTACTATCTCAGAAATTACAAATCACGTAAAAGTGTCGCAAGACAAAACTTTTTTAGGTTTTTTTATCCAAATTTTTCTTCTTTTTTAAAACTTTGTAGAGTATTTGTCTTTTTTTTAGATTTTTTTAAAGGCACCAATGCAAGGCACGAAGGCAGCTTTTGAACAACGGAGGTCGTAAGCGCCACCCTTGTTTTTTTTAGATTATTCAAAGGGGAATTTGAAATGCTCAAAAAAAAAAAGCCGCTACCTATAAATATTGATCTTGAACATTTTAGATGAAAAAAAGATCGAACGAGTTGGACCAGGGACGTTTTAAAGGGGGCCTGGGCCCAAAGTTTCATCCTCGGTGAAGGCCCGTTTTTCTCGACCTGCCTACCGATGATTTTAATAGTCAAATATTATCCCCTTACATATTCTCCGCAACACAGGAAATTTAAACTGTATGTCAACGGAAAAGGGAAGATATATTATTAGGGGATGACCATTGACCCAAACTAGACCTATGCCATCCATAAGAAAACATTAAACCCTTTTTTTTGGGAAAGGGACCAATGGTCAGCGGGGCCCGGCTTTAGATTGGAGTGGTACTTATTTGTTTCAAATTCCCGTTTGAACGAGTATTTGGAAAAGGCCGCTACTGTCTATTTTTAAAGTTTTGGGGTAAGGCCTTTTTTTGTAAGGGACCAAGGTCTAAAAATTTTTTTCTCTGGGCCCAGGGCCTCAAAGAGTCTTAAAACGTCCCTGGGGGGGACGATTGTCCAAACATAAAAATTTAACAGATTCAAACCATCCCATCCTACTTCCGAAACTCTGAATCCAAGTAATTGTTCAACATTACCCAAAAAATTTTTTCAACGGATGTGCAATAATTTTTTCCATAATTAGACGGGAAATTTTGGTTTAAAAGGGGACGATAAGTAGCAAGGAAAATTTTAATGAATGTATCTTGTGTAAAATAAAAAAGGCATATTTAAAAACAATTAAGAGATTTAAAACAAACTGAAATTTAACCCCAAATTCCCCCCTTTTAAAAGGGTATTGATTTTCGGCCCTTTATCACAAAACCCTATATATATATTTAACAATTATATTAGGAGCCAAAGGCGGGAAGCAGTTTCGATCATTGGCTCAAAAAATTGTTGGCAACATTAAAAAGATTTATTAAAGGGGGTATTCCCCCTGATTTCCTTCAGACCGGGGTAAAATTTTAAAGGTTTCCCAACTGCCTCAAAACAAATATTTCAGATTCTTCGTAGGAAAAAATAAAATTTTAAAAGTTCTTTATTAACTGGCACTTTATACCTTCGTATATTCTTCATTTTGGAAAAAATTATTTTTGCCCCCAAGGCTGTAAATTATGTTCTGATTTTTGAAAAGTTATCATTTTGTTATGCCAAATTGAAGCCTGTTTATCCTCAAGACCTCTGACCAGTTCCCCAAACCCCGACGTTAAGCTTTACTTCTGGACATTTAATTGAACCCCACCCCCGATCTTCCAGATAAGCATCCCCACAAATCTCGTTTATTTTTCGCGGAATTGGTTCAACAAATCAAGCAAGTATTCTAAGCGAGGGTCCAGAGATTATTAAAACCCCCAAAAAACAGCCCAAAAAAGATATTTTAAAATTAAAAAACTACAAGTTGGAGATTGGGGTAATTCATGATATCCTCAGTCGCCCATTCTACTTTGCAAAATTGTTAAGGGATTGAAACTTATCCAGGTAAAAACGGTCGAGTAGTAAACATCCAAACCCTCAGTGGAAAATTCCTGGGGTTTTTTTTTAATTCAATATAGCACTGTTATGAAATAAAAGCCTTAAATAAAATAAAAATAAAGAATAATATAAAAAAAATTCCACCTAAAAAAACCAGAATGTTAACCATTCGAATCGTTTCGGGGAATAAAGTAGGATGTTGAAATTTTTTGTGACGCGGGTAGAAAACACACACCGGCTAGAGATATAAATATATAATTTACAGAACATACAAAAACATCATTTTAAACTGGGATCATTTTCGCTCTGTTTTAGGGGGGACCCTAAACGGTACTCACTACCTTTATTTAGAGGAGTTTTCTCGGAACTTAGGGAATTTGATTCCAAAAAACCCTTTCCCCCCTACAAATTCAGGCAGTAACACTATTCGCTCTTGATTTTACGTCATCAACTGGTGTCAAATAATGTTCGTCCACTTTGTTCTTGTGGAAATCTTAATGTTCAATTCTTATTCTGCGAAAGTCTATTCCAATGATTTATTCAACACTATCTTTCCCTGTTTTTGATTCCGTTAGATAAAATTTTTTAATTTTAGATCCACTCATTCTCTTCAGTTGAATCTGTTTTCAAAACCTGTAACAAGAGCTTTCAATCATTGTAACAAAAAAAAAAATTTGGTATATTTTTTTTTCATTTATGCACCCCTTTTATTGTTACAGCAGTTTTTAATAACAGGTTTTTTTTAATGGGGTCCATCTATTGTACTCACTTTGTATTACTCCCATTTTAACCACTTGTTGTTCACCTTTCCAAAAAAATACTTTTCGTGCTTTTAAGAAAAAAGGAAGCGTGAATTGTGCAAGACATAAAGGTGTTTGCATCCCCACATTCATCTTTTCAATTGGGTTAATATATACAAACTAGCTGGTATGCCCGTTCTTCACACGGATGAATTGAAAATTAAAAAAATACAGATTAAGGATAAAGAAGTTTTTTAAAGGTTAATTTACGTGAATTTCAAAAATTTAAAAAAAAATATTTTTTTCACATCTCAGCTGAAAAAAAAAAATTTGCAAATATTTTTTTTTAAATCTTGATCTAAAGGAAACCCAGTAGCGAGGGTTAGTGCATCGGGGTTCCCCCCAAAAGTCCGAGGTTTAAACTCCGGGGTGGGCAAGATTGACCAGCCTTTTATCCCTTCAGTATCGATAAATCAGTACCCCAAATTTGCTTAACAAACCGAGGTTTTGCCGACTGACCAACTACCCGGTTGCTCACGCACCCTTGGGGCCCAATGTCACGTATAAGATCTAATAACGATAAAAGGATTTTTAATTGATAACCCCCGAACTTTTTTTGACAAATTTTTAAAAAAACCTTCCTAAGTTTTCTCGGGTTACCAAAAGTAACCATTGTTACAAAATTTTGTTAATGAAGCTTTAAAAAAGCATAAAAAATTTTTATCTGGATTTTAATACGTTAATATTACTTTTGTTGTATTATTTTATATTTAAATTTTAAGATTCGTGGCAACGTAATTACATTTTGCGATTCAATGGAAACATAGAAAATTTTTAAACCGTTGGTATCATTTTTTGGGGCCCTATTGAAAATTTGGGGATTGATTGCGGTATAGTTATAAGTTTTAGAACCATCTGGTGGGGGCAAACAAAGAGGTTAGCACAAAACCCCTCCTAAAAAAAACACATACATACCATTTCATAGTGACGGTTAACTGCGTTGGGGTGAAGCGATTTCTATTAAAAAACCATTTTATATATACAAATGACCCACTATTTGAATGTTTTTTTAAGAGTCAATCTTTTTAAAAAAAAAAAAAAAATTTACAAAATGCTCCGATTTTATTTTAACAAACAATTTTGGTTTTTTTTTTAAATTTTTATTTCAAAGGTACTGATAAAAACCCTTTTCAGTAATGAATAGGTGAAAAGATTTTATTCGACCGGGTCCTAGAGACTGCTACTTTTAAAAAATATACTCAATTTTTTTTTATTTTAAAAAAACAGTAGGTTATCAAACCTTTAAAAATCCAGAATAAAAAAAAAAAAGAAAATATAACTTATTACATTCGATTCCGTTGACAAAAATCGATCAAAAATCAAACTCTAAATTTAAAACGCAGAGTTAGGATAATTCACATTCGTTTTTCTTGACACCCCAAAAGAAAAACAACTTTAAGCAGATTTATCCAGAAAGAAAAAAAACTCATTTTTTTCATTTAGAACGCTAAGGCATTTTTTCTATTGTTCAAGTTTGATATATTTTTTAACTACGTTAATTAATGTCGAAAAAAATTGTACGATTTTTTAAATTTGGAATGCTTATTTTTTTTAAAAAAAAACTTTAGATTTAGAATTTATGTTTTAAGGAATTTTCAATAACAATAAATAAAAATATTGAGAATGCCAATTATGTTATGAAAAACCCCTACCAACTTTTGTTTACACAGTTTGATGTAGGGACGGGAAATAAATTTTTTGGAAGGTAGCATTTAAAAAAAATTTAAAAAATTAGTGAGTGAGCTTTTGATGAAATTTTATCTGTTTGCTTTAATCTTTTGGGGAAATTTTAAAAATTTGGGTTTTGAAACATTTAAAATTAAGGTTATCAACCGTCCTTCCTTTTTGGGGGTGAAGTCCTCCTTTTTTAAAGGTTCTGTCCTTCCTTGAAAAGGGGTTTCCCAATTGTCCCCCCCTTTCTATTTTAAAACGAACTGTTAATTTTATTCAGAGATGAATCAAACATTTTTCCAATATGTCAAAGAATGATTGAAGCAAAATTTTTAAGGAAATAACAATCTTCCAGTTTTTTTACTTCATGCAAGTAAATAGGGGGAAAATATGGAAAATTGGTTAGTTTTTATGAAAGAAATGCTTGATATTACAATCGATGACAAATGTTTGTTGGGAAAAAATTAGAAGGCTGGGAAAGTATTTTAAATTCTAATAAGTTGGGAAAAAGTAAAAACAGCAGTATAAAAAAGGATAAGGAAGTACTTAACCATTTCAAAAAGGAACACTGAAGGGGAGGGAAAAAATTCTTTGACCCTTGCACCGTGATAGAGCCCACAAGACTTTTGACCCACTGATTTAAGAGCACGTACTGTGTGAACTCGGGGGGGTATTTGGCGGGACAACCCAGGCCTTCCGGTATGGAGTCCGATGCTCTAACCACTAGGCTACCCACGCCCCGATTGATTTTTTAAAAATTTTTGTCAAAATATCTTTTAAACGGCTTTTTAAAAAATTTAATTTTTTGGGTATCTATTAATATGTTGGGGAAAAAAAAATTAAGGGGAATTAAGTGTTTCAAAAGGATGGGCCAAAAGTCTACAAAGTGTGAGAGAAAAAAAGTGGGGTGTAAAAAAAAGCTAACAGGTAACAAATGCTTCCCTGTTTCCAGTATGTAGTCAATCTACAGATGTGAACAGCATATTTGTAAGTTTCTGAGAAATTTTCATCAGATGTCTTTTTTAGTCGAATTTTTGGTGGGCCCCATAGCCAATCACAGACGGATTGAGATAAGTAAAAGCTGATCGAGGGGTCAATCTCATCAAAAGATGTGCTAGAGATCTTTCACACATGTAGCGATATGGGGGGAGCCATCATCTTTCATAAAATTTTTCCAATTTTCCTCCTTAGGGAAGGGCAGTCCCTTTTACAGGTTCTACCTTAACTCCTACCTTTCCTCCTTTTCAATATTTTAAAACCGATCTGTTAATCTTAGCATTCAGAGATGAACCAAACATATTCGGTCTGAAACAAATATAGGAAATAACAGTTTTAAATGGTGTTTTTTGACTTCATTGCAAATAAAGAAAATTGTGTTAAGTTTTTATCGAAAGAAAAGCCTGATATTAAAATCGATGACAATGGTCCGTTTGAAGAAAGACGACTGAACGTATACTTAAATTCTAAAATTAGACCCTTAGGGAAAAAAAAATGCTGAAATTGATAAAAGATAGGTGCAAACACTAAACCATTTCAAAAAATTGAAAAATTTATATGAATATTCAGTTATTCTTTTTAGTTTTCATTTTGCTTTTGGAACAATGCAAAAGTTGAAAGAGTTTTTCAGTTGGTAATGATTTTGGGCAAGGGAGAAATCAAGATTGAATGTTGATCTTTTTGCTGCAGTACTTACCCTAAAATTAGTATTAAAGATATTTTTGTCCCAAAATTAATGATTTGATAGGTTGACAGCAAAAAAAAAATTCAATGAGGAAATACTTTTAAGTAAATAATTAAAAAAAAACAAGAGTAAAAGGTTTTTGTTTGAGTTAATAAAATGTTGGCATATATACGTTGTAACTTTTTTTTTAAATTTAGGGAGCGTGCTCTTTTCTTGTAAAAAATGGGCAAATTTTAATATAGGAAGAAACCAAAATAAATTTTGAAATTCATTAAATTAAAAATTTTTTAAATGGTACCCTGTTCCTTTCAGAGTAAAATTTTTAGTTTATAGATTTTTTTAAATTAAATTTCACGAGGGAAAAAAAATTAACGGGGAAATGTTATCCTGTTAATTTTAGATATTTACCTAAATTTCACCGAAACGGACAAAAACGGCGGAATTTTTTAAGTGGAGTGAGAGCGGCTTACGTCAAAGCATGTGTTTAGTTTACCAACCTTTTTAACCTTAGTGTTGAAAATATTTGTCCTCAAGTTTAGGACCTAAATGGTTGCTAAATATGGGTGTGATAGGGGCCAAGTCCCCGTTTGGGTGGGGGTTAGAGAGGTGAAAACAGCTCAGCAACGTCCTTTTATACTTGACTATTCTTCAAAATATCACGAGGTTGTTGCCAGTGTTTTTTTTACACTCAAAGTTAATAAAAACACTACTCAGCGTTTTAAAAAACACCGATGTAGGTTTTTTTGGCATGAGGTTTTTACAAAAGTATTCGGAACCCCCTAAAATTGTTAGTTCGAGAAACATACAGGAATAACCCCCGATTGGACCTTATTAGTGAATCTGATAGAACGGAGGGAAAAAATTCTATTAAAAATTTATTAAAATGGGAAAAAATAATCCCGGGAACGCTATTTATCTTAGCCTAAAATTTCGATGGAAAAAAGGAAAATGAAAAAAGAGATTTGAAAAGAACGAGATTATTTTTGAATTGATTTCTCGTGTAATGAGTGAAATTTTTAAATTTTTGGAAAAGATTAGGGGGAAAATAATCAAAAACGCCAGCTTCCTAAATTATTTGGCATGGAATGTGCTAGATATTAGTCTTAAAATTTTACCCTCCCCCAAAAAAATCTTTCAAGAAAATTAATAAAAGTTTTTTTTTAAAAACCCAAAAGTCATTGATGTTGGGTGTCCGACTAGGTTGTAAATGTTTTTTTTATTTTTAAAAAGGGGTTAAAACCATAAGAAAAAAAATGTATACATATACAAGATTTAAACAAGAAAGAAGACATATAAAAAATGAGAATCTTGTTTTTGTAAAATTTACTTTTTTTCCAACTTTTTGAAAAAAATTATGTTAATTTGTATCAAAATTAGGTTTTTTTTTAAATTTGTGCAACAAAGATAGGTTTTTTCTTTTTTTTAAAATGAAATTATTATGTTAATTTGTTTTAAAACAAAAATTATTTTTTTAAATGAAATTTTATGCTTTTTTTGCATCCAAATTATTTTTTTAATGCTAATTCGTCATAAAAAAAGTTTTTTAATAAATTTTTATGTTTTTTGCATCCAAATTACTTTTTTTTTAATGCTAATTTGCCAAAGATAAAATTTTTTTTTAAAAAAGAAATAAATTTTTAATTTGCATCAAAGTAAAAGATTCCAAAACTTAAAGAAATTATTTAAAATTTGTAAATTTAGCTTTTGAAGTGTAAAAAAGGTTTTAAGATACCGAAACAATTTTTCCCTTTTTAGCTAAGCAAAAATAATTTTGAAAAAATTTTAATTTCATAATGAAGCTTTAAAAAAATTTTTTTCTAAAAAAATTTTTATCCCTGGTTTGTACAAACCTTTGGGGTGGTTAATATATATAAATTAAAATTTTAAAAAAATATTTTAAAAAACATTAAAACTATAAATTTATAAAAAATTTTTCCAAAACAAAAGGGTTTTTTTATTTAATAATTGAAATTTTTTCAATTTATTTTTTTTAAAAATAAAAATTTTTAAATAATTATTAAAAAAAAAAGGTTTCCAAAAAACCCAGTGGATTTAATAAAAATTAACCAATAGGGAAGTAAAATTCTCAATTATAAAAAAGGGACAAATAAACGAGCCATGAAACAAAATAAGAGTAGCCCCATGAAAAAAATAAAAAACCATACAAAAAAAAATTAAAATTAAAAATATTATTTATAAATATAAAACACATAATGATTCAAATTTTTTTCTCCAATTTAACCGTTTGAGTGCGGGTTTATTAGAACAATGCAGTAAAAAAAAAAAAAGACCTTAAAATTGAATCATTTTATTCTTCATTAAAAATAAATTTTGGAGGAAGGAAGCTGTCCTATAGAAATTCAAAACTAACGGTGCTGAAGCTGCATCTTTATTTAAAATGGATAATTAACACTCTAGATTGCCCAAAGAAGTCCTTTTTGAATGCTTTTTAATTCCAATTAGAAAAACAATTATCTATGTAATGATACAATTTCTTAGAATAAAACTTTTTTCCCCCAAGTAAAGTAAATTTTTTTTTACCGATAACTTTTTATATGACTCTAAATAATATAAAAAATATTAAAAATTAATTTTAAACAAATTTTTTTACATAATAGTTATTTTTTCACAATGCAGTCATATTCACTGCTTTTGGGCTATATAGGTATATACTTAATTTCAGTCTTTCTAGAGTTAAATTTATTGGAAATCTTTAAAGAAAGTGTCAAAATTTATTTCTAACAAAATTAAATTCATTTCCAACAGCTTATCATTTGTATTATACTATTATATATATATTTTTTTTTTTATTTTATTATATATAATAATATAATAATTAAGTTAACCCCTTCAGGCCCCTGATCCATTAATGTCATACCTTTAAAAGAAGACGGTAACCTATGTGAGATTGGTTTTCCTGTTTAGAAACCCCCGATCACACCGGGTGTTTTTGAGTTAGAACTTAAGGAATTTGGGATTATAAACTATAAATTTCGGATATTTTTTAAAGTAATTTATTTTTTTTGAAATTTTTTAAAATAGGGGTTTTTAAAAAACCAAATTTACCAACTTTTTCTTTTTTATTTGATTTCTTCAAAAAAATGTAATTAAATACGTTTTTTTTAACCCCTTTTAGAAATAAAAAAAAACTTAGACCTCAAAAAATATTAATTGAATTTTTGCTTTTGATATCTTTAAAATACTCAAAATTAAGGTTTTAAAAGTTTTATCTAGAAATATTAAAATTTTTCATGTTGCTTTTGAAAAAATATTTTTGATACTTTCAAGTTAAAATGGATTGTTTCTTTTATAGTTCAAATGTTTTTTTGTGCTGCTTCCTTTATAAATTAATTATTTTTTTCAAGGTTTGGCCCCTCCCCTTCCCAGGAAAGTTTAGAACCTATTCCTTTTAGAGCGATTTACAGTTTGGAAAAAATTGGAGAAAACGAACCCACCCCGTAGTTCATCAGTGTTTCTCTGTTTCCCCTTTATGGATAAAAATCGATATTATTCTCCCCCAAAACAATCCAGCCCCCCTTTTCCCCCCCGGGGTGGTTTTTTTTAAAGGTTTGGGGTTTTGGGGGGAGCTCCCCTCCAGGTCCCCGTAATCCGTTACCAGGAAAAATTTCCTTAAAAACCCCTCCCTTTTGGGTTTATGGTAGGGGGGGGTCTTATGGGGGAAAAATTTAAAAAATTGTAGGGGGCACTGTTAAAGGGGGTTTTTATTTCCTCCCAACCCCAATGGGTGGGAGGTTTTCCCCATCCATGAGACCTGTCGGGGTCCAAATTTTTATTATTTTTTTTCCCGGGTGCTTTAGTTCTGCCAACGCCGACCCCCAGACCGAGAAAAAGGGGTCAGCCTTTTTATTATGTTCCCAGGAACTTCCCGGTTGAGTAACCGGCTCCCCTGCTTGGCTTTTTGATGGCCTTTTTCATTGCCGGGTCCCCCAAGATTATAGGGGATAAGGGTTTTTTACGACAAACCCTTTTTCCCCCTTTAATTCCAGATAAAAAGGTGTGCTTTTAAAATGGGTTCCGGGATTTTTTTTCTTCATTGAAAAAGTTTTTTTTAAAGAAGAAAATGTTTAGTTTCGGGGGGAAACCTTTTGTCAAAATGATTTCCCCCGGTAAATCAACCGTTTGTGTGATTTCTGGGGCGGTCAATTTTAGGGGGTTAAACTTTTCCCTTTTTTTTTTTTTTTAGGGAGATGTTTCGTTTTTAATGGGGGAATGAAGCGGAGCCAAGGCCCCGAAATTAGCGAAAGTTCTCTTTGAAAAGTTTTTTAATTTTTATTTAGCTTGGGCTTTTCTAAAAATTTGAGCTGGATAAGGGAATTTGGGCCGACGTCAAAAGATTTCTTTTCCATTCAAAGGCCGAATTACCCCCAAAAAGGTTGCTTTGCTTTCCCGGTACCCAATGCACATTTGGGTTTTTTTTAACGAGATCAAATTGAGGGTTTATTAATTTTTTTAAAACTTTTTTGGAAAAATTATCAGAGAGTTTGGGATACCCGCCTGGCCCTTTGTTTCAACCGTGGTTTTTTTGTATTTTTTTTTTTAGGTACAAAAAGGGGGAAAACTTAAAAGGTTTTGGGGAAAGGCTGTGGGGATTTTTTCCTGATTTGAAATCGGGAAAACCCTGGGCCCCCTAAGCAAAATGTAGGTTGAAAATTTTTTATAAAAAGGAGTGAAAAAAGGGTTTTTTTTTTTTCCCCCTGCTAGGCCTATTTTTACTTTAGTTCCGGGGTCATAACGGCTTTCCGTTCTTTCCCATGTACTCGGGGGGGATTTTCCCTGGGGGGTCAATTCCATGTTAATGGGATGAATGTATGGGGAACCCCTTTTCTTTATGGCCTAAGTTTTTTACCCGGGCTGAGGTCCATTGCATATTTGTTGTTGTTTTTTTGGGAAATTGTGGTATGACAAAAGTTCAGGGTTGAAAATAGAACCGGGTGATATTGCCAAAGGGTAATCACTGCCTAAACCTGGGGGTTTAATAAAGAAGCCCATGCTAAGTCCCTTTCCCCTTTTTTTAAAAGGTCCCAAAAAGGAAGGACCAAAAATTTTGGGGCCCGGGGGGTGTTTTCCCCAAGTCTGGGAAATCGGGGTTTTCATGCCCTAAAATGCTTGTCTATAAAAGTATTGTGACATAATTTCAGCTATACTTAATTCTGGCAGCGATAATTTTTTTCTTGAGTTTGAGCAGAACTTTTGTTTTTCTACTGTGTTGGCATCAAAGACCGTAGTAGATAAAGTTAGAGGCTGAGGTGTTCAGGCGGCTTCATTGGCAAGGGAATCGGCCATCTCGTTCCCTTCGATGTCAACATGGGCCGGGATCCACTGGAGGGTACATGATTTGCCCAATGCACCAATGGAGAATAGAAGTGAATTGATTTCTTGGGTGAACCCCATTTTTCCTTCCTTGATGGCCTCAAGAGTAGATCTACAATCCGAGAGCATGATGCCGTCGGAATTAGCAATATTTGTCCATGTAAGGTAGACTGTCTAGACAGATAGGTAGATATCTAGGACTGTCCTAATAAGTTTACGAGTGAAGTTGGAAGCAATTTGCCCTGCAGAGACCTTGTGCTTTGAAGTTGTATTATATGGGTACTAAAGAAAGACACCAGATCCACCCCTATTGCACTCTGACTCTGGAGGAACCGTCGGTGAGGCAGTTACTAAACGAGGCCTCATAAGGCTGATAATTGTGTCCATGCCCTTCCTTTTAAATGTGTCCTTAGGTTCCTTTTTCGTACAAGGTTCAAGAAGATCCAAAATTATTTTGGCAGAGGGAGGTGGTTTGACTAGAAAACAAGGTTCTTGAATGATGTCAAGGCTTGTGTGATTTAAGTTAATGTCGTTTCTTATATCTTTATCAAACTGAAGTGTAGAAGATTTCTTCAGTCCATTTTTAGCTGTCCAGGAGCGGAAAACAATATTGGAGATATGTTGTTCACCGCAGCTTATTTTGCTTGTAAATTTAATAGTGGCAAGTTTCCTTCTGCCTTTCAATGATGTTAGGCCACACTAATTCTCAGCTGCCACATTATTTGTCGAAGACGACACAGCTGCGATGATTATTTTGGATGTCCTGTACTAAACAGAATCAATTTTCTCTGTTGAGGTGGAAGCTGATGGAGCCCAAATGGGTGTTGCATATTCGAGGATTGGTCTTATAAGTGCAGTGCAGGTGTTTATAAGTGTCTTTGGTTTGGAATCCCAAGTCAAACCTCAAAGTTTTCGAAGAATATTGAGCATCTTTAAAGCACATTTTGCGATATATTCTCTATATGCTTGGTAAGCCGCAATTCCGCATCTAGCGTAAAGCCGAGGTATTTGGGATGGGAGATTTTTTTTTCAACAATTGAGTTATTTAACCTTAATTCGGGGAGAAAGGCTTCCCTGCTCCTCCTGTCAGTAGAAAACACACAGTATTTGTTTTTTCCCTGAATTTTCAGCAGTTTCAGCTGTTTAGCCCAGTCTTCAATGCAAGGAAGATTTTCGTTCAGTACATTTTCGGAGATTGCGAAGTCAGTGAAGGATGGTATACATTCACTATTTTAACTGTATCACCAGGTAAGTCTAGTTTGATTGCATGGGCTTCTGTTTTGCTATTTGTTGGTAAGGTGCTAGATGGTAAAACCACGGTGTACTTGATTGTTGATTAGAAATTCCACTGCTTTTCATTCGGTCCCTACATAATTCTGTATATCCCTTGATCTTGATATTCAAATTGGGATTTTCTCCTGAAGACAAGCAACATGAATATTGTTGTCATGAAGCAGACAGGATAGTTCATCAATTTTCCTCTGCGTTCGATTAATGTTGAGCTGAAGAATATTCAGTGTCCTGGTAGCATACTTCTCGGAGTGCTGCCGGACATCAGTATCATTTTATTACTGATTGATTAGGGACATTGGGAAGAGGGACAGCTATTCTTTAAAGATATACATATCTTTAAAGAATAAAAAAAATTAAACTTTTGCTATCAACATTCTAATCTAGGCAACCAAACCCATCGCTCATTTCGACACCTAATTTTTTTCCTAAACTCTAAGTCGTTTTTAAAAAATATTTTTATAAAATTCAATTAAAACAAAATTATTACATACAATATAAAAAAGAATTTTTAAGTCAATTCCTACTTTCAATGGATGAATAGAAAGTGTTTTATTAACAATTGAAAATTTGCATGATATATATATATAGGGAGAGAGAGTGAAGTAATAGTAGGAATTGAGAAGAAAGAGCATAATTTGTCTGTATTGTTTGTTTGGCTGAAAAACCGGTTTACAACGCCAACTTTGTCATTGTTTTAACAGTGACATTGTTACAAGAACGGAGACAACAAATAGATAAATGCCGTATTTATTCTAAGCCAAATTTTTTCTCAATATTCCTGCTATTGAATAAATTGTTGGATAGAGAAATTGAACTAGATATTGACGGTTCGGTTACAAAGGCTCTTATATGTATTTAAAAGTTTTTTATACTGTTAAAATAAATAATTTGCACCATATTAGTTAGATTTTACTTTTTGTCCAACTTTGTAATATCGGATATCAAAAAACCATTTTGCACTATTTTTTTTCCTTAAAATTTTGTTAAGAATTTCAGGCAAGGCTTAGAATCGAATATATATTTGGTATTTATGTTGACAAATCATTTATACTGAGGTTTCTACAGTAGTTTTTTAATGAAAATATGCAGTGGTGTGCTAATTCTCATAAAATAGATATATATTTATTCTGAGAATTAGGCAATCTATAAATTATTCTGAGATATATTTATTCTCAGAATTATACAATCTACTAAATACTTAAAAAGCCTTCAATATTTTTGCCACAAAAAGTTAATGTGGTACTCACTCACTGTCTTGCCTTCGAAAATCAGGAAGGATTGTTGAAATTTTACAATGGCATATCAACTCTGGCATCTAATGTAATATTTGGCAAATTCGATGCAAATAATTCAGGAAAATTGATGTTTTTTAACCCCATCAGGACCATGATCACATATATGTGATCACTTCAGGGGATCATATGCGAGGTAAAGTTTCCCTATATTTTGCCCCTGATCACACCAGTGTGATATGAATTTAGAGCTTATGGAATTTGGAAAAAGATTATAAACCATATATTTCGGCATATTTTAATGCAGAAATGATTTTATATGAATTTTTAAATAGAGATAGGATTAACCAGAACAATTGCCTGTTCCTGATGGGGTTAAACAAGAGTTAACACAATACTTGCAAACCAGAAATCCACTTCAAAAACTATCACCCCCTCTCGAATATCGTTGGGACTTAAAATTCTCGTTTTTCATTTTCACTCGTTGGCATCTTCTGTAAAAATATCTTAACCAGATAAACTTAACCTTTTTTATGTCTTGGTTCAGAGAATTATTATAACATTTAGATTTATTAACTCAAAAAATTTATTATTCTACCTGAATTAAATTTTTATTTTTTATTTTTAATGTGCTGCAGATTGGTGTTTTACCATTGCAGATCTAGTATATTCCCGGAAGCTGGTATATTTCTTATGTGCGGCACCATTTTAACTGATACCAATCACCGCAGATAATTTTGACGCCCAGTTTCCTCCCTAGAGGCAGGCACCTGAGCTCCGACGATGCGAACCTGTACTAGGATTTAATTCTGCCGAGAGCACCCAAGCCAAACAGGCACTCTAGGTTTCTTTTACATGCTGTATAATCATACGACATGACCGACATTTAAAAAAATTTTAGCTTTCATATTTACCTTCTGTAAAGATCGACCGAGTAAGTGAATACTAATGTTACACTATTCGGCTAATTGAGGATAGACCTCTTCATTTTGAACCATGGTCAAGTGACGAGGATGAAACTTGAGCTGGCACCCCTCTCCTAACTTCCCTAACACATCAACGGAAGGAGGTTTTAAGCTTTCTGACAGATTTAACTTGCATCGCAACTCTACACGGTGGTACTAGGCTCGAACTCATAACACACTGGTCCCATTGCCTAGACCAATAGTCTCCCGTGGACACTGGCTACCACTGAAACAGAATAGTTATTCGTGGAAACATTTTTTAAAACATAAAAATACGTTCGCTTCAGTTCCAAGTGTGGTAAAAAATGTTATTAAAATTGACACTATTCCCTTTTGAGTTATGTTTTTATTGAGCGTAAGATAGAAGCACCGATTAAAATTTAAATTAGCTTTTTTTTGTCGTGTGTTCAAATAAAACCAAAATTAAAAACACAAATATTTCAAACTAGTTACCTTCACAACAAATTAAGAATATAAAACATATACAATGTCTCCACTGAGTAAAAAAACTCTTTTGGGAAGAAATTAGTGAAAGGGTATTGTAGCGAATAAAAACACTTAACTAAAAAGAAGAAAAAAAATCCTACAGCTTTAACTGGTCAAAAGAAAGATCCCAGAATTTGCTTTGACAACTTGGGTGAACTGCTAAAATAAACACTGAATAATCATTCTTCCCCCAGATTGCTTTCCTTTCACCCACTCTTGAAGCAGCGTCAAACATTTCCAACAATCATGTTATGTGAATAATTTTAAGCACTTGTTTCAGAACAACCGTTAATACTAGAAATCGTTGTGTAAAGGATTAAAGATTACTTTATTATGAGTACAGAGATTTTTTCCTGAAGTAAATTACAAACATTTTGAATGAACTAATGTATAACAAAATGACCAACATTGAGAATTTTTTTTATTAGACTAAAGCGAAGTGTTCTTTTATTTATAAATTGCCAATAAATTTGAAACCACAATTCATTGTTCTATGCAAAATTGCCAATTGAGATGTTAAGGTATCCGACTACCTACGACAACTTTTTTAAAAAAATATGGAGGTATAGAGCTTTTAGATTTATTTAGTACATATTAAGAAAAAAAAAGGTTAAAAAGTAAGAACATAAAAAAAAGAAAAAGAAATAGGAAAAAATGGGTAAAAATTGACTAAAAATTACATAAACGGGACCGCTTCAAATAATACATGAACATATTCTCAATGTTTCAATTTTGATGAGTTACTTTGCGATTACTTTTTGAAATGTCCTTCAGGATAAGAGATATTTTAATTTTTTGAAAAATTAGAGCTTTTTACCCGAGTTAAGATATGAAATTGCTTTATAAAAACAGTAATTATATTCATATAAAGAACTGAAAGTTTTGTAATAAAAAAGTGATTGATAAATCTGAAGTTAAAATACTTCTGCTGTCATACAGAACATACACAAAAAATTGCAGAGAATTATTTTAAAAACTTTTTGAGAAATCGCTGTCCCCGTTAAAGAAATCACGATTTTAGGATAGTTGGATACCTTAAACATCTAATACACAAAATTCTTTTCCTAATAATAATTGTTACTTTGCACTTAGAAATTTTTCAAGCAATAAAACATTTTCATTATTTAACAAAAGAAAAAGAAAAAAATGCAATTTAATCTTCTTACCCGCTGAATTTTCAGTGTTTAAAAGGTCTGAGGTAATTCATTGAAGTTAGACATCGCAGCAAGATGTGTGCCAGACTCGATTTAGAAAAAGGAAGATTATCTACTTGGATTAAAACATAAAATAGCACAAATATTAAAACATTTTAGATTCGGTGAAATAGAAGAATATGAAGAATATAATACGCCATAATAAAATGGAGATTAACTCATTCCATTATATATTTAATTAAACAGATTTGCACATAATTTATTTATACTATGCTAGGAATATTTCAGTCCAAATTTATGCAATCCGTCGTATTTCTTTTTTTATAAGCTTTTATTTAACTTGCAATGTAATTAGTTCGGGTGGAGCCTTGCAACTCAATTTTGAAGCTAATGTCTTAAGCCCACTGAGCTGAAATTTCACTGAAGTGCCACTGAATTATGGCTACCTACCTAGTAACGAGATGGGCCTCCTCTAGCCTTGATAACTGCTGCCACACGACGAGGGATAGATTCAACAAGTTTCTGGAAACGTTGCACGGGAATGAATTGTCAAATCTTGGCTACGGCTGTCCATAATTCAGTAACGTCTGTTGGTGCTGTGTGATGGCCTTTCATGCCTAGTCCCAAAACATTCCAAGGATTACAAACAATAGGATTTAAGTCTGGGCTTCTAGGTAGACAATTTAAACTGCTGTTTTTAAAAAATGCAACACCATGAAGGAATCTTCAGAATTAAATGAAATTTAATGCACAAATGACTTGTATTAGTACAAATAAATGATGAAATTTTCAAAGTAAGAAAACAGTTTTAAGTGTCCGAAACCAGTATTTTGTATATCCAACACGCGCTGCAATAAATGTTGCTATACGACGTAGCATGGAGTCAAACAGATTTTAAATGTCTGCTTTTGGAAGAGATTTCCATATTGCTTATATGCGCAGCAAAAGTTCGTCTCTTTCGAAGCTGTAGGACCCGCTACAGCAATCTATTTATACGCTTTCAACATCAGTTCAGAGGGCGTTGCGCACGCCACGCATGCACGGTGTGGCTCTGGAATTTTACTATTTTACGTAACATCCTATAACTGATATTTGCTGCAAAGTTCATTTCATTCTGATGATTCTTTCATGGTGTTGCCTTTTTTAGAAACAGCAGTGTATGTCAGAAAAGTCAGAGGTATGCTCCTCCAACCAGCCAGTAGCCAACCGGTGCTTGTGAGAGGTACAGTTGTCTTGCTGGAAAACTATTATCGTGTGGATAACAGAACTGCATAAACGAATGGGGTTGATCCCCCAGTAACTCTACATACCGAATTGCATAGCTGGAGGTTGGTACACGCACCACAGATCACAAACAAAGCTATGAAAAAACACCCCCGATCATGACTGACCCACCAAGCCCATGTACAGTTCCAACCTTGCATGCAGGATCCATGACTTCATGAACTTGACGCCATATTCTCAGCCTCCCATCGGCGGTAAGTAGTCAGAATTGAGACTCATCACTCCATGCTACTCCTTTCCAGTCCTCTACACTCCAGTCTATGTGCTCTCTTGCCCAGGAAAGACGTGCAGTCCTATGGCGAGCATTAAGCAGTTGTACTCTCGAAAGTCGATGGCTCCCGAAATCGATACGGTGAAGCGAGCATTGCACAGTCCGTTTAATGACGTGCGACTGGCACCGTCATTAAACTGGGTGATAATTTGAGCTTATGTTGGCTTTGCTAGCGCCTGAGTAATCTCTCATCATGCACTGACAAGGCTAATTGTCCTTTCCAGTTTGCCCGATCTCTAGTTTTTAGCCCACCATCCATGTATTCTTGGTATACTCTTGACACAGTCGACCTTGAAAATCCTAGCTCTCAAAAGGGGAGGGCACGACTAAGGAAATTCATTTTGGGACGAGACGGTGTAATAGTAATAATCCTTTAGGGCGTTCAACCCTCAATGTAATTCCACCGAATGGCCAGTCCATTCGGAGAAAATAGTCTTCGAAATCCATGCTTAGCTTTCATACAATTAAGTTTTACTTACCGCCAGCCATTCTCAGTAGCGTGGTTGGTAGAACACCTGCTTTCTATGCTGGCGGGTAGGGTTAGAATCACGCGATAAACTTTTTTCAATTTATTTTTTAAAATTAAATAAAATTATTTAAAAAGAACTTATTAAATAATTTATATAATTATACAATAATCAAATTAGTAATATATAAAAAAGACCTAAGTTATTTTTATTCTATTAATAAAACATATGTTATTTTACTATTTTTTGAAATTAAATAAACTTATTTATGAAAGGTTTATTAAATATTAAATGGTATTTTGTGTAATTATTTTGCATTTTAAAAAGTAAAAAAATTACTGTAATTATATAAATATATTATTTTTTTTAAATATTATTTTTTGAAAAAAAAATTTATTTGAAATTAAATTTATTAAATGATTTTAAAAATTTAGTAAAAAATTTAAGTTTTAGGGCAAAACCCCCCAAAAAATTTATTATTTTTTTTACCCTAAAATTTATAAAAATAATTTTTTATTTATTTTTATTTTTAAATTTCCATTATTTTTATACTTTAAATAAAAAATTAAAGGGGAAATAAAAAATTTCTTTTTTTTAAAATTTAAAATAAAAATTTTAATTTTTTTTAAATAAATTTTAAATTTAAATTTTTGGAAAAAATGTTTGGGAAAAAAGTTGTTTTAAATTAATTTTAAATTTCCGCCGGCCAAAAATAAAGGGGTTTAGAAATGCCCTAATCCGGGGGGGGTTAAATTAAAAACCCAAATTTTTTTTTAAATTAAAAAAATTTTAAAAAGGATTTTTAAAAAATTTTTTTAAATTATCCAATTAAATTAAATTAAAAAAAAAGGCTATTTATTTTTACCATTAATAAAAAATAATTTTTTATATTTTTGAAATTTATTTAAAATTTTTTTAAAAAAAGGTTTTTAAAATTAAAAATTTTTGTTCTTTTGTTTTTAAAATTTAAAAATTAGGAATTTAAAATTTTTAAATTTTTTAAAAATTTTTTTTAGAAAAAAAAAATTTAAAAAAATTTTTTTAAAAAATTTTTTTGGGTTTTAAAAAATTTTTTTACGTTTTTTATCCCAAAGAAAAAAAAAATTTTATTTAAAAAATTCTTAAAAAATTTTTTTTAAAAAAAAAAATTCTTTAAATTTTTAAGAAAAAAAAAAATTTTTTAACCCTTTTTTAAATTTAATAAAAATTTTTAAAAGGGTTTTTTAAAACATTTAAAAAATTTAAAAAAAAGTTTTTATTAAAAATTTTTGGGCCAAAACCCGGGGTTTTCAACAATTATAATTTTCCTTTTAAAAGTTTTTATTTAAAAATTTTGGGGATTTTTAAATTTTCCTGGCCTTGGAAGGAAACAAAATTGTAAATATCATATATTTTTTAAAAAACCCCTTGGGGGGGATTTTAAGAAAAGGGGGGAATTAAGGCCCGGGGTTTGAAAATTTTTTTTTAAAAGGCTTCTTAAAAAAGTTTAAACTAAAAATTCCAAAACCCTTAATTTTAAAAAAAACCAAGAACGGCCCCCCACTGCATGCCCCGAAAAAAATTTTGCTTAAAAAATTTTACGGTTTTAAAAAAAATTTCAAAAAAATTTTCCAAAAATTTTTAAAAATTTTTTAAGAAGAAAAAAAATTATTTTTAAAAAAACAAGAAAACCCAAAAAATCCCCAACCATCCCCCAAAAAGGTTTGCATTTTCCAAGAACCCTTTTAAAAAAAAAAGAGTTTTTTGAAAAAAACCAAAAAATAGGAAAAAATTTTTTTTTAAAAATTTAAATTTTTTTAATTTTGAAAGTCTTTTGTTTTTCCCGACAAAAGGCAAAAAATAGTCAAAAATTTTTAAACAAATTTTAAAAAAGGAAATTTTTCGAATTTTAAAATGGAAAACTTTAATTTTTTGGGGGTTCTTTAAATTTCCGGGGGGGAAAAATTAAATTTAAGAAATCCCCCCAATGTCCCCCAAATTTGGGTTTTAAAATTTTTAAAAATAAATCTAAGAAAAAAATTTTTAAAAATTTGGGTTTTGAAAAAGGGGATTTTTACTTTCAAGCCTAAAAAAGGAAAAGCAAAGGGCCCATTGTAGGCCATCCCTTTAGAATGAAACCAAAATTAAAAATCCCCTTTTGCCAAAAACCCCAAAAGGGCATTTTTTTTTTAAAAAATGAAAATTTTGGGGAAAGAAGAAATTTTTAATTTCCAAAAAAAAAATACCTAAAAAATTCGGGCAAATTGAAAAATTTTTAAACAAAACATGGAGAAACAAATTTTGGTGGTTTAAATCCTTCTTTTAAAAATAGTTAAAATTTAAAAATTTTGAACGGAATTATTTAAAAAAAAAGGGGAATTTTAAAATTTTATTTAAATTTTTTATTTACCCTTTTCCAGGTACGCAAAAAACTTTTAACCCAAAATAAAAATTTGTGACTTCCCAAAAAATTTTTTAAAAGATTAGTAAACCCAAAGTTGATTTTTTGGGTTTCCCTTTTTTTAAAAATTTAAAAAGGGGTTAAAAAGGGGGAAAAAATAAAAAAAAAAAATAGATCCGGGAAAGATTTTTTTAACAAAATTTTGCAAAATATGGGTGGGGGGCCTTTGGGGGGAGGGTTTGGGGGCAAGGGGGATTTTTAGTAGCGTTTTCCCCGGGCCACAAAAAAGGGAAGGGGCCCCGGGGCATTTTATTTACCAATTTCCCCATAGCCTTTTGCTAACCCAATAATTCGGGTTAAATATTTATAAAAAGTTTTTAGCATAAAAAAGGAGTTAAACCTTTTAAAAAACCGGGCCCAATTTTATTTTTGTTTAAATTTTTTCCGGTGTTTTATTTTCCTTCTTTTGGTAAAATTTTTTTCAGGGGTTATCCCATTTTGTATTTTTTAAAATTTTTATAAAAAAACTTTGGAAAAAAAACCTTAAAATTTTCCGCAAAA
Source organism: Trichonephila inaurata madagascariensis (assembly GCA_019973955.1). Classification (NCBI taxonomy): domain Eukaryota; kingdom Metazoa; phylum Arthropoda; class Arachnida; order Araneae; family Nephilidae; genus Trichonephila; species Trichonephila inaurata. The sequence goes on along the minus strand of BMAV01005552.1, from coordinate 51,175 downwards.
AAAATTTCCAAGAAAAATTTTTAAAAAAATTTTAAAACCCAAAACAAATCCATAAAAAGGAGCACAAAAAGGGTTTTACTTTTTTTAAATTTTGTGTAAAAATTTCTGCTTTTTATTAAAATTTCCCTTTCGCAATTTTTTTAGTTTTCCCCTTTAAAAAAAACCCAATTTTTTAAAAGGAACCAAAAATTTTATTTTGGGTTAAAAAAATGAATTTAGAAGAAAATTTTACTTTAATTTTTAGAAAAACCAAAAGGTTTTAAAAAACCGGTAATTCAACAAAATTTTTTTAAGATATTGAAAAAAAAATTTTTGGGGAAATTTTTTATTTTATCGGGTTTATGAATAAAATTTAAAATTTTCTTTTATATATTTATTATTTTTTAAATTTTTTAAAAAAAACTTTAAATTTTTTAAAAAATTTTTTTTTTGCATAAAATTTGCAATGAAAACTTTCAAAAGTTTTTTCAAATCTTATAGCTCAAAGCACAGATAATGGGGGTTATATTTATGTATTGAAAAAAATATATATAAAATTAAATTTTTAAAATAAAAAGTTTACTGAAACTGAAATTTTTCACAAAAAATTTCACTCAAAAATCCCAATACATACAAAATTTTTTTTAAATTTTTGTGTAAATTGTAATTAAATTCCAAGTTTTATGTCCCATTTCAAAAAAAAAAGGGGTTTTTTAGTTGAAAATTTATATATTCAAAAAAGTGCCCCAATGTCAAAAAATTTTTTTAAGGGCAAAAATTTGGATATAAAAAAAATACACAGAAATTGGGGAAAAGCAAGAGCTTGCAAATTATGTAGCGCTGCACATCATTTATGTGAAAGTGGGGGGATGTTGGGGAAATTGCATATATAGCGCAAAATTTTGGGGTTTTTTTGGTTATTGTTGGAATACCCAGTATGGGTAAACTGCCTGATTTGACGCCTTCAAGACAAATCGTGGGTACGTGAAGCATGGGCCATTCAATTTCTGAAATGTCTGACAACTGGGATATTCAAGGCTGACAGTGTAAAAGAGTATCCCAAAGAATACATGAATGGTGGGAAAAAAAAACGGCGATCGGGAAACGGGAAAGGAAACCTTACCCCCTTTTTTCAGTGCATGATGAGAGAATCAGGCGCTGGGAAAAACCAAACATAAGCTCAAAATTTCCCCCCAAGTTTAATGACGGTGCCAGTCGCAGTCTGAAAAGGGGGACTGTGAAATTTTTACCTTTTTGGGGGGAACCTACAAAAGTACCACTGCTCAATGCCGCCATGGGTTGCACGTCTTTCCTGGGCAAGAAACAAAATAGATTGGGGGAGGCTGGAAAGGGGGCATGGGGGAGACAGTTTTGTTTCCCAAACTACTTACCGGCCGGGGAGGCTGGGGAAAAATGGAGTCAAGTTCATAAAGCTTGGATCCTGAATGCCAATTTGGGAACTGTCCCCAAGGACTTGGTGGCTCAATCATGATCGGGGATTTTTTTTTCGGGCACTGTTTGTGATTTTTGGGTTGCGTGTCCCAAACCCTCCATTGGGTTTGAATTCCCCCCATCTTTTTAATGGATTTCTGTTACCCGCATGGGTGAGTGATATTGAGGTTTAAGGGCCCAAAGGGCAAATTTTTCCCCAAAGGGCCCAAATACTTTTTTAAAAAGAACTTTTTTTAAAATTTTTAAAACATTTAAAATATAAATATATAAAAATATAAATATAAAAATACTTAGAAATTTAATAAAATTTCATTTAAAAAATGTAAAATCGAAAATAGTGCATAAAAGTTAATCTGAACAAATTTGAAAAAAAAAAGACTGGTTGGGGGAATTCCCACCGTAGACATGTATTAATAAAAAGTCTTTTTTAATTCTAGACATTGTTAAAAGCAGGATCTCGGTCTTTTTAAAAATTATTTTTTTTTGATATTTGTTTGGGAAATTGTAATGCGAGTAACCGTTTTAAAAAAAATATTTTCAAATTTTTGAAATGGTTAAAAAAATTTTTATTTGAGTGTTTAATCCATTTATATTACTCTATGTTATATTTTATTTCATTTTAAAAAAGGCGCTAAAAAAGAAATCCCCCCTTTTAGTTATTTGGAGATTAAAGGAGAACTTGGCGAAATAATTGGCGGTAGAGGCCCAAGTTGGCATCATTTTCGGCGACCAAGTTGGGGGCCAATTTGGCGTTTTTGGCGCCCCATGTTGGCGAGTTGGGAAACCCCTTTGGAATCTTCTAGAAAGTAGTAGATCTCTGCACTAGTGTCACGTTTCAATGACGGGAGCTTTATATTTCGGGAAAGTTTCTGTCGCGCCTATAAAAAGATGCTCGCCTGAACGGCTATGAGTCTGGATTAAACCAGCGGGTGGTATTTTTTGACTAGAATTAGCTCGGCTGTGTTTTGGAATAATCTTTACTTACTTTTTTTTTTAAAAACACGGGTTTATTGTGTTTGATTGCTGTTGAAGGTGTGAAGACCTTCGGTTTTACTCTGAAATTGTTGCTGAACCCCTGTTTTTTTAAATGTTTGGGTTTTTTGACAAAAAAAATTCGCATCGCTCTAAAAAGAACTGTTTATTTTCTTTGTGAGTTTTTTTTAAAAATCCCCGAACCCTCGCACCCTACGTAACAGTTTTGTGGGGTTGGGTTTTTATCCAATAAAAAAAAGCGATGGATGAGCAACTAAAGGTTCTTTTGGGAAGGTTTTGCCTTGAAAAGACGGCCAAGAAGAGACAAAAGGTAAGAAATGAAAAAAAGGTCTGGAAAGCTAGGCAAGAAATGAAAAAAGGGTCTGGAAAGACTAGGCAAGAAATGCAAAAAGGTTTTTGGAAGGGGGCCTAGGCAAGAAATGCAAAAAGGTCGGGAAAGGGGGCAAAAATTGAGTTAAAGGATAGAATGGAAAAATTTAGGAAGACCCTGAAGAATTCTCTAGAAAAAAAAAATCGACAATATTGAAGAGAAAATCAATAGTGTGGAAGAAAAAAAAGGTTGAAAGTTGGAAAAAAAAAGTTTGCAGAATTTGGGAAAGAAGATAAAAAGAAAGTAGGCAAAGGTTGAGGGGAAAAGAATTGGGGGGCCCGGACTTTTTTTAGCCTTAGAAATGGAAGATCTTGAAAAAAAAAGCTTCTGGCCCGGAAATGGATGAACGAAACCCAATTTGCCCCCGCTGCTCCGTACATGTCCCTTTTCTTCTGCAGTGCCTCTGAATGCCTCACCAGTGTCAGAAAAAAACTGTCTACCTATGAGGGAAAAAACCAACGGAGGTATAAAAGACTAAATTCTCAATTTCTGAAGCCAATGGATGGACTGGGGGGTTTGGGATTCGGCTAGAAACCCCTTTGGGGGGAAAGCTGCTGGTAATCAAAATTTCCCCGGACACAGAGCGCCTAATTTGAACCCCCTTGTATAATGTTTGGATTTTCCCGGTTTCCGGCCAAAAATACCCCAAGGACTACGACTCCAGAAACCGGGAGAAAGCTTGCAAGAGTATGCCTCCAAAAGTAGAAAGGCCCCCAATTTGGGCCCTTTCTCTGAACCCCCAAAAGCAACTGTGCGCGAAGTGATCTCGCAATATTTTTTGTGGTTGGATTAAAAAAATAAAACCCAGAAGGCTGAAAGAATGGCAGAGGGCCCAAGATCTTAAATCTGCCCTGTTATACCTAAAATTGATGCCGCCCACTGAGTCAGACGCAGAGGTGCCATTCTACCCGAGGAGCTAGAATGACTGCAGATGAGCCATGGAATCTGGGATTGATAAAAAAAGGTGGAAAAATTGAAAGAGGAAATGCAAACCAAAAAAGGCGAAGTTAAAAACCAAGAGAAACGAAAATTCAAGTGTTGGGGGATGCGGGGGAATGGGACCCCTTTGAGAAGAAATGTCCCAAAGAAAGGGAAAGGAAAGGGGAGAAAATTTTTTTCCAAACGGGAAAAAACTAATATATGGCCATCTTGCGGGGGGAGGTTCCCCAGATAATGAAAAGCCCCATCCAAAATTCTCCAGATTACGGCAGTAAATGGCGGAAACAAGGAACTTTACGTTATAGGAAAAATTTAAATTCTCTACCCGTAGGTTGTTATACTGCAGCAATTTTTCTAAAATCAGAAAAGATATGGCTAAAAAATTAAAAAATAAGGATTTTTGGACGCCGAAACGTTTTTTTTCAAACGGTGACGGGTGACGGGGTTAAAGTTCAGGGGAAACCCAACGAAATTCAAAAGGTTTTTGGAAATAAAAAATATCACCATACGGCATATATAGCAGATATCACCGGCCCTTTTTCCCGGTTTTTTGGGAAAAAAAAAAAAAATGGGAATATGCATTCAAAAATTTGAAGGAAAAATTTTTTTAAAAAAAAACCCCCCCCCAAAAAATTTTAAAACCAAAAAAAAAAAAAACCCAAAAAAAAAAGGGGAAAAAAGAAAATTAAAAAAGTTTTAAAAAGGAAAAAACCCCCCAAAAAAAAATTTTGGGTTTTTTAAAACCCCCCCAAAAAAAAAAAAAAAAAAGGGGGGAAAGGAAGGGGGGTTTCCCCCTTTTTCCGAAAAAAGGGGGGGGGCCCCCCCCTTTTAAAAAACCAAATTTTTTTTAAAAAGGGGGGAAAAAAAAAGGGGGGGGGGCCCCCGGGGGGGGGGGGGGAAAAGGGGGGGAAAAAAAACCAAGGGCCCAAAAAGGGGAAAATTTTTTTTAAAAGGGGGGAAAAAAAAAACCTTTTTTTTTTAAAAAAAAATTTTTTTTGGAAAAAACCCAAAAATTTTAAAAAAAAAAAAAAAAAAATTTTAAAATTTAAATTAATTTCCCCTTTTTCCCGGGGTTTTGGGGAAAAATTCTCCCCTTTTGGGCCCCCAAAAGGGGGGAAAATTTAAAAAAAAAAAAAAAAATTTTTCCCCCCAAAAAAAAGGGGTTTTAAAAAAAATTTAAAAAAAAAAATTTTTAAAAATTTTTTTTTAATTTGGGGGGGCCCGGTTTTGGGTTTTTTTTCCCCTTTTTAAAACCCCCAAAATTTTTTTTTTGGGTTTTTTTTTTTTCCCTTTTTTCGGAAAACAAAAACCCCCCCCTTTTTTTTTTTTTTTTTTTGGGGCCCCCTTTTTTTCCCCCCCTTTTTAAAAATTTTTTCCGGGGGGTTTTTTGGGGAAAAAAGGGTTGGGGGAAAAAGGGGGGGTTTTTTCCCGGGGGTTTTTTTTTTTTAAAAAAAATTTTAAAGGGGAAAAATTTTTGGGGGAAAAGGAAAAATTTTTTTTTTGGGGGGTTTTCCAAAAAAAAAATTTTTTTAACCCGGCCCCGGAAAAGGGGGGTTTTTTGGGGGGGGGGGGTTTTTTTTGGGGGTTTTAAAAATAAAAGGGGGGGGGAAAAAAAAACCCCCGCGGGTTTTAAACCCCCAAAATTTTTTCAAAAAATTTTTTATTTGGGGTTTTTTAAAAAGGGGGGGGGGTTTTTTTTTTTTTTTTTAAATTTTTTGGGGCCCAAAAAAAATTTTTTTTTTTTTTTAACCCCTTTTTTTTTTTAAAAATTTGGGCCGGGGGGGGCAAATTAAGGAAAGGGGGGGGGCCCCCGGGGGGGTTTCCCGGGAAACCAAAAGGAAAAAAACCCCCAAAATTTTTTTTAAAAAAAAAATTTTTTTAAAAAAAAAAGGGGGGCCGGGGGGGGAAAATTTTTTTGGGGGCCCCCCCCTTTTTTTTTTAAGGGGAAAGGGGAAAAAAAAAGGGGGGGGTTTTTTTTTTCCCCCGGGGGGGGAAAAAAAAAAAAACCCCCCCCCCCCCGGGCCCAAGGGGAAAAGGGGGGAAAAAACCCAAAAAAAAAGGGAAAAACAAAAATTTTTAAAAAAAAAAAAACCAAAAAAAAATTTTTTTAAAGGGGGGTTTTTTTTTTTTAAAAAAAAAAATTAAATTTTTCAAATTTGGGGGCCCCCCAAAAAAAATTTAAAATTAAAAGGGGGTTTTAAAAAAAAATTTTTTGGGGAAAATTTTGGGGGTTTTTTTTTTTTTTTTGGGGAAAAAAATTTCCCCCCCAGGTTTTTTCCCCCAACCCCCCCCTGGGGGTTTCCCCCCGGGGGGGAAAAAAATTTTTTTTAAAAAACCCCAAAAAGGGGGGGGTTTTTTTTTCAAATTTTAAAATTTTTTGGGGGGGAAAACCAAGGGGGAAAAAAAAAAAACCCAAGGGGGGGCCCCCCCCACCCCCGGGGCCCCCGGGGGAAAAAAAACCCCAAAAAAGGGGGAAAAAAAAAACCCGGGCCCCCCTTTCCCTTTTAGAATTTTTTGGGGGGGCCAAAAATTTTCCCCCCGAAATTTTTTTTTTCCTTGGGAAAAACCCCAAAAAACCCCCCAAATTTTTTCAAAAAAAAAACTTTAAAAAAAAAAAAAAAAAATAAAAAAAAAAAAAAAAAATTTTAAAAAAAAAGGGTTTTTTTTTTTAAAAAAAAGGGGAAAATTTTTGGAAAATTTGGGGGGGGGGGGTTTTTTTGGATGACAAAAAGGGGGGGGGGAAAAAAAAAATTTTTTTTTTTTAAAAAAAAAAACCCCCCCCAAAAAAAAACCCCCCCGGCCCCCAAACCCAAAAATTTTGGGGGGGCCCCCTTTTTCCCGGGAAAAATTTAACCTTTGGGAAAAAAAGGTTTTGGGGGGGCATTTCCCCAAAAAAAAAAAATCCCGGGGGGGGAAAACTCCAAAAAAAAAATTTTAAAAAAGGGGGTTTTCCCCTTTAAAAAAAAAACCCCCCCCCTTCCTTTAAAAAAAAATTTTGGAAAACCCCCCCAACCTTTTTTTGGGGGTTTTTTCCCCGGGGAAAAAATGGGGGGGTTTTTTTTCCACCCAAAGAGGCCCAAAATTTCCCCCCAAACCTTTTTTTTTTGGGGAAAAAAATTTTTGGGGGAAAAAAAAAAAAAAAACCCCCCCCCCCGGGCCGGGGGGCCCAAAAAGGGGGGGGGGCCTTTTTTTTAAAAAACCCCCCCGGGGCTTTAAAAACCCAAAATTTTAAGAAGGGTTTTTAAAGGGGGGGTTTTGGGGGGTTTTTTTTAATTTAAAAAAAAATTCCCAAAAATTTAAAAAAAGTTTTAAAAAAAAAAAGGGGCCCCTTTCCGGGAAAAAAACCCCCTTAAAAAAGGGGGGGAAAAAAACCCCCCAAAAAACCGGGGAAAGGGGGGAATTTTTCCCGGGAAAAAACCCCCTTAAAAAAAAAAGGGGGGGGGGAAAATTTAAAAACCCCCCCCTTTAAAAAACCCCAAAAAAAAATTTTAAAAAATTTTTGTCCCCCCCCAAAAAAAAAAAAGAAAAAAAACCCCCCTTTTTTTTTTTTTTTAAAAAGGGTTTTTTTTTTTTTTTCCCTTTTTTGGGAAAAATTTTTTTAAAAGAAAAGGGGGGGAAAAAAAAAAAACCAAAATTAAAACCCCCAAAAAAAAGGGGGGGGAAAAAAAAATTTTTAAAAAAAAAAAAACCCGGAAAAACGGGGGGGAAAACCCTAACCCCCCAAAAAACCCCCAAAAAAAAGGGGGGGAATTTTTTTAAAAAAAAGGAAAGGGGGTTTTTGGGGGGTTTTCCGGGAAAAAAAAAAACCAAAAGGGGGAAACCCAAAAATTAAAAAGGGGGGGGGCCCCAAAAAAGGGGCCCCCAAAAACCGGTTTTTTTGGGGGCCCCAAAAAAGGGGGAAAAAAAAAAAGGGGCCCCCCCTTTTTCCCCCCGGGGGGGGGGGGGGATCCCCAAAAATTTTTTTGGGGGAAAAAAAGGGGGGAAAAAATTTTTTAATTTTTAAAAAAAAAAAAAAAAAAAAAAAAAAACCCCCTTTAAAAAAAAAAAAAAATTTTAAAAAAAGGGGTTTAAAAAAAAAAAAAAATTTTTTTTTCAAAATTTTTTAAATTTTTTTGGGGGGGGGAAAAAAAAAGGGCCCGGAAATTTAAAAAAAAACCCCCCCCCCCAATTTAAAATTTTAAAAAAAAACCCGGGGGGGGAAAAAAAAAAACCCCCCGGGGCCCAAACCCCCTTCCCCCCCCAAACCCCCCTTTTTCCCGGGGAAAAACCCCGGGGTTGGCGGAAAAAAAAACTGGGGCGGTGTTACCAAATTCCGGGGGTTTTTTTTGGTTTTAAAAAATTTTTAAACCCAAAAATTTCCCCCCCAAAAAGGGGAAAATTTTTGGGGGGGGGAAAAGTTTTTAAAAAAAAAGGGGGGGGGGGGAAAAATTTTAAAAAATTTTTTTAAAGGGGGGAAAAAAGGGTTTTTAATTTTTTGGGGGGGGGGTTTTCCCCACCGGTTTCTTTTTCCCCCCCGGGGCCCAAAACCCAACCCAAAAAAAAAAATTTTCCCCAAAAAAATTAAAAAAAAATTTTTTTTTTGGGAAAAACCCCAAAAGGGGGGTTTTTTTTTTCCCCCCCTTTTTCCCCCTTTGGTGGTTTTTTTTTGAAAAAATTTGGGGGGGGGCCCCCTTTTTTTTAAAAAAAAAAAAGGAAAAAGGGTTTTCCCCAATTTTTCCCCTTTTTAAAACCCCCAAATTGGAAAAAAAGGGGGGGGAAAAAAGGGCCCGGGTTTCCGGGGGGGAAAGGGGGGGGGGGGGGGGGGTAATTTCCCAAAAAATTTTTTTTAAAAGGGACCCCCAAAAAAGGGGGGCCCAAAAAAACCCCTTTTCCCTTTTAAAAACCCCCAAAAAAGCGGGGGGAAAACCCCTTTTTCCCCCCCCCCCGGGGGGGAAAAAAAATACAAAAAAACCAAAAACCTTTTTTTAAAAAAAAAAATTTTTTAAAAAAAATTTTTTTTTTAAAAAAAAAAAAACCCCTTTTTTTTTTTTTTCCAAGAAAAAAGGGGAAAAAGGGAAAAAAAAAAAAAAAAAAAAATTTTTTTGGGGCCCTTTTAAAAAAGGGAAAAAAAAGGGGGGGGGGGCCCTCCCCCCCCAAAGGGCCCCCGGGGGGGCCCCCCGGGGGGGGGGGGGGGTTTTTTCCGGCAATTTTAACCAAAAAAAGGGGGGGGTTTTTTTCTTTTTAATTTAAAAATTAAGGGGGGAAAAAAATTTTTGGGGGGGGGGGGGAAAAAAATTTTTTTTAAAAATTTTCCCCCAAAACCCAAAAATTTTTTTCCCGGGAAAGGGGAAAAAAAAAAAAGGTTTTAAAAAAAAATTTTTTGGAAAAAAAACCCAAAAAAACCCCCCAAAAAAAAAAAATTTAAAAAAAAAAAAATAACCCAAAAAAAAATTTTTTTTTTTTTCAAATGTTAAAAAAAAAATTTAAAAAAAAGGGGTTTTTAAAAAAAAAAATTTTTTAAAAAAAAAAAAAAAAAAAAAAAAAAAAAACCCTGAAAAAAAAAAAGGGGGAAAAAAAATTTTAAAAAAAAAAGGGGGGGTTTGAAAAATTTTTACGAAAAAAAAAAAAAAAAAAAAATTTTTTTCCCCCCTTTTGGGGCCCCGGAATTATCCCAAAAAAGGGGGTTTTTAAAGGTTTGAAAAAAAGGGTTTAAACCCCAAAAAAAAAAAAAAAATTTTAAAAACCCCCGGGTTTGGGGAAAAAAAAACCTTAAAGGGGGGGAAAAAAAAAGGGGGGGGGGGGTTTTTTTGGCGAAAAAGGGGAAAAAAAGAAAAAAAAGGCCCCAAAAAATTTGGAAAATTTTTCCCGGTTTTTTGGGGGGAAAATTTTTCCCCGGGGGGAAAAAAAAAAAACCCCCCCCTTTTGGGGAAACCCTTTTTTCCCCCAATTTAAATTTTTTTTGGGAATTTTCCCCCCTTTTTTTAAAGGCCCCCCCCCCGGGGGTTTTTTTTTTTTTTTTGGGGGGGAAACCGGGGCTTTGCCCCCCCCAAAAAAAAAATGGGGGGAAAAAAATTTTTTTCCCCCCCAAAAATTTTAAAAACCGGGGGGGAAAAAGGGAAAAAGGAAAAGGGGAAAACCCTTTTAAAAAAATTTTTCCCCCAAAAAAAAACCTTTTTGGGGGGAAAAAAAGGGGGGAAAAAGGGGGGTTTTTTGGGGCCCGAAAATTTTTTTTTAAAAAAAATTTAAAATTGGGGTTTTTTAAAACCCTTTTTTTGGGGTTTTTGGGGGGGAAAAAAATTTTTTTTTGGGGGGGGGAAAACCTTTAAAGGGTTTTCCCCAAAATTTTTTTTTTTGGGGGGAAAAAAAGGGGGCCCCTTTTCCCCGGGGGGGAAAAAAAAAACCCCCGGGGGCCCCCCAAAAAAAAACCCCCAAAAAAAAAAAATTTTTTTTTTTTTCCCCGGACGGTTTAAAATTTTTTTCCCCAAAAAAAAAATTTTTTTTTTTTTTGGGGGAAAAAATTTTTAAAATAAAATTTTTTTTTTTTCCCCCCCCCAAAAAAAGGGGGGGGGGGTTTTTGGAAAAAAAATTTAAAAGGGGAAAACGGGGGGCCCCCCCCGGGGGGGAAAAAAACCCCTTTTTTTTTGGCCCCTTTTGGGGGTTTTAAAACCCGGTTTTTAAAAAAAATTTTTTTTGGGGGGGGCCCCCCCTTTTTTTGGGGGGGGGCCCCCGGGGGGCCCCCAAAAAACCCAAAAACCCCGGGGTTTTTTTTCCCCCCCCCCCTTTTTTTTTTAAAAAAAAATTTTTTTTGGGGGAAAAAAAAAAACAAAAAAAGGGGGGTTTTTTTTTTTTTTTTTTAAAATTTTTTTTTAAAAAAAAAAAAAAAAAAAATTTTTCCAATTTTAAAAAACCAAAAAAACAACTTTTTTTTAAAAATTTTTGGGGGGGGGAAAAAAAAAAAAAAAAAAAAAGGGGGGGGAAAAAAAAAAAGGAAAGGTTTCCCCGGGGGGAAAACCCGGAAAAAAGGGCCCTTTAAAAAAAAAAATTTTTTCCCAACCCGGGGGAAAAAAAAAAAAGGGGGGGGGGGGTTTCCCGGGGGGGTTTTTTAAAATTTTAAAAAAAAATTTTTAAAACCAAAAAATTTTTAAAAAAAAACCAAAAATTTTTTTAAAAAAAAAAAAAAAATAAAACCCCCAAAAAAAACCCCCCCCCAAAAAATTTTTAAAAAAAAAAAATTTTAAAAAAAAAAAAAGGTTTTTGGGAAAGGAATCCCAAAAACCCGTTTTTTAAAAAATGGAAAAAAAGGGAAAAGGGGGGAAAAAAAAACAAGGGGCCCCCCCTTTTTTCCCCCCCAATTTTTTAAAGGGTTTTTCCCCCCAAAAAAAAAAATTTTTTACCCCAAAAAATTTTAAAAAAAAGCCCCTTTTTTAAAAAAATTCCCCCAAAAGGGGTTTTTTTTTGGGGGGGGGTTTTTTGGGGGGTTTTTTTTTAAAATTTTCCCGGGGGGCCCCCCCCCAAAAATTAAAAAAGGGGGTTTTAAAATTTTAAAAAAAAAAAAAAAAAGGCCCCCCCCAAAAAAACCCCCCAAAAATTTAAAACCAACCAAAGGGCCCCCCCAAAAAAAAACCCCCCCTTTAACCGGTTTTTTTTTTTAAAAAAAATTTTTTTTTTTAAAAAACCCAAAAAACCCCCTTTTTAAAAATTTTAAAATTTAAAACCCCCCCTTTTTGGGGGGCCCTTTCCCCCCAAAAGGGGGTTTTTTTGGGGGGGGGTTTTTTTAAAAAAATGGGCCCCAAAAAATTTTTTTTTTTTTGGGCCCCCGGGGGAAAAATTTTCCTCCAAAAAAAACCCGGAAAAAAAAAAAAACCCTTTTTTTTTCGAAAAAAAAAATTTTTTTTTTTTGGGTTTTTGGGTTTTTTTTTAAAAGGGGGAAAAAAAAAAGGGGCCCTGGGGGCCCTTAAACCCCCCCCCAAAAAAACCCAAATTTTAAAAAACCCCCCCCAAAAAAAAAGGGGGTGGTTTTAAATTTTTGGGGAAAAATTTTTCCAAAAAAATTTTTCAAAAATTTTTAAAAAAAAAAACACCAAACCAAAAAAGGGGGGGTTTCCAAAAAAAAAATTTTCTTTTTTGGTTTAATTTTGGGGGGGGGGGGGGAAAAAAAAAAATTTAAAAATTTTTTTTGCCTTTTTAAAGGGGAAAAAAAACCCCTTTTTTTTTTTTTTTGGGGAAGGGAAACCCCAAAAAAACCCGGGGGGGGAAAAAAATTTTTTAAAAAAAAAAAAAAAAAGGAAATTTGGAAAAAAAAATTTTAAAAATTTTTTTTAAAGAAAAAGGGGGAAAAAGGGGTTTTTAAAAAAAAATTTTTAAAACTTTTTTTAAAAAAAATTTTTTAAAGGGGGGAAAAAAAAAAAAAAAATTTTTAAAAAAAATTAAAATAATTTTTAAAAAAAAACCCCCCCCTTTTTTTTTAAAAAAAATTTTTTGGGGGGAAAAAAAAAAAATTTTTTTAAAAAATTTTAAAAAAAAAAACCCCAAAAAAAAAATAAAAAATTTTTTCCCCAAAAAAGTTTAACAAGATAAGGGGGGTTTTTTTAAAAAAACCCCCCAAAAAAAAAAAAAAAAAACTTTTTAAATTTTTTTTAATTTTTTTCCCCCCTTTTTAAAAATTTTTTTTTTCCAAAATTTTTTTTTTTCCCCAAAAAAATTTCCGGGGGCCCCCCCTTTTTTAAAAAAATTTAAAAGGGGTTTTTCCTTTTTAAAATTTAAACCCCTTTTAAAAAAAAAAAAAAAAAATTTTTTTTTTTTAAAAAAAACCCCCCAAATTTTTTTTTTAAGAATTTTTAAAATTTTTTTTTTTTTTAAAAAAAAAAAAATTTTAAAAAAACCCCCCAATTAAAAAAAAAAAAACCCCCAAAAAACCCCAAAAAAAAAAAAAAAATTTTAAAAAAAAAAAAATTTTTTTTAAAAAAAAAAAATTTTTCCCCTAAAAAAAAAAAAAAAAATTTTAAAAAAACAAAAAAATTTTTAAAAAAATTTTTTTCAAAAAAAAAATTTTAAATTAAATTTTGGAAATTTTTTAAAAATTTTTTAAAAATTTTTTTTTGCCCTTTTTTAAAAAATTTTTTAAGGGAACCCCCCAAACCCGGGGAAAAAAAAAATTTTTTTTTTTTTAAAAATAATTTAAAGGGTTTTTTTTAGAAAAAATTTTTTTTCCGGGGTTTTTTTTTTAAAAAGGGGGGAAAAAAAAAAAAAAAATTTTGCGCAGTTGTTTGCATTTATAAATATTCTAGATCTAATTTTAAAAAAACTCTCAGCCGAAAGCATTCCTTTGAAATTCAAAGTTTTGTTAAACATTATTCGAAGAATTAAAAACGGACTTTAACCGCCATCTAGATCCTTGTAAGAAATAATATAAGAGGGAGAAACGCGCGATCGCACATAAGGTGATCATCGTCCTGAACGGTTTAAAGAACAGTTTTGAAACACATAAAAATATATTTCAAAAAAGAAGAATATAGAAAAATATTGAGAATTACCAAAATCAATCAATAAATAAATAATTACTAGCAATGTAATATAATAAAAAGTTACATGCACTTCTAATAATATTATGAAGTATATAATAAACTTTTAATATAATTTAATTGTATTTATATATACAATTCATATAGAGTATGATTTAATAATAATTATTATTGTTACGTAGATACGTGTTTCGAGGATTTTATGCAAATCTGTCGCAAAAAACAAGACAGTTCTGCAAGAGGGATGAGAATTTATTGTCGAAAATCCAATCCTTGAAGTACAGGATTCAGCAGCAATATTCGCAGAATAAATCTCGGAGCGTCTTCACACCTTCAACAACGCTCGGACACAATTATCGGTGTCTAAAATACACTTATATAAAAGATTATCCACAAGCAATCGCTCGCTCAACAGCCGCTTCATCAGTTATCGCTAGTCGAAAACAGACTGACATTCGGCGAGCATCTATCTATTTATATCCCTCGCGGATAATTCGAAAGACTCACTTGCGTCATGGATTTTGAAATTAGTGTATTTCTCTTTGAGTGTATTAGTGCATCTCTCTTTTCTCTCATTGGGGCGGCATTGCTGGTGAATATTGCAATTTTAACTTATATTAAATCTAATTTAGCCTATGATTACACAACCAAATACAAATTATTTACACTATTTTACACAAATTTCGTAACATTATATATAATAATAATGTAATGTAATTTAATAGTAATTATAAAACAGAATAATCATTCTAGTAATATTATACAAAACATAATATAAATAAGAATACTCATATAACGTAATAATTATAAATAAATAACATAGTAATACTTATAAATGAATAACAAAATAATAATTATGAATAAAAAACGTAATAATTATAAATAAGTAATAAAATATGTAATATCTTTCCAAAAATCTTGAGCAAGGAAAGTTGGGCCAAGGACGAAAAGCGGTCACAAGCAGAGTTGAACGATGCTAGCCTTAAGTCGATCGGACCAGCCAAACCCGAGATAATCCCGATTTAAATAAATTTAAAGAAATTTAAATATATATATATATATATATATATATATATATATATATATATAACGGGGGTAATAGCACCATGTGCTGCTTGGCGTGATAAGGATTACGCCAAGCAGCGCTTCTTGTTGCTGGAATGAAATCCAATATGGCGGCCTAGCGGTAAATTAATGATACACAAAAATTTTAAAGAATTGTTTTGAAATACATTGAAATGTATTTCAAATAAAGGATATAGGAAGAAATTGAGAATAACCTAGATCAATCTATATATAAAAAATTAATATTATGTAATAAAAAGTAACATGAACTAATAATAGTATTAAAAGCAGCATATAATAATCTTTTAATATTATTTTATCGTAATTATATTAAAACTTTTTCAAAACGGTTATTAGAAATAATAATCATAATATAATTAAATAGTAATTATTAAAAAGAATAATCTTCGAATTGTAATAAAAAAATAATCCATAAGAGAACTCGTAATAAACAAGTATAAATAAACAGAAATAGTAATAAATAAATAAGATAATTAAAGGTAAATAAGATAATTATATTTAAATAATAATTATAAATAATAATATTAATTATAAATAAATAAAAATGTGTTATAATATTTATAAATAAATGCTAAAAGAAACCATTATAAATAACGAATATTATAGGATGATTACACATAGTAATAATTGCATTTTTTCATTATGAAAAAAATAATTACATAATGCATGTTAAAATTAGTTTAGAATATCAATTACAAAGTAGTGAAAGCTTGCAATATGAAACTTGCACTGCAACTTCCTTCAACGAATTTTATCGAACAAACGTAAAAAAATTTTTTAAACGAATATAAACGATTTATAACGATAATTAAAAGCGCAACACTTATTCTTTTCAGAAAAAATATTCTAGTACTCACTCATTTTAGAAATATCCATATTCGAAAATAGCCCAGACTTAAACAGAAGACGCAAATAGAAAAATTACACTGAAAATGCTTAAATTTTTAAATAAATGGTCAGAAATTAAAGGGTTACAGCGAGAAAAACGAATAAAAGTTATTTCTAATATAAGCTATCCCCATGGCAGCCACATCGACAGACGATAAAAAAATTAAGGTAACCATATTGTAATATTATCGCCCATCTTGGCGAACATAAACAAGGGCTTGGCGCTACTACTAACGATATCAAATTAGCACCAAATTTAAACACCCCCGCACAGGAACATTAGGACCAATAACATGGGTGGGGGTATTCGGCAGACTGTATCTGGAGATGATGTGAACCGAATAAGACACCTGACACCTCATATTGAATGTTTAGGCGGGAAGAAACGTTTCTGAGAACATTGTGAGATCCATCTGAAGATCCCCAAGTTATGGTCATTTTAAAATAATTAAAACATTTAAAGCAATTAAATAAAATTGAAGCAGGGCACCCAGGAACTCGAAACTCCGCCTCCTTGTGAGGAAGGTGGTGGTGGTGGTGCTAGCTCGGGAAAGGAGATCGAAAGTAACTCCCCGGGGAACAACTGTGATGTAAATGGTCACGTCCATCATAGCGACACACAGAATAGTAGGTGGTCCCAAAGTTTCATCCTTCTATATCTGTAATATCGTGACGTCTTTAAAATTTCCAGCCCATAGGAATAACATAAGGATTTAAATTTTAGTGATAATGCCCTAGGCCCACTATATCTACGCATGAATTATAAAAGATGGAAGAGATCAATGATGAGAATCTATGATCCGAGTTTCATTAACGAAGCTCGAAAATCCTCGGAGCTATGCGGGATTTAAAAAATTTAAAATAATTTTAAAATGTTTAATATGGGAGAAGAAATGGGGCTATGGTTCTGAAAAAATATATCTACGATGCTCATAGGGAGAACAATCGAATCCAGCCGTTGAGGTTGGCCAAGGTGGCATAGGAGTCGAGTTATTACTGGAGAATCCCTGTAGGGGAGGGAGCACCGGAGGGAGACCAATTCCACGTAAAGCTCGCCCTAATACGAAAATATGGCAGACCCCAAAAAATAAAGTCCCAAGCTCAATTCCTTAGGGGGTTGACATTTTTTCCGCTCCCCATAGAATTAACATGGGAGCATAATATTTTAGTGCATAAGCCCTCCCTATGTCAACACAATGGGAATGAAGTAGATGACTGCATGGCTCTCGACGAGTGGAACAGTTGGTTCAAATCTCAAGTGCGAGACTCCAACAGGAGCCAAGATATTGTTAAGTAAAACAAATTTAAAACTGTGGAAGAAATCGCCCTATGAGCATGAAATTATAATAACTGGAAAAGCAGTTAGAGAAGGATCGAATGAGCCAGGTCCGAATGGACTGCGAGGCTCGGGTGCCGAGATATTGGCCAAAAGGCTGTAGAGGTGGGGGTGGGGAATGCAGCCCAACAGATATGGTTTGTAACAATTGTTATTTCGATTCCCCACACATCACGATGGTGATATTTGGTGATATTCCGGGACGGTGTGCGCACGCAAAGTATAAATTTACCTTCATCCTTTTTCCCTAACGCCCAAAAAGAAGTATAACTTCAAAAATTGTTATAAATAACGAATATTTTATGACTGTAACATATAATAATAATAATAATATATTCTTAAATTACTCATTATGTAATACAAATAATATAATATTTATTTTAATAAGAATATAAATTCAAAATACTGAAAACTTGCAAATTCAAAACTGCAGATCAAGGTAGATATTGTAATGTATATACTTTTGCAAATAAACTTGACGCCCTCATGATATAAACAGCACCTTCTGTTTGATAAACTAACAAGTAGTCAAATTCAATTCTTTACCGAACCCATTAAAATTCACATGAGTCAATGAATGTTAATATTTTATATACTTTAGTAATTGCGTTATTATGCAAATAAGAAGAAGGACTTTAATTCAGAAGTATGGAAAGTTAGAACCTCAAACACATTGTAAAAAAATTCATACACTGTAATATATATAATTTACAAACAACGAATATTTTCTATAATAAAAACCTTAAACCTTTTTATAATACTGCAAAAATTGCATTTTCTGATTTCTAGTACGAATATATATAAAAGTAGACATTTTACAAATTTACATAATTATATAGTAAAACAGCAAAACTATTTTGGCAAATTCAGAAAACAAACCACTATATATATACATAATATTACTTAAAAACCCAATATTCTTCCGATTAGTACACACGCTAACTACAAATTCTGTTCTCTGAACTTTTTATTGTTTGTCACTGAAAAATCTAGTACCTTTTTTTTAGTTGGGACAAAAGATTTTTCGTTATACTTCGGAGCAACACAGCTATTGGAGATTGTAATGACTTCGCTGGATATGAACCCCACCCCTTCCATTCAGGCCAAATTTTATAGCTCAGCAGTTGGCTAAGAGACCAGTTTACGTGACCATGGGGCCATTGTTTATTGTTTGGTCTCGAAACCGCGACGACACTGGGACTGAAAGTCATAATGGACATAAAAGTGCCCACCGGGTGACAGTTATCAAAGCCTGTCTAACGGAGAACACTGTTGCCTAAGCAGATGGCGAGAGAATGGATTTAAGAACCAAAGGCGTGTGATGGACAAGCGACCAATGTTGGACGAGAGAAATCTTGCGCCATTAGATTCCAGACGGACAGAGAGTGTTATTGTGAGTTCCGCAGAATAGGACACACTAATAAGGCCGAGGGCAGACTTTTGTGGCCTGGAGATGAGGGCGTGTTGTGATCCACCCAGGTGATTAAAAGGGTTTTTAGAGAGAGGGAGAACCCGAACCGAGAGAAAGAGATACAGACCAGAAGAGATTAGAGAACAAAGGGAGCAGAGAGACGAAAAATGGAGATCTGGAAGGATATGATGGGATCGAGATGAGAGCAGATGAGATCGGGATTTTCCTGGAGGAAGGAAAAAGAATGAATGCCGGTGGCGTTGTAGAAGTTATCGAATTAACTTCTTAGAAATATGGAAGTTCCTTGGAAAAGCAGTTCTGTGAAGCGATTGATTTCTCCCGTATAAGAGACTGAACGCACCGGCTTAACGCAGACACTTTACCTTATTGCATCAATAATGATAATTTGTTGAGAAAATAAATTTATTTTATTTGAACATTTGGCTGTGAAGTTATCACGTTACCTGTCCACTAAGTCACAGTATGTACCTAAAACGTTGAGCCAAGGGCCAAAAAACGCGAAATGCTACCGAGATCGCATCCCATTCAACAAACTTCCACACCACTCCAACGTGACAATATTGAAACTAAACAAATTTAGAATGCTTCAGCTCTTATGCACAGTGGCTGTTAAATATACCATGACTGGTCACAATGACTACTAGGCAATCGTGGCTATTTTGGGTACAGAACCGTTTAAGATTAAGAATTCGAATAAAAAATTTCATATTCGTTCTAAAGTAACTCAAAATTGAGTTCTACGTTAACAGATTGTGTCAACCAACATCTGCTATGTGCATTTTTCGGAGATTTCGACACTTAGACTATTAAGAATAGTTTACTAACCACATTTTCGTATAAAAAGATGGGCCTGTGATTCTAAGCATCATACTGTGAATTGTCTTTAAAAACGAATTTAATATGTTCATCAGCCAGAATATTGACAAAAATATCTCAAAATACTTTTTGCACTTAGCAGATATTGACAATACCTAAAAATTTCTCTATTTCATGGCTGGTGAAAATTTCATTATATTGTACTAGTGGTCTTCAAACTTTTTCAACTCCAGGAACCCCTAGTACTTGAAGGTGCTTTTGTAGAACCAATAGAACTAGAAAGTGTTTTCTTGGAGCCTCATTCCATGCACATACTTCCGAAGAATATATCCCAAAATATTATTTAAAGGGGATTATCATATTATAGACACTATATGGAAAGGCAATTAAAAAGAGTATTGCATTATTAAAAAGTTCTATAATCTAATTTTTAAGTATGATTTACTCATTAATAACATTAATTTGTGATTCAAGTGTTACCTATCCTTGCATTATGTTTAGTAACTGGGGTATGTGCTTGTTTTTTTTACACGAACTGTCGAAGTTTCGTTCTTTTGAGATTAAATGCAATCGCATTATATTCCGAGTTTTAATTTGTTTTTGTAGGCACTTACTTTGAGAAAAAAATATTTCACTTAAACACTTTGTCCGGAATTGCATTAAAATGTTTATAGTGAGAAATCCCATGTATTTTGCATGAGAGAACTTACAACCTAAAATTCAGAAGCTATTCTTGCTTAAATTTAAAGTTTATCATCGACTCAGTTGATGTGTTGTTCCCTTTCCTTCAATATAGGTATTGTTTTCCACAAATGTAAAAAATGTGCATTTTCCATTGGAAAAATATTTAGTTTTTCAAGACTTTGTGGTAACCAACGATTAAAAATTTATCTCGTGGAACCGAGATAATTAATAATAGAATATTTAAATCATATTAAGAAGTATATATATAAAGATAAAACGCGTTTTAATATTGTTTTATTACACAGAAGAGCCAAAATAGCTGACACACCTGACTATTATTGTGTACGGCCACCACGAGCATGCAGAAGTGCCGCAATACGACATGGCATGGATTCGATTAATATGTGATGTAGTGCTGGAGGTAATTGACGCCTCGAATCCTGCAGTGCTGTCCATAAATCAGTAGAAGAAAGAGGGAAGTGATCTCTTCTGAACAGCAAGGCATCCCAGATATATTAAATAATGTATATGTCTGGGGATTTTGGTGGCCAGCGGATGAGTCTAAATTCAGAAGGGGACTCGTGGAGAAATCCTGTAGCAATTCTGGAAGTGATGGGTGTCGCAATGTCCTGCTGAAATTCTCCAAGTCCGTCAGAATGCGTAATGAACATGAATTGGTGCAGGTGATCAGAAAGAATGCTTACGTACCTGTCACCTGTCAGAGTCGTATCTAGATGTGTCAGGAATGCTATATCACTCTAACTGCATATGCCTCATACCATCACAGAGTCTCCACCAGCTTGAACATTCCTTTGTTGACATGTAGGGCCATGGATTCATGAGGTTGTCTCCATACCCGTACGCATCCATCAGCTCGATTCTATTGGAAACGAGACTCTTCAGGCCAGGCAACGTGTTTCCAGTCATCAACAGTCCAATGTCGGTGTTGAAGGGCCCAGGCTTTGTCGTAAAGCTTTGTGTCATATGGTCAACAAGGGTACTCGAATGGGCCTTCGGCTCAGAAAGCTCACATCAATGATGTTTCGCTCGATGACACTTGTTGATGGCCCAGCAATAAAATTTGCAGAAATTCGCGGGAGGATTGCACGTCTATCACGCTTAGTGATTCTCGTCAGTCGTCGTTGGTCCCTTTCTTGCATGATCTTTTCCTGACCGCAGCGATGTCGTAGATTATGTTTCACCGGATCCCCGATATTCAAGGTACACTCGGGAAACAGTAGTACATGAAAATCCAAATTTCATCGCTACCTCGGAGATGCTGTGTTCCATCTCTCGTGCGCCGACTATAACACCACGTTCAAACTCGCTTAAATTTTGATAACCTTAACATTTTAGTCTGGATATCGAGCTAGCCATTCTATTCGCTCCTAACCAAGACCCTCAAGATATTCCTCATCAACTACAGCTCGGTGAGGACGTGCATTATCATCCATCAGAATAAAGTCATTGCCACGACATATGGATAAAGGATCTCATCCCGATATCTCACACCAGTCAGAATTCCTCCCTGGAACACAAGCAAGTCAGTGTGACCACCGAATGAGATCCCTGCGCAAACCATTTTTCCACTACCTCGGTAACTGTATTTTTCAACAATGTTGGATAGATGATATACGGTGCTTCGTTCCCTCAAGATGAGCAGACGCCCTGAATCGCTCTAGTGTGAATCTGGACTCGTCTGTGAAGAATACAGAAGCCCATCTCTGTCTGGTCTAGGAAACGTGTTCTCTTGTCCAAGATAAGCAGGCCTTCTCTGTCGTCTGTTGACCGGTACACACACAACTGGTCGCCTTGCATAAAGATCCGAATTCTGCAGATGCCTTCGCACCGTAAAAGCTGATATTCTTCTCCCTAATACAACAGAGTCGTTTGCAACAAGTTGCAGAACAAAAATCCTTTTTTTTTTCTGTCCGAAAGAGTGATAAAAATATCTCCTGAAGGTGTTGTAGCTCGTGGTTGGCCTGGAATATGTCTTCTGGACACATAGGCTTCGGTTTGATATTGATTTCAGAGACGGTGGAAGCACTTCGAGACACATTAAGACCCCCTAGCAGCATCAGCCTGCGACAACCCCATTTCCATCCAACCAACCGCCCTCCACCTTAACAAATCGGACATATGGCTTCTACATGATATTGCGAGACCCCACTGCCTATTCTGAACAAATCTGCTAACAAAAGTTGTAAATCAACAAAAGTAACACGCTTAATTACCAAATCCTGATGTATGCATATTTTAATTTTAAAAAAGTTATAATTATTGTTTTTGCATAGATTTGTTTGAAGTTCGTTTTTATCATTTGTATAAACTATCAATTTTATTGTTACTCTCATTTTTTTACGCTGAGCTTCGAAAAATATGTTGTTCCTTAACTTTTGTAGGCCAGTGTATAGGCATTTATCTAAGCACAAACCTCATGAAAGAAACACATTTTAATTCAGATAATTTAGAGATTAAGTTACAATGTGTACTTAAGTAAACTTTCTGAAATTTAACATCGGAAATTTTTTTTTTAATTCTTTTTCGTGTTCTGCAGTGACGAGCGGAAAATATTAGAATATGCTTTTTACTCCGATTACTTTTTTAAAAAGAATTCTCAAATTATAATGTAAGCAAAAAAAGAAAAGTGCCATTGGTCATTTAAAATTCAGTTAGTTTCAACAATTATATGAACACAACACAAATATATTTGTTCTTTACATGAGCATTATATAAATTTATCAGGCAACTTCTTAAATGAAATAAAAACTCTATATTTGATAATTAAATTTTAAAGAATTTCAAATCTAACCTAAAAGTTACTAAAAATATGGTCTAATAAACTTACCGTTTATACAACGAGGGGTGGAGGGGTCTCTTCAGACTTCAATATAACGTTTTCAAAACTAAAAAAAATAAGAAATACTGTGGTTTAATTTTACGATTTCTTAATTGTTACTATAAAAATACAGCAATTTATCATAATGATTATTCTTCTGCAATTTAGTTTGATATCATGGGGCAAGGCACCTAGCGCGCTAATTGGCACGATTAAGGAGTCATGCCAAGCAGTGCTTGTTGTCGCTGGAATGGAATCTAGGATGGCGGCCTGGCGGTTTCAAATCATCAGGAAGTTAATTTTAACTCCTTCATGACTGGCGAAAGGAGAGAGAAGCGTTTTCCCAGGCCCACGTGCTCCGAGAGTATACGCACAAAAGGGACCGGACGAATTTCCCAGCTAAGCCTAATTTCATTTAAAAATTCATGTAAAATCTTAAATGCAATCAAATACGCTAAAATCTATATTTAACTACAATTGATAATATCTGAATATACAGTACAAATATTTTCGCTATATTTAAAAAAACCTTTGCAAATTTTAAAGAAAATATTTTCATTTTTAAAAAAAAGTACTACGTTCTTTCTTTTTTCCATCATGATTAAAATAAAAAAGACGCAAAACTTACAAAATACTATCTGACATACAGTGGGCCACAAAAGTGTTCGTACACTTGACATTTCTAATAAAATTAAAGGTTTTCGACTAATAAAAATTAATATATTGTAATTGTAATTTTTCAGGATATTTGCAGGTTGTTCTTAATGGAATAACATAATTAATTTTTTAAAAATATAACTATTTTTTTCAAAAATTAATAAGCAAAAAGCTACTAAAAAGTTACGCCACAAAAGTCTTCGTACACTTAACAGAAATCTCAAAGCTTTAAATATTGTATTTCTTTCTTAATTTAGTAAGTAGGATATCTTTTAAGCGTCTTGGTATAGATTTAACGTTTTTTTGTAATTTCTACGTCGATTTTCCTCCATTCTTCTATGTGAGTATTGTTTATACTTCCCATTTTGTGTTTATTTTTTTTTTCATCTAAACCTCACCAAATATGTTCTACTGGGCAAAATAAAGTGATTCAGGAGGTGCTTTCATAATTTGGGGACAGTACCAGTGGCGAACATTAAGAGCAGTGCGCTTCGCGTCATTACCCTGATAAAAAATGAAGTCTCTAATATCCAAATTTCAGGCAGATAATTTAAAATTTCTCCTTAAAATATTTAAATAGAACTCATGATTCACAATACCATCAAAAAATACTAAATTACCTCATTCTGAGGCCAAATTACACCCCCACGACAGAACACCTTCACTTCCATGCTGAAGCATGGAGGTGGAGGAGTTCTTGTTTCACATATATTCATGGGATTAAACTCTTTATTTTTTCATTTACAAGCTATTATAGGTCCATCGGAACAAAAATGTTGAATTATCTGCCATCCCAATTAGTTTGCTGTTAATTTTGAATTTTCTAAAACTTAATCCATAGAGTCTAGTTGGATCAATAAAACATGGAGATAGAAGTGCTCTTGCGTGGGGTGTAAATTGGTCCCAGAATTAGGTAATTTGGTATATTTTGTTGATATTGTGAATCATGAGCTCTATTTAAATATTTTGAAGAGAAATTTTAAATTATCCGCCCAAAATTTGGACATTGGAAATGACTTCATTTCTTAACAGGATAATGACACCATGACGCATTGCTCTATATGTACGCCACTGGTGTCTCTGTCCCCAAATTATGAAAACACCTCCTCAATCACTTTATTTAGCCCAGTAGAACATATTCGGTGAGATTTTGACGTAAAAAAAGTACATGACAAATAAACACAAAATGTGAAGTAAAAATAATAATCACAGAAGAACGGAGGAAAATCGATGTAGAAATTACAAAAACTGATTAAATCTATTCCAAGACGCTTAATTGTTGTGTGACACCAAAAGATATCCTACTAAGTACTAAATTAAGAAATACAATTTTTAAAGCTAAGTTGAGATTTTTGTTAGGTGTACGAAGACTTTTGTGGCGTAATTTTTTAATAACTTTTTGATTATTAATTTTTTTAAGAAAATAGTTATACTATTTTTAAAGAATTAATTATGTTTTTCCATTAAGAGCAAGTTGCAGATATCCTAAAAAAATTACAATATATTATTTTTTATTAGTCGAAAACATTAAATTTTATTAGAAATTTCAAGTGTACGAACACTTTTGTGGCCAACTGTATATCAAACGATAAATTTACTCACATAAACTGGATGCTGTTCTAAAGGATACAAATCTTTTAAATAACAGCTAATGTAAATCGTTTTTTATTTTTAATTAATCCTTATAATGCTTTTTGCTTCCTTGGTATCGACTTTAGTGCTAAATTTTCTGTCCTTATAGTTGAGCAACTCTAAATGCGATAGCAAAGAAAAAGAATAGTTTGTTCTGACTCAATTAAAAATAAGTCATCGCATTTGTTCTATGAAGATCTGCTTTTTAAATGTCTTCTGAATATTAAAATTATTGATGTAAATATGAACCACAAATAAAATAAATAATGAAACTATTATTATAGAATGTGTGATGCCCAAGAAACTAATAAGCTTTCCATCTTTTCCCAGCTTATTCAAAATATAAAGAGAAATCCGGAGCGCAATAAATCACAATCCCTTAAATGCCTGATTCTCTCGAAAAATATGAACATGCGCAGTTATTTGCATTTATAAATATTCTAGATCTAATTTTTAAAAAAACTCTGAGCCGAAAGCATTCCTTTGAAATTCAAAGTTTTGTTAAACATTATTCGAAAAATTAAAAACGCACTTTAACCGCCATCTAGTGCCTTGTAAGAAAGAATATAACAACGTTCCTAACTCTGATCACACGGATGTGATCATGGGTTTTAGAGAAAGGAAAGCACAATCACATATGTGATACCGTGGGCCTAAGAGGGAGAAACGCGCGACCGCATATTATATGTAATCGTCGTCCTGAACGGTTTAAAGAAATGTTTTGAAACACATTTAAATATATTTCAAAAGAGAAGAATATAGAAAGATATTGAGAATTACCAAAATCAGTCAATAAATAATTACTAGAAATGTAATATAATAAAAAGTAACATGCACTTATAATATTATGAAGTATATAATAATCTTTTAATATAATTTAATAGTATTTATATATACAATTCATAGAGCATGAATTAATAATTATTATTGCTACGTAGATCCGTGGTTCGAGAATTTTATGCAAATCTGTCGCAAAGAACAAAATAGTTCTTTAAGAGGGATGAGAATTTATTGTCGAAAATCCAATCCTTGAAGTACAGGATTCAGCAGCAATATTCGCAGAATAAATCTCAGAGCGTCTTCACACCTTCAACAACACTCAGACACAAATATAGGTGTCTAAAATAAACGTATATAAAAGATTATTCACAAGCAATTGCTCGCTCTACAGCCGCTTCATCAGTTAAAGCATCAGCCGCTTCATCAATCATCACTAGTCGAAACCAGACTGACTTTCGGCGAGCATCTGTCTATTTTTTCCCCGGAAAAATTCAAAAAAGACTCACCCCTCAGGATCTGAAATTTATGTATTTCTTTAATTTTCAAAAAAAGAACCCAGAGTGCCCCGAACTGCCCTGACCAACAAGTAATAAAATATGCACCCGGCTCTATCGTCAAGATTTCCGATTCATTGAATCTCCATTATGGGTAGGGACGGCTTGTTGGTGAATATTGCAATTTTAATTAAATTAAATCTAATTTAGCAAGATTACCCAACCAAATACAAATTATTTACACTTTTTTACACAAAATTGAACATTATATATAAAAATAATTTGTAATGAATTTTAGTAATTATAAAACAGAATAATCATTGTATAGAATATTATACAAAAATAAAAAAAAAATACCATAACGTAATTTTTAAAATAAATAACATAGTAATACTAATAAATGAATAACAAAATAATAAATAAATCAAAATTTTTAAATATAGTTATAAAGAAACAAAAAAAAAAGTGTGTAGTGTTATGTACGCACAAAAAGTTATACTTTTCGGCGTAACAAGATAAATTCTTTCTAAAATTTTAGGGGAAAAAAAGGGGCCCAAACAAAGGCTGTCACGAGCAGAGTTGAACGATACTACCCTTTTGTGAAGGGGCCCACCCAAAAACCCGAGATAATCACGATTTAGGAACCCAATTTGAGAAAACGGGGGTAAGGTGAAGTGCTGCTTGGGGGAAAAGGATTACGCCAAGCAGCGTTTTGCACAATGAAATCCAATGGCGGCCTGGGTAAATTAATGATACACAATTTTTTAAAGAACTTTTTAAAAACACTTTAAAAATTATTTCAAATAAACGATATGGGAAAAATTTGGGGAGAATAACCTAAAACTATCAATAAATAATGAATAATAATTTTATGTAATAAAATAACATGAACTAATAATAGTATTATAAGCAGAATATATAATCTTAAAATATTATTTAATTAATTATATTAAAACGGTTTTAAAATTTTTAAAATTAAATAAAATATAATTAAATAGAATTATTAAAAAGAATAATCGCCGAATTGTAAAAAAAAATAATCCAAAAGGGACCGAAATAAGTTTTAAAAACAGAAATAGTTATAAATAAATAAAATATTATAAAAATTAAGATAATTATAAATAAATAAGCTAATAATTATAAATTAAATAATTATAAAAAAATAACAATAAATTATATATAAAAAATTTTTTGTTAAAAAATATAAAATAAATGCTAAAAAAAAACAATTATAAATAACGAATATTATATGATTATTACACATAGTTAATTGCTTTTTATTATGAATAAAATAATTACATAACGTATGTTAAAATTAATCTAGAATATCAATTCAAAGTAGTGAAAAATTCAAAGAAACTTTGATCAATTCCTTCAAGAATTTCATCGAACAAAGAACGTAAAAACATTTTTAAAAACGAAAATAAGCAATTTATAGCGATAATTAAAAGCGCAAAACTTTTCTTTTACGAAACAAATGCTCTAGTACTCACCATTTTGAAAAATCCAAATTTGAAAATAGCTCAAATTAAACAGAAACAAAAAAAAAATTACACAAAAAGGGTTTTTTTTAAAGAAATCGTCGAAATAAAGGGTTACAGGGAAAAACGAATAAAAATATTTCTTTAAATTTTTCGTTATCCCCATGGCCAAACCCCTGACAGACGATAAAAAAATTAAGGTAACCATATTGTAATATCGCCCATCTTGGCGAATAAAACGGCGCTCTATCCCCGATATCAAAAAACACCAAATTTTAAATTTCCCCCCACAGGGGAAAAATGGACCAATAACAGGGGGATTCGGGGACTGTATCTGGAAATGTGACACCCCGAACCCCAAAAATGTCTAGGCAGGAAGAAGGCCCTTTAAAAACATCCGCCTGAAGATCCCCCGTTTTTGGTCATTTTAAAAAAAATTAAAACATTTAAAGCAATTAAATAAAATTGAAGCAGGGCACCCAGCAACTCGAAACCCCCTTTGGAGGAAGGTGGGGTTTTGCTAGCTCGGGAAAAGAAATGAAAACCAACCCCCTGGGAGGACAACGATTAAATGGTCCGTCCCTCCCAGGAAACAGAATAGTGGGGTCCCAAAGTTCATCCTTCTATTCTGTAATATCGTGACGTCTAAAATTCAACCCCATAGGAATAAAAAATAAGGATTTTTAATTTTAGGATAAGCCCCAGACCCACTATTCTACCATGAATTATAAAAATGGAAGAGTCATTTATGAGAATCTAGATCCGAGTTTCATTATGGAATTTAAAAATCCTCGGAGCTAGGGGGTTTAAAAAAAAAAATTTAAAAAATTAAAATGTTAAAAATGGGTGAAGAAATGGGGCTATGGTTCTGATAAAAAGTATCAGGATTCTATAGGAGAACAATCGAATCCAGCGGTAGGTTGAACAACGTGGCATAGACTGAGTTATTACTGGGGGAAACCCTGTAGGGGAAGCACCGGGAAGGGGGGAAAATCCACCAAAACTCGCCCTAATACAAAATAAGGCAGACCTCCAAAATCAAGTCCCCAAACTCAATTCCTTGGGGGGATGACATTTTTCCGCTACCCATGAATTAACATGGCAGCATTTTTTTTTTGTGTTTTGCCCCCCCTATGCCAACACAAAAAATGAAGTAATGACGGGTGGGCTCCACAAGTGGAACAATTGGTTCAAATCTCAAGACCGAGACTCGAACAGGGGCCGATATTGTTAAGTATAACAAATTTAAAACAAAAAACGGAAGAAATAGGCCTTTGAAGAAATTATAACTGGAAAAGCAGATAGAAAGGATCGAAAATAGGTATGGACTGTGAGGGGTCGGTTGCCGGAATTTGGGCCAAAAAGGGTGTAGAGGGGGGAAAGGGCCCCCCCAGGGTATGGTTTGTAAAATTGTTATTTCGATTCCCCCACATCACGGTGGTGATATTTGGTGATACCGACGGTGTGGACGCAAAGTAAAATTTACCCCCACCTTTTCCTAACGCCCAAAAAAAAAGTATAACTTCAAAAATTATTATAAATAACGAATATTTTATGATTATAAATATTAAAAAAATTGTATTTTTAAGGGACACAGTACGATTCAATTGACAAAATCGGTCAAAATTCAAATTTAATTTTTTTTGCTTAAATTATTCTATATATACTTTTCCCAACCTGAAATTTGAAAGTTTTTAAAATGTAAACTGTTTCCGTATATTTCTCTACTAATTCCATTAATGCTTTTTGCTTTTCTTTGGTACGCCTTAGTATAAATTTCCCTGTCCTGGCGGCTTAGCAAACCAGCACTGAGCAATAGCTTTAACGACCTATTAAAAATACCGCGTTGTTTTTATTCCAGTTTAAAATGTCTTCTGAGGCTAAATTTTACGTACCATGAACCACAATAAAATAATGAAACTATTATAAGAATGTCTGTTGCCCAAACTAATATAGTTTTCCAGTGTTTTCCCAAATCCCAAAATATAAAGAGTGAAACCAGTATAAATAAATCACAACTCTTAAATGCCTGATTCCTTCGAAAAATTCTAAACATATGTTGTTTACTTTATAAATATTCGATCTAATTTTAAAAATCGGAGCCGAAAGCACTCCTTTTGAAATTCAAAGTTTCAGCGCACATTATCTGGAAAATTAAAAGTGGACTTTAACCGCCATCTAGTGCCTTGTGTTATGCCAATATAAGAGTCGCTTCACTTCAATCAATTAGTCGGTGTCCAGGTCTGATTTCGCGAGCATCTGTCTACGAGTATCCCCGCGGAGGTCTTTTGAAAAGATCACCGCGTCAGTGGATCTGGTGGCTTTGTACCGAAGAACCTAGAGCGTCCTGAACTCGCCAACATGACCCAACAAGTCAATAAAATATGACACCAACTTAGTTCATTTGGTCAGATTTCCGCCTGAGTTCCATTTGAATCTCCATTACTATGGAGGTGGGGACGGCAAGTGTTGTTGGTGAATATTGCAATTTAACTTAAATTAAATCTAATCTTTAGCGTAAGATTTAAATTCAACCAAATAAATTATTTACACTTATTTTGCCACGTGTGCAATTCGTGTACATTATATGTACAATTATGTAAATGTCATTTAATAGTAATTATAAACAGAAATAATCATTGTATAGTAATATTATACAAAATATGTTTTAAAAATTACCTTATGAACGTATTTAATTATAAATAACAAATATATAAAATAATAAATGAATAAATATATAATACCTAATAAATGAATATGAATATAGTAATACCAATAAATGAATATAACAAAAATAATAATTATAAATAAATAATGCAATATTTACTACTAGTTATATAAAGAAACTAATAAAGTAAGTATGTGCTTTATGTACGCACGTAAAAAGCTATAATTTCAGCGTAACAAGATCAAATTCTTTCCCAAAATTTGGAGCAGGAAGCTGGGGCGTATGGGACGTTAGCCGTCGTTTCATGAGCTTTTGAAACGATACTTAGCCTTATAAACCGGACCAGCCAAACCTGAGTAACCGATTTCTAAGAAACCACTTGAGAATACGGGGTATTTGTGTTAAAGTGCTGCTTAGCGACAGCGGATTACGCCAAGTAGCGCTTTTGTTGCGCTAAATGAAACCACCAATATGGTGGTCGGCGTAAATTAATGATATTGGCTGGGCTAATTTTAAAAGAATATCAGTTTTAAACACATTAAAATGTATTTCTGCAAGTTAAACCATATAGGAAGAATTGGGAAAGAATAAATCAGATCAACTGGAATAAATAATGGTCAATTTTAGCGTAATAAAGTAAATATGAACTATGTCGGCAAGTAGAATATACACCTGGTAATATATTTAATCTGTAATGGCTGAAACGGTTTCCAAAACGGTTATTAGAAAATAATTAATCATGGCGAGTAATTAAAGTAATTATTAAAAGAATAATCGCTGAATTGTAAAAATGAAAATAATCCATAAGAGAACCTGTGAATACATAAAGCAGGTATAAAACAGAAATATTATAAATGCGCTTAAGATATTATAAATAATTAAGGATAATGTTATAAATAAATAAGCCACAATTGCACAATAATTATAAATAAATAAATAATATTAATTTATATATAAATTAAATTTTACAGTAAAATATATATAAATAAATGCTAAAAGAAACAATTATAAATTAACGAATATTATATGATTATTACATTGATAGTAAAATTGCATTTTTATTATGTGAATAAAATACATAAAGTGTTAAAATTAATCTAGGAATATCACCGCTAGATATTTGCAATATGAACTTGCACTGGTAAACTCTTCAAACGAATTTAATTTGAACAAAGAAAACGTAAAAACATTAAACGAAAATAAGCAACAGAGAAGGATAATTAGCGCAACACTTATTCATTTACGAAATGTTTTAGCACTTATTTTAGAAATATCCGTTATTCGGAAAGCAGGCTCAAAATTAAAACAGGAAGACGCGAAAGAATAGTGTTCGAAGTACCAGAAAATGCTTAAATTCTGAAGAAATCGTCTGAAGAAGGGTTAAGAGCGGAAAGAACGAATATAAGTTATTTCAACTTAGTTATCCCCTATGGCCACCTACATCGGACAGAATGATAAAAATATTAAGGTAACCGAGACAGGCTATTATCGCCCATCTTGGCGGTTTATATGTTCAGCCGGCGCCACCATCCCCTGATATCAAATAAGCACCAAATTAAACTTCCCTGCACAGGAACACAGGTTCACACCGGGGATTCAGTAACGTATCTGGAAATGAGATGAAACTGAATGTGACACCTGACACCCCACAACTGTCTAGGGCAGGAAGAAGCGCCCTGAGAAAATGCAAGACAACTGCCTGAAGATCCCAAGTTTTATGGTCATTTTAAATAATTAAAACATTTAGCTAAATAAAATAAATTGCGCTTGTAAGCACCAGAAACTCAAACGCCTGCTGTGGGGAGGGAAGGTGGTGGTGCGAAGTCGGAAAAGAAATCGAAACTAACTCCTCTGGGGAGTGACAACTGTGATGTAAATGGTCACGTCCATCTGTTGATACGAATAGTAGATCCCAGTGCATTTCGTCCTTTCTATCTCTAGTAATATCGTGACGTCAAAATATCGAACCCATAGGAATAAATATAAGGTTTTAATTTTAGTGATAACGCCCATAGACCCACCAGATTCTGGCAATAATGAATTATAAAAGATGGAAGAGTCACGATGAGAATCTATGACCCTGAGCTTCATTGGTGAAAGCCTCAAAATCATCGGAGCTTGCGATCAAAAAAAACGGAAACAAGTAATTATGGGTAAGAAATGGGCTGGTGTCTCTGATGTAAAATGCATTCTGTGATTCTCATGAGAACTGGGGAATCCAGCCCGGAGGTTGAACAAATCGTGACATGGACCCGAAAGCGCTACTGGGAAGAACCTCTGTAGGGATGTTCTGAAGGCAAATCACCAAAGCCGCCCATGGAAATGGGCACTCCAAAATCAAGTCCCTGCTCAATTCCTTAGAGATGATATCGTCTGCGAATTAACAGTTATTTTAAAGTTGTTCCCCAACAAAGGAAACAAGCAGATGACTGGATGTGTTGCCTCATTGGAAATGCAATCGGTTCAAAATCTCAAATAATTGATAATCTGGAAATGAGGGAGCTGGGTATGGCAGTGGCAATAATTTAAAGTTCAATTAATGCACCATGGGGAAAATAGGCCTTGTTGAAGCAAGCAAATTAGTAATCTGATGAGGTTTATTCGAAATGAGCTGAACTTGTAGGACGAGTCTCTGCTACTAAGATGAGCTGGGCCAGTACAGAGGGGAAATGCGCCCAATGAGATATGGCTGGTAAGGCAATTTATTATTATTGATTCCCCACACGCTTTGGATAAGTATATTCCGGATTTAAATAACAATCTGAAAATTTACCTCATCCTTTTTCCAGACCCAAAAGAAGTACCTA
The DNA here is from genome assembly GCA_019973955.1 of Trichonephila inaurata madagascariensis. Lineage (NCBI taxonomy): Eukaryota > Metazoa > Arthropoda > Arachnida > Araneae > Nephilidae > Trichonephila > Trichonephila inaurata. The sequence goes on along the minus strand of BMAV01005552.1, from coordinate 18,342 downwards.
TTATATGCAAATAACGAATATCATGATTATGAATAACGTGCCTTTAAATTTGCCATTAATAAAATATATATTAGAAATGAATAAGGAATATCACCATACTCCAAACTTTAAGTAAGATTCCAAAATCCTGTAAAACATTTACAAAGATACAGAAGGCACGCCTATTTTAAAAAAGAATGATAAATAACCCCAAGTTATTCCCATGATATCAAACGAGCTTTTGATGAAACCAAGAGGCCAAAATTCCACCCTTTGAACCTGAAGAAATCAGTCGAAGGAATGTTGGTTTATATATTTTAACGGATAGCTTTTGTTGATAGAGGCACTCAATCATATAGTACTTGAAAAGTTCTTAGAACCCTCATGTCAGCACCATCCACAAGACTCATACTCCTACAAAACACCCAATATTTTCTTAAAACCCAGACTTTATAATAATGTTTTTTATTTTAACCGAAGAAATTATCTCCAAAGCACCGGCACGAAGGCAATACCAACCAGTGTCATTTTAGGTTAATTCTCACAATTTGAGGAAAGAATTTAAATTTTTACAGTTTAGTAATGAATATATATAAAGAAAGATGATTTTAACGTACTTTATGATAAATAATAGTGAAACAGCAAAACGGTTTGCAAAATCAGCATTTGCTGTTATGAGTGATACGTCATTTAAAACCCAATATTCTTTGGTGATACGCTTAACGCCAAATTCTGAAGTTCTCTGAAACTTTTATTGGTTTGCCAATGAAAATAATTTGTAGTAATTTTTTTATTTGGTACGATTTTTCGTTATACTTTGGCGCAACAGTCATAATTTTCAAAATGACTTACGGATATAAGTAGTCCCCTCACTAACCATTCGTTGGGCCTTTGCCGAGCAGTTTGGCTAGCGAGACTGAGTAACGCACGGCGTAAATGCTTTGTTGGCCGTTTCAGTCCCTGTCGACCTGGAAAGCCTATAATGGACATGTGCGCCACCCGTGATAAAGTTATCGTCGCCCAACACAGGCTCACCGCGTGCCAGAGGAATGCCTGATTTTAAGAACCAAAGGAATAACAAACCGAACGGTGCTGTTGAATTGGGGAAATCTCAGCCATTATCCCGCACGTAGAGTGATATTGGGAGTTCTCAAAATGAACAGGGACAATTCTGGGCCAAGGCCAGAGGCAGTAATTTTTAGTGTCGGAGTATGGGGCGTGGGCGGTGTGGATCCACCCCAGGTGATTGTAAAAAGGTTTTGAGAGGTGGAGAACCCCTGAAAAGAGAAAGAGGATGGACACCAGGCGATTAGTTCACAGAGAGACGGGTAAAATGACACGAAAAAGGAAATGAAGGGATGGAGAGGAGATCGATTTTCAGGAAAAGAATTGCCTGTCAGGTACAATTAATTAACTGAAATATAAAAGTAATGCTGGGAAGCATTGATTTTAATTTGGCTGCACTTCCAATATTTAATTTGGCGTTTGAGAAATTATTTTATTTGAACGTTAATACCTATCCACCAAGTCATGTTCCAAACGTTACTTTGGTACCAAAACGCCACTATCGCATCCCATTCAATAAACTTGCCAATTACCCAACGAATAATATTGAACCCAATAAATTACAAATGAAAGCCCTGTGGTTGTTACATGCAATTTACATCAAATGACTACTTATAAAATCGTGTATGGCTTGAAACTGTTGGGTGACAAGAACTAATGAAAATTTTTATTCGTTCGAAAACCTTGGCTAAAGGATTGTCAAATTCAACCGCATTTGCTAGCGTTCATTTTCGATTTATTAATTTGTATCTATATAATAGTTTTATCAAACTCATTTTCAAAGATGCCTAGACCCAAGTTACCCATACCTGAATGCCTTTAAAACGAATTTTAATACGTTCACTTATTTAATAAGCACAAAATATCCTCAGTACATTGAAATTTTAAAGATATTACCAACAATGTACTCTCTGGTTTCATAAAATTTCATTTATATTGCACGTATTCGTAAACCTTTTCAAACCCCAGAACCATACCTTATACAGTTGTAGAACCAGAACTAGAAAGGCTTCTGGCCTCATTCCATGCATAATTTAAAGAATTGTATCCTGGTTTAAAGGATTATATTTATAGAATTATAAGAAAGGCACAAAGAGTACTGGTTTAAAAAGTCTTATATAGACCCACTTTTAAGTAAGATTAATTGCCGAATGTCATTTAATTTCGTAATCGGCGGCATCTATCCTTAAGCGTTCAGGCATGCTTTTCAAAATGAACTGCATTGAACGCACCTATCGAGGTCTGAGTTTCACCTTTGTTTTATAATTGAAGTTTTGTCGTTTACGTTGAGAAATATTTCCCTGCCATCCTAACTGGTGGCTTAAAACGTTATAGTGGAGAAATCTTTACGAGAATTTTACAACCAAAATCAGAAGTTGCCCTGCTTTTAAATTAAATTTTAAGATCAATCTGCTGATGTTGTTTTCCTTTCATTGGTGTTCTTTCCGCCAAATTTCCCATTAAAACAGTCGATTAAGTGGAGACATTGCAGCTATCCAATTGATCATATAAAATTAAACCGCGGAACCAGATAATTAGCGAATATTCGCCACCGCGATATAAAGAATATTGTTTTATTACACCTGAAGGTTTCAGTACAGCTTGATACACCTCACTGGCGCGAATGGAATTGCGCAAACGATATGGGTGGCGACCGACAATGCCTCCGATGGAAGCTTTTGAGGTAACCTGACGTCCCCGGTAAAGGAGATTCTTTCGAATGGGCGCATCCCGAGGCTGTTAATGTCTGGGGATTGCGGGCTGGGGCGATGGGCCTGAGCCGCCCCTGAAAGAATGGACGGTGCCGATTATCCATGAACTCTGGAATGAACAATGAGGAATTGTGCGAATGTATCTGGGATGTTCATACCACTCCCACCGTATATGTCACCAGAGGACCCACCAGCTTGAAGGCGTGATCCGGTGGATCCGAGAAGTCTCCATAACGAATTGCTCATCGTATTGTAAAACGAGTCCTGCCAGGCAACGTTTCCCAGTCCGAATGCCCGTGCTGATGAACTGGCGCGCAAAAGTTGATCACTAAAACCGGTTCGATGATGGTTTCGCCTGCTGACATTTGGTTGATGGCCCAAATAAATGCAGGTCGCACGCCCATCATAAGGATCTTCTGCTCGCTTCAAGCGGCCCTTTTTTCTGTATGGTCTCCTGACAGTGAAAGGGATATTGCCGGTTTTGCACCGAAACCTCTGATATTCCGCGTGAAGCGAGTCGCGCCAAAACGTAAATTTCGATTCACCCTACGCGTCCAGACCCCCAGCACCGACTGCCCAAAACCCGCTTAAATTGGTGGATAACCGAAGTCCTAGAAACAGCAGAAGCCAAGGAACCAAACACCTCTGCGTGCAGGAATGGACCTTACCTTGTCTCTTCGCGTCATGGCGTTACCCGCATCCATATTGTGCTTCTGTGCGCGTCAAAAAAGCGAAAAGCAAGCGCCGCGCAAATAGAGCGGAATCCGTATTTATTTCTTTGCTTTATGATCGCCTGTATGAACCGAGCAAACCGGCCCGCACTATTAAAGAATATTAGTCTACCGTTCGAAAGCGCCCGGCGGCGCTGCCTTCAACAACGCTGATTTTATACTTATCATTGACCGGATGGGCCGATTACCAGGCACGTTTTATCGCACCACGTGCGCCATCCGCCCTACGGCGGCGGGCGGAACCAGGATATGGATCGGTGGCTCTTCCAGCCGATGAATTTTAAACCCTTCCACGACCGCCGTTGAGTGCCTGCTCCACGCAGCGGAATCAAAGCAATCAAAGGGTTTCGAATTTCGGCACCAGCAAAAATCTAAAAGTAATCAAATACATAAAATATAAATTTTACAGCCGATAACATCTGAACGTACAGCGTTAAATATTTTCGCAATATTTGAAAAATATTGTTTGATATATAGGTTATTTTAGATACCTAGAGGAACATGAAACTGGCGATATTATTTTCCTTGAGTTTTATTAGATTCCCTAAAGAGCAAAACTGAGGGCTCCCGTGTGAACCTGCCTGAACATTATGTATATATATAAAAAGAAGATGAATCTTAAACGTTGAAAACAGGGGATGTGGCGTCAAACTGGGAATGCCTTCAAAAAGAATTTTAATGATTTTTAGTGTTTAAAATTTATCGCACCAGATTGAATTATCATGCCGATTTGGCACGATGAAGAATCCACGCCAAGAAAAGGAATGGAATCCAGATAATTTCCAAATCATCAGGAATTTTAACCTTCGCGAATCGAAGTGAAGTGAGGAAAAGGTTTTCCTCAGCCTGAAGGTGCATAAGTGGACCCTCCAAATGGAAGCCCTAATTTGCTTTAAAAATTCATGTGTGTGTTAAATCAAATGTCGATAAAATATGCAATTTACCAGAAGAGAAATATCTTGAAGAAGAGCTTCGCAAATATTTAAAATATTGTTTTATTAAGAAGTTGAGAGGCCTATAGAAATGAATCATTTGCATGAAGAGATTCGGATCTCGATCAGTCCTCAGGGCCCAGAACTCAGTTTGGAACTATTATATAAAGAAGATATTCCGCACGTCGGAAAACCAGGGGATGCAAAGGCTCAACTGGGAACATAATGGCCTCAAACCTAAAAATTTGGGAAGGAATTTTAAGTGTTAAAATACAGCAATTTCATCTGGCGAATTTACTATTCCATGGATTGATATCGGTGGAAAATTAAGCAAAATGATTAAAATGATAGATCCGGCAGTTAAGCGATGAATGAACGAAGGTGGTCAAATCAAAGATACTTTAACCCTTCAGTGATCAGCGGAAGAGAAAAGCCGCTTCTCCCATAACACCACGCTCCAGGAGTATGCCACGGCGGCCCGCAATTTCCCCAGTTCTACCTTTAGCCTAAAAACGCAAACCCGTTAAACGCCCACACGAATGGATAATGATTCTGGAACGATGAAAAATTCTGAAAGAAAAATTCCGTCTATTCCTGATTAAAATAAAGACGCAAATCCTACAGCAACTATCCGATATACAATGGGAATGAACCTGGATGTCTAAAATAGCACCAAATAAATTGTTTCAGCATTATTAATTCCCACTTATGTTTTCGTAATTTCACTGAAGGGCAATTTTTCGTCCTATTATAAACTGTAAATGGCAGATGAAAGAACGAAAAGAATTAGTTGACCTGACTCCATTTAAAATAAGTCACGTGCCGTTTTATATTAATATCTTGCTTTTAAATATTCCATATTTAAAATTTTGATGTAAAATATGGAAAGCACAAATGCACATACCAAAACCTATTATTAAATTGCCTGCTGCCTCAGCAAAACCCAACCTTTTCAAAATATGCGAGAAATCCTGGCGCACAAATTGCCAATTATTCTGGCAATTTAGTTTGTTTGCATTTATAAATATTCTGACTTAATTTTTGCACCGTGGTTACCCTTTGAAATCAAAGCTCTGTTGACATTGTCTGAAAAGGAATTTGTCCATCTGAAGTACTCCTTTGTAAGAAAGTTGAATATAAGGAGGAACGCCATCTGTACATATGTGATCATCATCCTGAAACTGTGTTTAAATTGAAAGTTATATTTCCTAAAAAGAATATAAAATGAGTTGAGAATTATCAAAATCAATCTAAAAAAAATAATTGAATATCAAAAGTTACAAAATTTGGTATGGTTTTATTATGAAGTATATATAACTTTACATAATTAACCTGGGGATATAACAGAGCAAAGGATTACCAATTATTACATGTAGAATGAGTTTTTTTGGCAAATAAATTCGGTAATGGAGAAATTTTGCTGTTTGAAAACTAACCCTGAAGTACAGATTCAGCAATATGAATCTTGTTGCCCCAACAAATTATCGCAAAGATTTATTCCAAGCACGCCTAACAGCCGCTTCTAAAACACCGATATTCGTTGTTAATCACCATCTGGAAGATCACCTGGCGGATTTTGTACCTGAAGGCTTCGATGGCTGAATTTTCTCCATGAAGTAGTGCCTGCTGTGAATATTTAAAATTTATTAAATCGAATTGACAAACCCAAATTATTTCCATCAAATATTTATATAAGAATAAATGTCGTAGAATAAAATTGACAAACAGAATCATTCGTTATTTGCAAGAACACGGGCAATTAAAATGAATGAACAAATGAAGAATGGAAGGTAAACAATATCTATCCAAAACTTTGAGTGCTGGAAGCCAACGCTTCAAGAGCGGAACTTGCCAGCTCAGTCGACGAACAAAATGTAAAACCTGAGGAACCCTGACTGCGAAATGGAATTAAAGAACTGAATGGATGGCAGCAGAATCGTAAGAAGCTGAAAACGGATGCGCCGCTGGCGGATAAGATTGCCGTAGTTGAAATTAAACTAAGGGCCCAGCGTAAACAATGGAATTTTGAAACACGAAATGGCCGAGGAATGGCACCGTACCAAATATGAAATTAGTGCTATAGTTAAATCTTATTATTAGTTTTGACGTAATTATATTAAACCTTGCAAAATCAGAAATAATGGAACAATCCGCGGGGAACCCGCACAAAGAATGGAAATAACTTCAAAGGTAAATGAAGATAATATATTTTAAATGCCATAACAATGTTTTAATTATAAATAAAATAAAAATAAAACCACAAATGAATGAAATAGGGATGATTAGTAGCTAATTTTTCAGAATTGGTATGCATAAAACACTAATAATGAGCCAAATATTAAACTGTAACGGTAACCAATTTTATCGAACTGAAGATTTATAAATTAATTTTCGAAAATTTACCCATTTTGAAATATTCAATTAAAATAGCCCAGACCTAAAAATTAAGAATTGAAATGCTGTCGAAATATTTATAAGCTTATCCCCACATCAACGCGACGAGCAAAAATGGCTGGCGTAACCATATTGTAATATTACCCGCGAATGGCGAATGATAAACAAAGGGCTGCCACCAACGATATCAAATTAGCACCTAACATTTGAAAATCAACAAACAGGTAAAATGGGTAGCACCGATGCGAACCAAATACAGTTCAGAATAACCGCATTGTCGTGTTTGAAGCGGCTGAAACGCTTTAGGAACATTGCAGGAATCCATCTGAAGATCCCCAGCATCAAAATGAATGTTTGATTTTAAAGCAATAAACAAAAATGAAGTACCTGAGAACTCCGCCTCCGTGGAGGAATGGGAAAAGGCGATATTCCAGCAACCTGTGAAATGAACCCGATGTAAATAAGCGTTCACGCCCAACCAGTGACAATGAATATTAGGCGGTTCCAAAGTCCTTCTAAATTCAGAAGACGTGACGCCAACAAAATATCCTAGCCCAAAAGAAGAAGAATGATTTTAAATTTTGTTAGCCCCAGCCCACCATTCTTGAAGGCAATGTGTAATTTATAAAGATGGAAGACCAACATGAGGGAATCTGCAGTGATCCTGAGCTTCATCGTAGCTCTAAAATCCTCGAGCTTAAGGTGTGGATTTTAAAAATTAAAACAATTTGTGAAAATTAAATATGGGTAGCAAAGCCGGGGTTGCAGTGTCTGAAAATAAAATCACATGCCTCAGGGAGTGTCAATCGAATCCAGCCAGCGAGGCCAACAAGGCAGATAGGGAGTCGAGTTGGTTTACTGGAAACCCTGTAGGGAGCACCTGAAGTGGGGTAATCAATTCTACGTAAAGTTCTACAGACTCAAAACGTCCGGCCTTTTTCCGCCCCCAGAACAACATGGGAGCATGAAGATTTCAGTGCATAAAGCCCTTCCGTCAATAATGGAATTGAAGTAGAGTGAGGGGTTCTCTGATGAAGTGGAAATAGTTTGCCCAACGGAAGTGCGACCCAAGAGCCAGATATTGTCTAGTTAAAAGTTGGAAGAAACGCCTGTTGAGTACGAAAATTATAATCAGAAGGAGAAGGACTTGAATGAGCTGGTCCATTTGACTTTGCAGCCCTGGAAGTTATTGACTGTAAGGAGATGGTAATTAAAAGATATATTCCGGAATTCATCTCTATCCTTTACCGTAATCAAAGAAAATAACCTTCAAAAATTTATAAAGAATGGAATATTTACGATTATAACATGAATTAGATGAATTATTTGCTAATTAAAAATTATATTATGAGGAAAGCATCAATTAGCAAACTACTTGAAAACTCGTACATTCCTGGAAAAAACGGTATTAAATGTTATCGTCTATGAATATAACTGAACCAGCAACCCTTTTGATAAACCAACAGCCCAAAAATTCCTTTATCTGTCCATTTAAAATCTATAGTTCCTGTTTTGTTAAAGATTTATACTTAATTGATAGGCCAGCTTGAGCAGGTAAAATAAGAAATGAAAGAGGTGAATCTAATCCAGAAGAATTTAAAGTTCTTAAACCCTCAATGAAATACATTGAAAATACAATTCTGATCAAAACAAAACGAATATTTTCGAGAAACCCGAAACCTCTTTGTAGCTGAAATCCATGAATAATGAAAACCCGTAAAAGAAAAATACACGCAAACAAAAAAATAAAATAATAAACAACGGAACCAAAATATTTACTTATTTTGAATAATTTCAACGAGTGAAAACAATTGCATTTTTGAATTAGCTAGTGGCCGAATATATATATGATATTTTAAGAAATTATATAAAGAAAATTATTTCGATGAAAACTATGTGTTATTATATATACATAATTTAAAACCCTAATATTTTCCTGATTTAGTGTTGCCAACCACAAATTGAGGTTCTTGAAACTTGTTTGCTTTATTATCGAAATATTCTATACTTTTTGATTTTGCCAGCTATTGGGGATTTATGGAATGCATCCATTCTGCGCCAAATTTTGAAGGAAGCGTATTGTGCACGTGAGCTGGCCCCGAACTCCCAATTGGGACGAAAGTTCGCGTGATTATTAGAGTGCCATCGGGTGATATGGTTAATGGCAAAGCCTTTGCCGTCGCGTTGTGACGGCGTGAAACGGGATCAGAACCCAGCCACCCGCACTTCGTTGGAATGGCGAAATCTTCGCCATGATCTGACGGATGAGGGCACGGTGGAAATGAGATGACCACGGGCGTTGAGGGCGACTTATGAAAAATCTTGGATAAGAGGCGTGGCAGGATCCACCCAGGTGATTTAGCGCTTAGAGTGGAGAACCTGCAGGCGCGGCGACCAGGTCGAGCGAACGGTGAAACCGATGGGCTGAGATTGACTGGATGGCAGCGTCAGAACTCTGAAAATATGGAAGCGTCCTTGATAAAGCGGGTCGCTGTGTACTGACGATTCCCGCATGGACTTGAACCAACCAGCTTAACGCACTTTACCTGGCTGCACGAAGGCGATTAATTTGTTGAGAAAGAATTGCATCATTTGGCTGTGATGTTACCACGCACCGTCCACCGTCAGCAGGCAACCAAAACGTCGGCGCTCAAACGCTAATTGCCATCCATCCAACAACCCAATTCTTAAACGCATAATATTAAACTAAAATTATTTAATATACAATATACCGACCAGCCCACGACCATTGTGCAAATCAAATTGAAAATAAGAACTGTTTTAAGATTGGCATACCATAAAACTGCACTTGTCTCTAAAGTAACCCACCGAGTTCTTACGGGATTGTCCAAAAGACCGCATGCCCAAATTTTCTGAGATTGGGAGCATTAGACTACAAGAAATTAGTCATCAACCAGCATTTTCAAAGCAAAGATGGGCCCAGATTCAAGAATTACACGAAATCATTCCAAAACTAAATTAATGATGTCTGAATGTTTGTGACATTAATAAAAAGATCTCGCACACTTTCAATGAAAAGATATTGACAAAAACACCTAAAAATTTTCGTCACGGCACCAGTTCAAACTTTTTTCAACCCAGTGGTCCCTTAGTAATTTAAAGAACCAGAAAAGTAAGCCGGTTTCCTCATACTTCCTAAAGAATATATCCTCAAAATATTATTTAGGCATTATAATACCGAAAGGAATAATTGAAGATTTTACCCATTTAATGGCGATACCGAACGCTATACCCATCCTGCATGGTGGTTAGTAAACTGGGTGTGGTTGTGTTTTTCAAATGAACCGCTCGCCCCACAGATTTGCACCGCAATATATCTGGTTTGGATTTTGAGCCGGTACTTTGTTTTCATCACGTTGAGGTGGCGATCTTTAAACATGATGGTCCTGTACCCAGATGAAACGTTTGAGAGAAACCAGCGGCTTTCCGTATTTATAGAATTCAAACTCTAAACCGTGCTATTTTGGTTAAATTGCAACGAAGGATTGACCTCGTTTGATGTGGGCGTTCTTTCCTTCATTGAGAAGTCTTTTCCGCAAAATGTAAAAGGCATCATTGAAAAGAATAGCTTTACAGATGAAGTATCCAATTTTAATTATGTAAATTAACCGTGTTCCAGATAAATTGAAGAATGACATTTATCTAGCAGTAAAGGCGGTATATATGATAAAACGCATGAATATTGTTTTATCGGTTAACGAAGAGCCAAACACGGATGCACCCACTTTATTGTGAAATGAATGGCCGATACCAACAGCGCCGTCTATGGCGATCGATTAATGCCAGCTCCATTTAGTGCCAGGTAATTGACGCCCAATGATGGGCTGTCCTGGTAAAATCAGGAGAGGAGCGCCCTCGAAATAAAAGGCATCCCAGATATTTTCTAAGGCATCTGGCACCAGCATTATTCAACCGCAGATAACCTGCAATTCCTGCAAGTGCGTACTGACCCGCTTTAAACTCTAAGTCCGGGTCAGAATGCAGCCAGTCGAACGCGAATTAGCAGGTGATCGGGACAGAATGCCCACGTTGGCCGACCACAGAGTCGCATCTATTGACGGGCGGAATACCCAGCATCACCCCAACTGGGTATATGCTTCATGCATCACCCAAGGTATTCCAACCAGCTTGAAACATTCCTGCTATTATGTGATCCCGCGTTTTATCTGAGGTTGTCTCCATACCCGCACGTCCATCAGCTCTGACGGTGGCTTGGAAACGAGTCTCGTCAGCACGCAGGCAACGTGCCTCCCCACACTAATGAAATCCAAATCGTCCAGGCGTTGATGGGCCCAGGCGGTGCGTAAAGCTCTTTATCAATAAGGGATTTTACCAGTCCTTCTGGCCCAGAAACCCCTATATCGATGATGTTTCGCTGAATGGTCTGCCTGGCGACACTGCTGATGGCCCAACAATAAAATTTGCGGAGGGCTGCGTACCGTCTATCACGCTTAGTATCTCTCGCCCGTCGTTGGTCCTTTCTTGCATGGTCTTCCTGACAGCAGTGATGTCAGGATTATGTTTCACCGAATCCCCTGATATTCAAGGCAATACTGCCACTCGGGAAATAGTCGCGCCATGAAAATCAAATTTCATCGCTACTCCGGAGATGCTTTAAACCCATCTCTCGTGCAACTGACTATAACACCACGTTCAAACTCGCTTAAATTGTGATAACCGTAGTTCCAGCAGAAAGCTACATCTAAGAACTGGGCCCAGACACTGTCTTATATAGCTGGTTGATCATGTGCAATCTTACCCTGATTAGTCCTCCATATCTTCTTATTATTGTGGCATCTTAGTTATCCATATATTACGCATGCCTAAACGCAGTTTTTTTGGCTCTTCAGTGTATATTATAATAAAGTGCTTTAAAAAAAGGGCTGCAAGAGCAAAGTTACTCTGTATAAATAAAATTTTGGCTTTGATATAGTTAGGCTACGAGATAATTTATAGAGAAATATGTGGTAATCCATTTTGCCTATATATTTACTTTTCGGTTTTATTGTGACTTCGACCGCTTCTCCTGGGTATGAAACCCAGGGCCCGTGGAAATCAGTTTAAAGACCATTGCGGTTATGAGTAAGTAAAAAAAGAATATTGTCTGAATAAACTTACCGCTTTGGTACAGAGGGGGATGTAAAAGCGGCCTCAAACCGGAACACAAACGTCTTCACAAAACTAAAACAAGTAGCCCGTACGAATTTTATGATTTTAAGTGTTACTTATAAAAATACAGCAATTTATCATAATCATTATTGATCTGCGATTTAGTTTGATGCATCATAGGGTAAGATAAAGGAGCCAAGCAGTATGTTTTTTATGGAATGGAATCTAGGAGGAGTGGCCTAGGGGTTTCAAAATCATCAGGATGATAATTTAACCCCTTCATGACTGCCGAAAGGAGGCGCGTTTTCCCAGGCCCAATGCGCCCAGAGTATACGCATACATGGACCGCAAATTTCCCGAAGTAGTTTAATTTCATTTAAAAATCTATGTAAAATCTAAAAGCAAACAATGATAAAATATAAATTTTACTATGGTGCTGATACCATCTGAATGTACAGTGAAGGTAAACATTTCAACATATTTAAAAATCGTTGCAAATTTTAAAGAAAGTATTTCCATTTTTAAAAAAAATTACTATGTTCATTCTTTTCGCCATCATGATTAAAATAAAAAAGACGCAAAACTTACAAAAAACTATCTGACATATATAAACAATAAATTTACTCTCGCATAAACTGGATGCTGTTCTAAAGGATACAAATCTTTTAAATAACAGCTAATGTAAATCGTTTTGTATATTTAATAATTCCTAATTATGCTTTTTGCTTTCTTGGTATCACTTTAGTGCTAAATTTTCTGTCCTTATGGCTGAGCAACTGTAAATGCGATAGCAACGAAAAAGAATAGTTTAATCTGACTCCATTAAAAATAAGTCATCGCGTTGTTTTATTAATATCTGCTTTTTAAATGTCTTCTGAGTATTAAAATTTTTGATGTAAATATGAACCACAAATAAAATAAATAATGAAACTATTATTAGAATGTCTGTTGCCCAAGAAACTAATATGCTTTCCATCTTTTCCCAACTTATTCAAAATATAAAGAGAAATCCGGAGCGCAATAAATCACAATCCCTTAAATGCCTGATTCTCTCGAAAAATTTAAACATATGCGCAGTTGTTTGCATTTATAAATATTCTAGATCTAATTTTTTAAAAAAATCGGAGCCGAAAGCACTCCTTTGAAATTCAAAGTTTTGTTAAACATTATTCGAAAAATAAAAAGGACTTTAACCGCCATCTAGTGCCTTGTAAGAAATAATATAAGAGGGAGTAACGCGCGATCGCATATTATATGTGATCATCGTCCTGAACGGTTTAAAGAACAGTTTTGAAACACAAATATATTTCAAAAAAGAAGAATATAGAAAGATATTGAGAATTACCAAAATCAATCAATAAATAATTACTAGCAATGTAATATAATAAAAGTTACATGCACTTCTAATAATATTATATATATGAAGTATATAATAATCTTTTAATATACTTAATAGTATTATATATGTACAATTCATATAGTATGATTTATCAATACTATCATTGTTACGTAGATCCGTAAGCTGAGGATTTTATGCAAATCATCGCACGTACATCAGCCCCTGCGTAAGAGAATGAGAATTTGTCGAAAATCTACCTGAAGCGCAGACCAGCAGCAATATTCGCGCAGAATAAAGTCTCGCTGCCTTCAATAACCTTCAACAACTTTCCCCGGACATGGCTTCAGCTTCCTGTGCTCAAAATACACCAGGAGTAAAAAGATTGTCCTACTTCTGCTAACGTTCGTCAACAATTCTATGACCGTTATCGCTAGTCGAAAACAGATCCTATTCGGCGAGTTAATTATTATATATCCCTCGCGGATAATTCGAAAGACTCACTTGCGTCATGGATTTGAAATTAGTGTATTTCTTTTGCGTATTAGTGTATCTCTTTTCTCTCTCTCTTTTGGGGACGGCGTTACTGGTGAATATTGGAAATTTTTAACTTATATTAAAATCTTATTTAGCCTTATGATTACACAACCAAAATACAGTTTCATAATCATATTTACAACAAATTTTCTAACATTATATATACGTAATAATGTAATGTGATTTAATAGTATATAATTATAAAACAGAATAATCATTCTAGTAATAGCTGAGCCGAAAAATATAAATAAGAATACTCATAACGTATCTATAAATAAATAATACAGTAATATACTTATAAATGAATAACAAAACAATAATTATAAATACAGAAAATAATATAAATAAGTAACAAAATATGTATCACTAGTTATAAAGAAATCTAATAAAAAAGTTTGTGTGGTGTACTTATGTGTACGCATAAAGAAGTTGCGTTTCGGCGTAACAAGATTAAAAATCTTTTCCCGCGTCCCGGAGTGCTGTGTCAAGCATCTAAAGTTCACCAGCAGAGTTGAACGATACTGAAGCCTTAAGTCGAGGGACTCAAACCCGAGATAATCACAATTTAAATAAATTTAAGGAATTTGATATATATATAGAACGGGGTAATAAATCATGCTGCTTACGATTACGCCAGCGTCATACAATGAAATCCAAGGCGAGTGCCTAGCGGTAAATTAATGACACAAAATTTTTAATTGTTTGAAATAATATTGAAATGTACTGCAAATAAAGATAGGAAAGCAAATGGAGTAAATAACCTATATCAATTGTATATAAAAATTAATATTATGTAATAAAAGTAACATGAACTAATAATAGTATTATAAGCAAAGTATTGAGTAATTATCTAATATTATTTTATCGTAATTATATTAAAACGGTTTCAAAACTTGTTATTAGAAAATAATAATCATAATATACCAAATAGTAATATTATTAAAAAGAATAATCGTCGAATTGTAAGAAAAATGGCCAATCCATAAGAGAACTCGTAATAAACAAGTATAAATAAAAACAGAAATAGTTATAAATAACAAGATAATTAAAAATAAATAAGATAATTATATTTAAATAATACTGAGGTCAATAATAATATTAATTATGTAAATAAATAACAGAATGTTATAATATTTATAAATAAATGCTAAAAGAAAACAATTAAATAACGAGTATTAAATGATTATATTACACATAGTAGTTGCATTTTTTTCATTATGAATAAAAATACTACATAATGTATGTAAAAATAATCTAGAATATCAGCTAGCAAAAGCAGTGAAAGTTTTTGACAATATGAAACTTGCACTGCAACATCCTCAATTATTTGATGTCGAACATACATACAAAAAAATTTTTTAAACGAATATAAACGATTTATAACGATACTAAAAGCGCAACACCTTATTCTTTTAAGAAAAATATTTCTAGTATCACTATTTTAGAAATATCCATATTCGCAGCAGCCCGCTATCTTCAGCCAGCGGTGCCCGTATGCTCTGGTGCCGCTTTTCAAAATGCCAAAACGTCGCAGCCAAAGGCCGCCAGCTGAAAGTGTCCCTTCTATGTTACCATGTCATCAGAGGTACCAGTTGGCAAACCACAGCAGCCTGTAATATTATTCATCCACCGCTAAACACGCGCCATGCCGCCAACGACACATCAATAACATGGAATGGAGAAAGATGAAACCTATGGGCATCCTCCACACCCTGTCTAGTTCCATAAATATTGTGAAGGTTCACCAAGAAAATAATAAAAATTAAAGTAATGTACGGAAGTCAGTACCCCAGAACTGAAACGCTCTAGAAGCGGTGGTGGAAAGAACCCCCATACCCATGTTTTAAAGTCCTTCAAAGTTTCATCCTTTCCAGCACCATAACAGCACGTCGTCAAAAACCGCATCCCCACAACAAACATGCGAGATTTTAAAGCATAAACGTCCTTAATCAAACGCAACACAACGTCACTAAACCAACATGGAAGAGATCAATGATATAATCATGACTGAGTTTGCCACCAGCTCTGAAAGTCCGTTTATGAATATAAAAAAAATTTTTAAAATACTTTAAAAATGTTCAATATGGGAGAAAAAATTGGGCTATGGTTCTGAAAGTATCTACGATGCTCATAGGGAGAAACAACGAATCCAGCCGTTGAGGTTGGCCAAGGTGACATAGAGTCGAGAGTTATTACTGGGGAATTTTTGTAGGGAGCACCGGAGGGAGCACTGCCCAACGCAAGCTCGCCCCAATACGGTGAAAATAATATGGCGTATCCCCCTAAAAATCGTCCCAAGCTCCACCCCTAGATGAGATGCTTAAGCTCCCCATAGAATATCATGGGGAGCATAATATAGGCGCATAAGCTCCTTCCTATGTCAACAATGGGAATGGAAGCAGATGACTGCATGGGTCTCGACGCCAGTGACAGTTGGTTCAAATTCAAAACCGAGACTCGAACAGGAGCCAAGATATTGTTAAGCAAAACGTAAAGTTTAAAAACTGTTGAAGAAATCGCCCACTAGTGGCGCGAAAAATTATAATAACTGCGCGGCGATGCGAGAAGCGATCGAATGGTCGTGTCCGAATGGACGTAGCTCGGGTGCCGAGATACAACCGAAAGGTTGAGGGGGGACGTGGCCCAACAGATATGGTTTGTAACAATGTTGTTACGATTCCCCACACATCACGTGGTGATATTTGGTGATGGAGGCCCGGATGGTGTGCGCGTGTACTCGCCCCGTCCTCACAGACCAAAAGTATAACTTCAAAAATTATTATAACGAATATTTTATGATTATAACATACTGGTCAATTGTGCGCTTTTAAATTATATTATTAATAAAATTATATAATATATATTAAAATTAATAAGTAATATCACTACAAAGTCGAATACTTGCAATATTCCAAAACTGCAAAAATATGAAGGTAAATGTATTGTAATGCTCATTTTTGCGAACATAACCATGTATGGTTCCGCATAGTCAAACGTCAGCGCCTTTTTTCATTTGATAAACTAACAAGTAGGTCAAATCAATTTTACGCGAACCCACAAAATCATTGTATGAAGCTCAATGAATGTTAAATATTTTATATATTTTTAATTGATAGTCAGCTTTGTTATGCAAATAAGAACGAGGAGGGGGGACTTTCATTCAGAAGTATAATTGAAAGTTTTAGAACCCTCAGTGAACACAAAATTGGAAAAAAGTACCATTCATACACTTAATTTACAAACAACGAATATTTTCTATAATAAAAACCTTAAAACTCTTTATAATACTGCTTTATTTTAACTAGAAGAAATGTTTGAAACTGTGGAAAAAACACTACAAATCACGCAAAAAAAAAATAAAAATAATAAAACGCCTCAATCCAAAAATATTACTTATTTTAGTATTAATTCTCACTGAGGAAAAATAATTAAAAGAAATTGCATTTTTGATAATAGCTAGTACGAAATATATATAAAAGTAGACATTTTACAATTCACTTACATAATATAGTAAAAAAATCAAAATTATTTTGGCAAAATCAGGGAAAACACACATATATATATATACATAATGCTTTCTTAAAACCCAATATTCTTCCGATTAGTACATACGCTAACTACAAATTATGTTCTCTGAACTTTTATTGTTTACCACTGAAATATCTAGTACTTTTTTTTGTTGGGAAAATGATTTTCGTTATACTCGGAGTAACACAGCTATTGGGGATTGTAATGACTCTCTGCTGGGTATGAACCCACCCATCCATTCGCGCCAAATTTTATAGCTCAGAGCAGTTATCTAAGAGACCAGTGCACGTGGCAATTGTTTAGTCTCGGAAGCGCAACGACACTGGGACTGAAAGTCATAATGGACATAGGAGTGCCCACCGGGTGACAGTTATCAAAGCCTGTCTAACGGAGAACACGGTCGCCTATGCAGATGGCGAGAGAATGGATTTAAGAACCAAAGGCGGTGTGATGGACAAGCGACCAGTTGTTGGATGAGAAATCTTGCGCCATTAGATTCCAGACGGGACAGAGAGTGTTATTGTGAGTTCCGCACGAATAGGACACCTAACAAGGCCTAGGGCAGACTTTGTGGCCTGGAGATGAGGGTCGTGTTGTGGACCCACCCCTGGTGATTAAAAGGGTTTTAGGGGAGAGGGAGAACCCGAAAAGAGAGAAAGAGATAGAGACCAGAAGAGATTAGAGAACAAAGGAGCAGAGAGACGAAAATGGAGATCAGAAAGGAAATGATGGGTTCGAGATGAGAGCAGATGAGATCGGGATTTTCCTGGAGGAAGGAAAAAGAATGAATACCGGTGCGTTGTAGAAGCTATCGAATTAACTTCTAGAAATATGGGAAAGTGTCCTTGGACAAAGCAATGCTGTGAAGTGATTGATTTCTCCCGTATAAGAGACTGAATTTCAAATCTAACCTAAAAAGTAACTAAAATATGGTCTAATAAAACTTACCGTTTGTACAACAGTGGTGGAGGGTCTTCAAACTTCAATATAACGTCTTC
>BMAV01005551.1:0-84154 GCA_019973955.1 Trichonephila inaurata madagascariensis | reverse complement strand
CCATTAATTCTTATACCATTATTTCTACTTTTTTCTGATTTAATCAAAGTAATGTTATTGCATCCGTTACATTTTGCCGATATACATCTCGGGCTGTCATTTTATTCATAGAACATTTCTATTTCCTGTTCTTCGCTTGGTTGAGTTAGTGAATACAATAAGTAAAATTTAATAGCGAAAGAAAGAAAATTTCATTAATTCTAATTCAGAAAAGATATATTTTAAAATTAAACTGATCTTCGACGTAAATTACAGATTTTTCATGTATCAGATTGTAATGTTCGCCCCGCGACGTCTATTAGTGTAGGAGAATCGGAAAGAAGATTAGCCCTAGTCAAAATAACTACTATTTATTCACAGTAATGAGCAACAACACAAATTCTATTAACCAAGTTAAAAGATGCACCCAAATACTAAATATGGAAAGCAATAACGAGGTAGACGAGATACGAGAAGTCTTAATAAATTAGATCACTTACGTCCAAGCAATATATTTTCTAATTCCAAGCAACCTAATTTAATTTAAATACTAGTTGACAAATCGTCAATCTTTAATATTGCACTAATCAGCTACGAAGTATTCAAGCCTCACTTCACATTTAATCAATCATTGCTATCCGTAATCAGTCTAACCTCTCTCTCTCTCTAACTCGAAAGTTTAATCTCTATATATACAAGTCTTAATTTACATACTCAAATCTCCTTCTTCGGGGGAAGGTTTATAATAGAATAAATTCTAAAGCCCCAATATTTCTCTCTATCTATCTATCTATCTTCACCTTATAGAACATATTCAAATTTAGAACACAATTTCAGGGAGAAGATATTCCTATTTAAATTCGAGTAATAATAACAAATACATCGGTTTATCTTACTATGCTGTTACAATTTAGCAACATTTTACAAGGGCTTATTTTTCATTTAGTCATATAAGACCTAGAAATAAATTTAGAGTTAATAGATTAAATGGTAAAATTTAGAAATTATTTAATAGATAAAAATGGATCAATTTATAAATTATCACGACGCAAAATATATAACGCTCCTTACTAGTCTGTGAGATAAAAATGAGATTATATTTTATAATCTGCCTCTGGAAAAGTGTTCTGGATTTAGATCTTAGATTTAAACATTAATCAACATAAATATATTACAAAATGCAAACATTTTGTTAAATATAAGGAAATAATCATTAAAAGCAACGTACTTCAGCATCAGTTTCATTTAACTCAATGTGACATTTTTAATCATTTTGAATTTCTTTAAGATTATTTTTTAAATGAAATAAGAATCATTCGTTTTTAGTTTTGAATTCATAACGTCTTTAGAAATTATTTTATCATTATATTAAATCCAGCTCGTAAAACAATAATATTGTAAGTATTTGAAACTGAGTATATAATATTGGCATTACTACCTATTATTTCATATGAAGTTTTCTTTTTATTTCTAATGGGCTGCAGATTGGTGTTTTTACCATTGAAGGCCTAGTACATTCCCCAGAATCTGGTATCTCTTTTTAGTGTGACACCATATTGGCGGATACCACAATCAGCGCAAGTAATTATGATATCCAGTTTCCTCCCCAGAGGAAGGCACCTGAGCTCTGACGATGCGAACCTGCAAAAGGATTTAATTTTGCCGAGAGCACTCAAGCCAGACCGACACTCTAGGGATCTAGACATAACCACACAACATAATCATACAACATAACCACTGTCAATTTTCTGCATCATAAAAATCCACCGACATGGGCCGGGATCGAACCCGCAACGTTGGATACAGTAGGCCAGTGACAAATCAACCATGCCACCCAGTCGGTTCATATGAAAAATAGGTCAACTAATTTCAAATGCTTGTTAAATCATGATAAATCTTGTAATTCTGAACCACGATGAAATGATAAGAGCTACAACTGAGTTGACAATCTATTCTAAAAACTTATACATCAAGCCATATGCAGACTTCTATCCTCGACACATCAACGTTTCTACTCGATAAGAATTTAGAGGAATCAAGACTCGAACCTATGGCTCGATTGGAACAATGCTTGTCGCAAGTTTACGACGATGACTGAAAATAATATTAAATTATGTTGTTATTTAATTTTGTTCCAAAATTAGAATCATATTTGAGCTCTTACGTGATTTTTGAATTTCCATACTATTCCACTATTAAAATTTTTAATTGATAATTTAGGAATAGATGGGTTAAATTGTTAGAAAATAGCTAGAATTAAAATAATAAGTAAGAACTAAAGTTTAGGAAAAGAGATTAAAGAAGAAAAGAAAAGTTCTGTTTTAAAATTGAAGCTTAGAGAGCTTTTACGTCAGAAATTCACCGACTACTCGAAACAATTTGTCCAATGGGAAAAATATGCACCACGCAGTGGATGCCTACACATGTAGAAGTTGAAAGCAATAAAGCAGCTGATGAACAGGCTAACGACACAAGAGATTTAAACAGCAACAACTCCAAAAGCCATGTTACACACGAAATAACAAACGCCATTGCCCAATATCGACTTAAACATTTAGGTGAATCAACAAATATGCGAAATTAATTCCAACAGAGAAATCACAAAGGCAATTACACGATTGAGAACATGCCTCTTCGGTGGCATGAAAATAAATGTAGACTATACCAAGACATTTGTAAAATGTTGAAATTGCCCTGATGAAGAACTCCCCCCAAGCCATATTTTTTTTAAATTGTCCAGCAATCCCTAAGCATCTCTCCAGAGCATCGGGAAAATTTCCCCGGGAAGGGTTCTCGGACAGAAATGTGGGAAGCCAAAAGCCATCATCGGCAGTAAAGACCCTTTGGAATTCCGGGACACGACCCCAAACCCAAAACCAAAAGTTTTTGTTTTATACAAAAATTCATTCCCCTTTCCCCTTTTTTAAAGGACCCGGACCGTTAAAAAACCGTTTATTTCGCAAAAGCGTATAAATAAAAAATTTTATGATTTTTTAAAGTGTCACTTTTGATTAGAAAAAAATTTTTAAAAAATTGTTTTAAGAATAGGGATTACAATAAAAAAATTTTTCCCAAATACAATATTTTGAAAAAAAAGAACATAGAATGACCTATTTTCGGTTTTGCCCCCCCTTTTTTTTGAAAAAAGCCCTTTTTATAATAATATTTTGGGCCCGTATATAAACCCCAGACCCCTATACAGAGGTCCAAACTAGAATGTTTTTTTTATAACTTTTGAAAGGGGTTTATCCATGTTTTACAACAACAAAGGGGGGAAAATTTTTAAAAAAACCCCAAAAATTATTTTAATGAGTTGTAACTTGAAAATAATGTGCATTTTTCAAAAATCGAGTTGAGCCCCCTTTACAGAGGTCGGGTTTATTAAGGAAAAATATTATTATAATAGAAGCATTTTTCCAAAAGGAAGATTTTAAAAAAAAGTTACCATGTTCATTTTTGCCGAAATAGTATTTTTTTTTTTTAAAAAATGCCCCCAAAAAACAATTTTTAAATTTTTCTAATCAAAGGGACATAAATATGAAAAATCCATTTATGTTTTTAAAATCAGGGTTTCCCAACGATTTGGGATATTAAGGAATCAAATATTAAACTTTAATTTCTCCTTGTTAAATCTCAATTCCAGTAATATATAGGGTCAACCAAAAGTCTTCCCCTGATTAGGGAAATTCGTTATATAAAATAGCTATTTAATATAATAATGTAATTTTTGTATCATTGGATATATAGATCAGTTTTAGTAGTTTTTTTAAGTAGCAGATGACACGAATGCTCCTTTAAAAGTGTTTCCGGGGAACATTTGTAAGGAAGATATGATTTTTTTTACCGAAATGGTACCATTTCAAGATAAAGCCCAATGTGTGCCTGATTTCACAAACGAAAGAAAAATCACCCAAGCCCACGTAAAAATTGAGCTGTTAGGGGGAAAAAACCGGTTAAAAATCAGTATGGATCAGTATGAAATGCTTAAGGAAACAAGCTGTACTAAGGGTATTCCTACAAGTTGAAGGTCTAGGGGAGTAACAACTGTGAAAGTTCGGAATCATTTCTCTCAAGGAGTTTCCACTAAAACAACCTAGTGAAGCATCACGTGAGTTCAAAACGCAAAGTTTTAAAAAAATTTTTCATAAAAAAAAAGGGGTTTCATGCTTTTAAAGTGTTGATTTAAAAAAAAAAGTGAGTGTAATTATGTCGCACGTAAGAAATTATATTTTTTTTGGGGGAAAAAGAAAATATTTCTAAAAAATCTAGCAGGGAAGCTGAGCCAAACGGCGGTCACGAGAGAGTGAACGATACTAACCTTCAGTCAATGGGCCACCCAACCGGGTAAACACGATTTAAATAAATTTTAAACCCCCCCCGGAACAAAAACCAAAAAAGGGAGGGGTTGAAGGCAAAAGACGCCCCGTTCGATATTTCTGAAAAGCTTTTTTCGTATCCTTTCCCTACGGAACGCAAAGCAGGTTTCGCTGACGGGGGGTAGATCAGAAACAGCATTCGACGCAGATCGGGAGGCCCTTTTGGTTCAAACCCGATCCTTTCCAGGCAAGGGAAGAGAAATTTTTTTCTGAGTTTTCGAAGGGGGAATGTTTTTGCCCCACTTATATTTCTTGACAAAGGTTTTTCGCATCCGTGAGGGGAAACGCGCAAAAATTTCCCCTCATCCATTTAACCCCCCAAAAAAGAAGTATAATTTAAAAAAGCTTGGGGAAACGGGAGTATACCATTTAGACATTCCCGGAACAACTAAGGGGACCATATGTTGAAATTAACCTAGGTAAATGGTCTTATAAAGAAAAATTCATAATAATACCTACAATATATCCAAACAAACGCTTTTTACAAGGGGCGATATAAGAAATTCCCTTTTAAATAAGGAAATTCAAATGTAAGACCCCTTTTTCAGTGGTGGCACCATTTTGGCGAATTTTTGCTAAAATTTGGACGCTTGAATTAATTTAATTCAAGCTCTCGTCGAATGCTGAATATTGCCGAGAATACCAAAGCCACTCAAAGGATCTTTCACATAACACATAATCATATGACATGCGTGCCAACCATTTTCGCATCCAGAAAATATGTCGACTCCATCCGGGATCAAACCCGCAACCTTAGGCTTACGAAGTGGGTAACATATATCTTATAATAATAGTTTGAGCACGATAAATATTTAGAATCAGGACAAGACTATATATTGGTCCACCCTATATAGCCTAAAACCGGGGTGGGCATTAAGTCGACCGCGATCGATTGGTGGACCACCAAGAAATTTTTGGGTGACCGCCTTCCCTAAGACCTAAGATACGCAAACAAAAAAAAAAAAAAAAAAGAAACATTTGTGGAACACCGACTCCATCTAGACTGGAGAATCGTTTTTTTACAATCCATGAAACTATGCGTAGACGACTCGTGTACCATAGTTGGGCTTACAAGATGACGCTTAACACATTCTCTGCCATTATAGGGGGAAAGGCGATCACTAAGTTACCAGCCTCAAAAATGGGTTTTTCCCCACACGCCAACTAAAGGGGGGGGGACGTTGATCAGCTGTTTCCGCAATAACACGAGACTGGCTACTGAAACATCACCCCACATTTTGCGCTTCCGCGGGATTAGATTCTTATGTTTACGTTACGTTCTGAGATGGTGCAACGCCCGGTAGCGAACGTGTTACGTACATACGTCGAAATTAGTTTCTTCGGTTTATGTTTGTTCGCTACTCGCTGCATTGAAAACGTCCACGGTCTAGCAGACACTCATAGTTGTTTAAACATTCAACTTGAAATTTTTGGGCT
Source organism: Trichonephila inaurata madagascariensis (assembly GCA_019973955.1). Taxonomy (NCBI): domain Eukaryota; kingdom Metazoa; phylum Arthropoda; class Arachnida; order Araneae; family Nephilidae; genus Trichonephila; species Trichonephila inaurata. Next base: position 78,362 of record BMAV01005551.1, on the reverse strand, counting down.
ACTTGTGTTTTTGTAGTAAAAATAGTAGCCCGTTATATTTTAAAAGAAGTGTACAATGTCAAAAATAAGAAAGGAAAGGCATACAATTTTAATACGGAAATGGAAGAACAGTTTTTCTTTATAATGGCGAATGCAAAATGTATGCGTTATATACGATGTGATACCGCCCCCCTTAGATGACCGTTTCTTTTATTGTCAGCGTGAGCTAGAGGTGTAGGGTTTGCAAAAGGAATAGACATTTTTAATTCTTAATATGACTTTATTAAGAATGAAACTTAAATGTTTAACAATTTAGATAATATTATTTAGGCGAGAATCTACAATGAACAAACACACAGTAATAGTTACACCTAATCGCGTAACTTAGACCACTTTAAATATTTAATCCGCCTACCCCACTTCTAATAATATTACAAATCCTAATATCAAATAATCAATCCACCTTAATCCAAATTTAGATTCAATCTTATCAAGACGTCTGGGGCGCGTGCAATGGTGTGCCCCTTTTGATCTAATGATTTATCTTCAAGTAACTTCACAATTGGCTGTCAATTCACGCTTGTATCTCTTCACACATAACATTCCCCAAATTGTCATATCACTTACTGAAACTTCTGTTATTTAAAAGCTATTTTATTTGCATTTCTTTTTCACATTTCGCTTCTTGGGTTTTGGTTGGAAAAGAGTTGCCATTAATCTTGGCCCCCAAAGAACCCAGAGGTCATGTTAAAGAAAAGACGCGTGAGCTCGTCACAACGTCATGCAAGTTAGGCATTTCTGCAATGATGGGCGTAAGCAAGAAACGCCGCTGAAATGTACTGATATCCATGTGATTCTTTATCTCTTAAGCTTAATTTACTATTTGGTTGACAAACATCTTACCATATTTATTCGATTCTAAGCAACATCCCAAATTCTCAACAAATTTTTGAGAAAAATAAAAAATAGTGTTAAATAGGAAACCTAGATATCCAATTTTACAAAACCGAAATCATTTTAAACCAATCCAATATGTTGTTGTTTTTTTCTATTTATTTATTTATTCTATTCTATTCTACGTTGCACCCGATTTTTAGTATTAACATTGAGAAAAAAGTGCACCATACATTAGAATAAATACGGTAACAAATAATAAATATTGTAGACCTTTTTAGCTCAGCATACCTGTGGATCGCAACACCTTTAAGGTATCCGACTACGTTCGGGGGATTTTTCAAAAGCGTATAAATGGATAATATTTATGATATTTAGTGTCACTTAGATTAGAAAATGTGTATAAAATTGTTTTCAGAATATTATCACAACAAAAAACTATTTAAGTGCAATATTTTGACAAAAAATTAACATAGAATGACCCATTTTCAAAATATTCTCCTTTTGTGAAAAAAATTCTTCTATTATAATAATATTTTGCCTGAATATGGCTCAGACCTCTGTAAAGAGGCTCAACTAGAATTTTTGAAATATGTAACTTAGTAGTGGGTTTATCCATATTTTACGACAACAAAGGGGAGAAATTTTAAGAAAAAAACGCCGTTAATTATTTCAATGGGTTGTAACTCTGAAAATAATGTGAATTTTTCAAAAATTGTAGTTGGGCTTCTGTACATAAGTCTGAGCTATATACAGGCAAAATATTATTATAATAGAAGCATTTTTCACAAAAGAACATTTTGAAAAAAGGTTACTCTATGTTCATTTTTTGCCGAAATATTTTATTTAAATAATTTTTTTTTCAAAATGTCCTTAAAAGAATTTTATGCATGTATTCCAATCTAAGTGACACTAAATATCACGAAAATTATCCATTTATAGGCTTTTTAAAATCACGGTTCCGAACGTAGTCGGATACCTTAAGAAGTTAAAAGTAGACCGCATCTCTTGTAAAAGTCTGCTCACCCCTGGTCTGGAAGAACTCTATCAAATACGTAATGCATAGTCATTTCATAATCCAAATTCTTTTAAAAGGTATATATGTCATCAGAATTTTACTGGATGTAGTATTTTTCTTTGAAAAATTATTCGTTCAGAATTTCCTTAAAAATTAGTGCCGATTTGATCAATATCAAAGTAGAACAATAAAAATTCGCTCTATTTTTATTCAGAATTACATTTCCTCGAGTGTATTACGAGTGCAATTATAATTTTTTTCATCTTTGATAAAGCAACTACAGCTCAGACAATAGGTTTTGAAATTAGATCAAATTCCATATAGTAATTGTAATAAATGTTTAATTAACACAAACTATTTCCATACCGTATTAAAATAAACTAATGAAGGAATTTCGTGTTGAAATCAAATGTGTTAAATAAAGTTACATTTATATCATTCAACATGGGAATAATTACTATCTCACAATGTCATTATGTATTCTTATACCAAAAATAAATACGAAATTTAATCCATTTTTTATCTACATTATTTTTGGAATAATGTTGACGTAAATAGACCAATTTCATTCGTAATGGATGTATCAGTCTTTTTCATAAAATAAACTAATAATAGCTATTTATATTTTTATTTTAAAAATTTTGAACTAACGGGCATATTATTTTGGAATAACTTTTGATAGCAATTTAATTTATTGTATTTTTTTATCTTTAAACATGGCAGTGGTAGCCTAGTGAATATCGCCATAAACTTGTGACTGGCGTATCGCGGATTCGTGCCCCGGTGCCACTAAAGACCCGCCGTACACTGAGGATTGAAGCACGTTAAGTCATTAGTGGCTCAAAGTTCTCTCGTACTGGTGTAGGTAGTTTGATGAGGGGTGCTAGCTTCGGTGTCGTCCTCGTCACTTGACCAAGGTTCAAATTTACGAAGTTCGTCGCCAGTTGAATTATAGTGCAAAATCAATATAACTCTCACTTGAATTTTTGTACATCGATTGTGAATATCATTCATGTCATTGGAAAATTTAATTTCTTCAGTTACTCAAAAAACATTATTTTTAAAAATTGATTTAATTTTTAAAAAGAAATTAAAATTATATAAGTTGTACTACAATAATTTTAAGTTAAGCAATTCTGTAATATCAAAATTAAAAAGTATTATACAAATCATACCCTTTTAAAATAAACAATGTAAGGAATTTTCTTTGAATAATATCTAATGGTACGGTGAGTTATATATTAATTCCGGCTGCGTTATCTATTAATTCCTGGGTGGCGTGGTTGGTTTGTTCTGGCCTTCTGCACCAAAGGTTGCGGGTTCAAATCCGGCCCAAGTGGTGGATTTTCATGATGCAGACAATCGATAGCGCCCATGTCGTATGATTATACGGCATGTTAAAGATCCCTAGAGTGTCTGTTTGTTCTGGGTGTGTGGCCGAAGTAGCCGAGTGGTATAGGTATCGGATCGTGTCTTGCCTTGTCACGAGTTCGAGCCCAGTACCACTAAAGACCCGCCGTGTGTAGGGCAGCGATGCACGTTAAATCTGTCGAGAGCTGAAACGTCCTCTCATTGTTGTGGTAGTTAGGAGAGGGGTGGTGCCAGCTCAGGTGTCGTCCACGTCACTTGACCATGGTTCAAAGTTACGTGGTCCGTCGCCCAAAGCCCTCGTGTAGCTGAATAGTGCGACGTTAATATTCAGTCAATCAATCAATCAATTGGTCTGGGTGTTCTCTGAAAAATTAAATCCTAGAACAAGTTCGCATCCTAAAGAGCCCAGGTGTGCCTCCCTCTGGGTAGGAAACTAGGCGTCAAAATTACTTGCGGTAATTGGTATCGTTTATATGTGGTGCCTCGCTAGAAAGTTATACCAGCTTCTGAGGAATGTACTAGGTCTGCAAAGGTTAAAATATCAATGCGCTATTAGAAAAAGAAATGTTGATTCCAAAAATATGCTAGACATACATTTATGATTGGATATAATGGTATGGTTCGATAAAAAAATGTGTCTTTTAATGTAGTGTGCGACGCGGGGGATCGAAATTTTTTTTTCAGAATTTTAAATCTTACCTATGTTGAAAAGATGTTCTCTGGTTTATAGATGAAACAGAAAATAAAAATGATTTATTTTTTATGTTGAGTACTGTCACAAAGAGAATGAAGTTTTTTAACTTTAAAAAATTAAAGTAATTTTTATATAAGAAAAACATGTATATTAGTACTTTTTAGCATTTATTGCCATGAGAAGACATCTACTAAATAGTCACAAGAAAAAAAACCATCTCATATATACACATTTAACAGCTGCTTTAGTACTAAATTCTTTAAAAACTTATAGTGTCGAAATTGCAGTGCTAGATAAAGCGGAAGACAGAAATAAGCTTGAATCAGGCTGATGCGGCGGTGCGAAGAGAGAATGCTGGAGTTATGAAATGTTAGAAGGCACATTGTACAACTCAGTTCTCACTTATCAATTATATTCGTTTTAAACTATTTATTTTGTAGAAAAATAATTTTATTGTGAATCTTAAAATCATCTAATTAAATTAAGTATTTTTTCCATTTAATCGAAAACTCAGCTCCTTTACGGTGATGATGCAGCTTGAAATTAATTATTTCTCTCCTATATAATCTCCATTTTTCATACAGATAGGTTCCAATCAGTGGCGCATACATTAGTGAGGGTCCGGACCCCCCAAAGCCCCTTGATTTTTTCCAATTGGTTATATAATTCTAAGTATATAATACGTAAAATATAATTAAATATTTGTTATTAATGATTAATTTTATTAATTAATGCTAATTTTTTATTCAGTATTAGTTTTTACTGTGTTTTGTTCCTGAAAATCGACAAAATCAAAAAATAGCATGATACAAGAATGGTGAACTTTCAACCCCGACCCCCTTGAAAATTCCTGTGTGAGCTACTAGTTCCAATAATTAGTATTTTTTTTCACTTCATTTAGCAGCGATATCCATCCTGGTATACAAATTATTGATTTACCAATATGCAAAAAATAAATAAATTTTGATATTTTTTTCATCAGATCTCAAATTAAAACGAATAAAACTAATCGGAATTACAAAATAAACATAGCTTATTAAAAATGTTACGCATTTCTCGTAATCATTCTTTCTGTTTTTCTTTTTATTTATTTATTTATTTGGCCTTACGATTCTTAAATATTTTTATTTTCCGGCACATTTCTGTTTGCAACTACTAGGTTTCCCACTACTAGGTCAAATATCCTAATTAATTAGATATAAAACTACTCCCGAAAAGGTTAAATCAGCAATTTGGCCTATTACTTAAAAAAGTAGATAAATAATAATAATAGCTTCGGTTAAATTATTTGTACGATATCATCATACACATTAAACAAAGATCACTGCAAAACAAAATCGCTCTTCTTTATACATCATTGGTTTTACCCTACGAAAGAGGTCGAAACCACAGTTTTTAAGAATAAACAAACAAACAACTTCCGACGTAATTTTTTTTAACTGTATCATTCTACCTTATATTTTTTTTTATTTTTCCCTGCGACTTAATTGACGTTCCATCATTTCCCTTATACCAGTCCAACTCGTTTCATCCGACGTTTCAATTAATTCCAAAAAACCGAAAACTAGATACGCGCATCTCATCCTTCGATTTCGTTTCGTTTCTACCTTATCAAACAGCGCCGCCTGCCGGCAGACATGGTCTCCATGTCCCCGTTAAGTGAACTGAAACTGCGAGTAACGGTTCTTTTCGGTACCAGAGTCGATACGAGGTGGTAACGGGCACGCAGCTGTGAAGTTCCATTCCAAAATCAGAACACACGCGCAGATGTTTTAAAATTTACGTATTGTCGAAAGTCAAGCCAGCTGATCCTGGATGAGTTTATAAATGTCGTCCAAGACATCTTCCGCGGCATGGAAAAGGATTATTCGTCCATGTGGACTTGGTGGTCCACGGTATGAAGATATTTCAGTGATTAGTTTTAAATGTGCTCGTGTGTTTTGAGTTGTGTGTGAATACGGGGCATGTGAGGTTAAGTCTTCATTGTTTTTACCTGCTTTCCGCTGCTTCTTTGCATTACTTAAATATTTTTTTGTATATTGTTGGTGACAATAGTTCTTCATTACAAAAAACGGTGTCGTCATGAAATTTCAACATTCCAAGATTTTACGGTGCTTTTCGTTAGCTATTGTAAGTTTTTTTTTTTAAGTTTATTTTAATTGCATGCTATTTTTACTTGGTAATATAAACATGTTTAATATTTATAATAAAAGTAATAAATTTTTCTTGTTACACTATCCTCCAAATTTTCTAAAATAATTATTGGTAGGATTTTAGAGCTGCAAGGTCAAAAAACAATTCAGTTTCACTTTTCAAGAAAAAACCTGCTTTAAATTCGAAGATTCAACAGATTCTAAAAATTTAAAATGAAAATATACTATACATTTTAAATTTCCCAATATAATTTTAAGAATTTAAATTTGCATCAATATGAAATTTTTATAACGCAAGTTGTTGTATAATTAACACAATATATCGACAAACAATTCGATGCACTTTGAACAAATTATTAATCTAATCAACAAATTTAATATAAAACAGTATGCAGCTAGACAAGTGTTAAAAGAAATGTTTCTTTTTCAACTCAGTTATTCTTTTTACCTAGCATATTTAATATTTCTTTAATAATACTTGTGAGTGATGTAAATTGTTTTATGTGTGAATCTATCTTACTATGTGTGAATCATTCAAAAGAATTTATTTTAACTAGATTTACTCTACTTATAGTTATTTAATAAGATGAATCTCTAAATATTTACCATGAAACTATTCCTCTTATTCAAGATATTATGAATCTATAACATGCATATGCAAGATTAACACTAATTTCGCACAAATCCTAAGACTAACTCTGCAAGTTTTAACTCTCCATTTTTCAAAGCACTAGAGCAATAAGCTTGTTTCACGCTTTGCATTTCGCGCCTATATCCTTGACCTTGAAACAATTCATAGAAAAGTTGTATGAAGTGCTGGTTAAAAGTCTCTCTCGTAGAAATTCGCTGTTCTCGTTATTGATTTTTAATAAGCAACTTAACGAAAGCTATTAATAATTTGCTCACTCGTTAAAAAATGTTTGGGCTTTTTTATGTTAATAATTTTGTGAGCTGAAATTTGTTTTATTGATGAAATCAAAGAACAATTAACATAGTTTCTCTAATCTCATGCGTATTACTTAGTAGAAAAGGGTCTTATTAACATGATATAGACTTCAGTCAGTTTAACAAGTTTCTTCAGATGAACTTGTTAGAGGCAAGTTTGCAGTTATTTTTTTTTCAGATTAATTCGTTAATAATGCTAATTTTTCCTGTTTATAGTAAATAATAGGAGAGGGAGTAGTATTGAGGTTATATAATTACTCAAATTTCATCGTAATGATCTGCAACAAGTTTCGAAATAGAAACAAAATTCAACACTTTTAAAGAAATAATAATAAATAAACAAAATTTTAAAAAAACTTAGAATATTATACCGCCTTGCATATAAATTTCAATTGTGTTAATTATTTCCCTCTTCTGTGAATATTCATTTTTAATTTCTTAGCATTATTAGTAATTATATTAAAATCAATAGTAACATTTGATTTTTATTAAATTCTCGAAGCTCGTGCTACTTTAGGCCTATTTTAACTCATCAAGGGATTTTTAAATTGTATGAAGTAAGAAATAAAAATTGAGATTCTTCTAAATCGGGGAAAAAATGGTTTCTTGAGTATTAAACTTCAAGTATTAACTGTAATACGGAGTTGATCCAATCGTGATTCAGAATTTCTAAATCTTCTATGAATTTTATATAAACTACTTTTACGAATTACTTGAGGGATCAGAAATAGATTTATACAGAAGTTATTCTTAAGGCTTTGAAATATACGCTAATTGTACAGATTTTATAAAGATTTTAATTTTATAAACCTTATTGAGAATCAGTCTATTTTTTTTCTATTTAAATTTGTCATAGTTGTGCATACTTAACTAACCTTTTAATTCGTATTTAATTTTATTCCTTTGCATTTTCACTAACAGTCTAAACTTATTTGAAGTTGTATTATATAACCCACCGTTATTATTTTGGTTCATGAACACGTTTTAAGGTGGATCTAGACACTTACGGGAATGTACCTTTAAAGATGTGTGTGGAAGCAATCAAAACACTTCAATAACTCCATACGGGCTGAACGCCTTGCATAACTGAATAACCCACATCGCAAACGTGTTTAACCTTGTACCATGTCTTTTTGTTCAAGCAATTTTAAGCTAACACCCACAATTCAAAATGCATCGAATCGGAATTGATTTATTGGTGTAATTGATTATAGGTTTCCCTTTCTAATGTGTTTGCCAGTATTGCATGCTTTTGATTTTGCTCCGATGTATTTTAAAACAAAATGAGGAAATAATTCAAATCGAATTAAATAAATTGTAGTGTATTTTATATCAATTTCCAGTGAATGGGCCGATTAAACTTCCCTGTCCATTTTCATTTAAATGTTAAATTTATTATGGTGCCCTTTTACGCGACTTTTTGAGCTTTTTTTACTCTTATTGGTTAACCTGTTCCAGCATATATCGAAAAGACTAATTGCATACTAGAAATTAGTCTCCAATGGTTTTATGAGTTATGGCAGTATTTGATACCACATTCTAGTTGAATTTGTTAAAATTCACATTACTTAAGACTTCTCTGCTTAATAGTAAAGATCTCGAATTTTGCATGTGGCAAGGTCAGGAGTTTATTCACAGGATTCGAGGTATAATTTTCATTGAAGATCAGTGAAAAATAGTGAGTCTTCTGTCTTAATCTAGCTACTAAAAGGATTTAGATGGTTCATAAAGAGGGCTGGAGAAAAAAACTATCGGCTTAACTACACACAATCAATCTTGTCATCCAATTCTAAAAGGTTTGGATGGTTAGGGTTTATAGCATTTGCATTGCTTTAAATAAAATATTCAAACTTTATTAAATTCAACTGAATACTAGTCTCCTTTGGTGAGCATTAGAGTACCAGTTTTGGTATTCTCGTCATTTACAGATATCAATGGTAACTATTTTCATGGTCGAAAATTTGTGGGCCGGCAAAAGCAAAAATTGTACCTTAAGAGAGTCAAAAGTTCGTCTATTCGAATTTCTGATGATATTAAAGACCCTTCGTTTAAAATAATCTGGTCTGTTGTAAGGTGAATAAAAAGAGTTTCAAAGTTCTTGTATGCCTGAGTTAGGACAGAGGTATACTAGGTTAAATGTCAGTCTTGGCTCTTGACCGTTCCAAATTAAAAGACAATTAACAGCTCCTTGAATTGACTTGGGCTTCTAAATCCTCAATATGTATGTGACGCGGGTAAGAGTGACAAGAGTGACGTAACTAATGCAAGTACCTCTGATGTTTGTCTATGGCTTAGAATTAATATGCATATAATCTTGAATCTTTAACACGATCAGTTCAAGTCAAGCAGCCAGTAATATGAGAACAAGGAGTTAAAACGTGTTAGGGATTTGAGAAGCAAATATATGGACTACACACATTTAAACCTTTATCTAACAGAATAGAATACACACTTCTGTAGCTTCTCGTTCCATTCAACGAATTTCGGGTCATGCGGATTTCATTTAAACTCGATAGACGACGGAAGTGTTAAGATTAATAGAATACTAAGTTCTTAGTGTCCAGTTACTAAGATCCAGAATCATAATTTTAAAGAAAACTCCAGGAACGAAATAAAAGTAAGCCTCGTATTCCGTATAGGTGTAATGGGGAGACCCTTGGATTTGAATGTCATGAAGTTCGACGGCAGAAACATGTTACATAGTTCAGTCAGCGGCAGTGGCGTAACAGAATATTTGGGCACCCTTCTCCTGCATAGCTAGTATTTGGGGCCCCAAACCATACCTTACAAGGATTGCAAAACCATAATATAACATCTGCTTTGGGTCCCCTAAAATCCTTCCCCCTCCCCACTGTAGAGGTGTACGTGTGGCCGCGGTAGCCTAGTGGTATAGGTATCGGACCGTGGCTTGCCTTGTCACGAGTTCAAGCCCAGTACCACTAAAGACCCGCCGTGTAGGTCAGCGATGCACGTTAAATCTGTCGAGAGCTGAAACGTCCTCCCGTTGGTGTGGTGTGGTAGTTAGGAGAGGGGGTGCCAGCTCAGGTGTTGTCCACGTCACTTGACCATGGTTCAAAATGACGTGGTCCGTCGCCAAAAGCCCTCGTGTTGCTGAACAGTGCGACGTTAATATTCAATCAATCAAGCGGAGGTGTACGTTACGCCACTTGTCAGTGGCAGTAATTCTACTTGATTAATCACTAACTTAAAAGCCCAATAATGTATACCTTAACAATATATATGTATTAAATAAGGGTAATATATTGCAATACACATACACATGCAATATTCATAATCTGTTCATCATAAAGCTTAAAATTCTATAATTAAACTAAAGACCTTTGTGAAATAGCAGAATGTTTAATAAAATTGAATCGTGTATAAATTTTTCCAAAGGGGGAGGCAATAGTGGTGAGGGGTTAACGTCGCATTTTCCCAACTGCTCGAGGGGCTTTTGGTGACGGACCGCGAAATTTTTTGAACCATGATAAAAATGAGTGGACGACCCCAAAAGGCTGGCCCCCCCTTTACTCCCCCCACCGGGGAAAGGCCCCTTTTCCTTCTCGACTTTTTAGAATCGCTCCCCTGGCGGATTTTTGGGGTTTTGGGTTTAAACGTGAAAAAGGCCCCACGATACCTTCCCACCACAAAACTACGGCAAGGCTTCCCCAGATCAGTTGACAAAGCAATAGAGCAACAGATACCATATTTGGTGTTCAATGTTCGTTTCTGAATCTGAGAAGTCTTTGTGGATCTTAAATATAACAAAGCAGCCAGAGTTCGAAGTGTCGCTTTTGTCAATTTACTTCTAAATAAAGAACAATATCGATCGCTATATTTCGTAGCTTTACAGAATCCATTAAAGGATAAAAAAAAATATATTGAACTAATACTATAATAGTATTATAAAGGAAGTAATGTGATTAGTTTTCTCCATATCTTTGCTGATCTGGCAATGTAATTGAACGCTTTGGGAAGAATAGATAAATTGACAATTTTGCAATTAGTTTTGTTTCCTCAATCATTTAACCAGCTATTGACATTCTCAAATTCTAATATATACGTTCTTGAATATGCCGTGATCTGGATGTTTCGTGAATATTAAATTGCCATTTTTACCGATAACTGCTATCTCAATATGCAAAACTCGATCTTTATTAATGTGAAAATGGAAAGCAAAAACAATTGAAAATTATGTATTCTATTCACATTGGTTGGTGGTATTCTACTCAATATTGAGTATGCACGTTAGGTTGACGAAAAGAACACTGAAGGGAAATTGTTGTTTAAGTGGGAAAAATGTATTGCTTACTTTTCTGGAATATTAAACTCAAAAGAAAAACGAAACAATCTTTTTAGGCTATCCCTCGGGGACTTACCACCTTAAGACAAGTACGGGATTTTCAAACACGAGAAGTTGGACTTTCTTTGCTTTCTCCCATGGGTATCGATTCTGATAATCCAGAAGGCGTGTCACCATCGATATCCTTACAATCTTTATCGACCTTTCTGCTTGTCATTTTATCTCCTCTTTTTTTGTCATTTTCATTTAACTCTCTCTAGATCACTTTTATTCTTTTATAGATTAATGGACATTTGGTGGAGCTTGGGTAACAGAGTGGTCAGGGTCGTGATCTCGTGACCAGAGTTGCCTATCGGGTGTTAAACCTCTATAGACCAGACATGTAGTTTTTGTTCTTTTTAATATGTGGGGGAAAAATATTTTTGTTAGGGTGACGAAAAATTCCCGGAGAACTTAGAGCGGGGGATGGCGAACCGGGGGTTACGGGGTGCCGTGGCACCGAAACAATTTTTGGCACACCAGTAATCAAAATGGTTGGCATTTTATTTCAAAGTTCATTATGAAGTATTACGAACAAACGACAATGATCGGTGGCGGGTAGCATACTAGTTTGTTATTGTCTTGCCTTAGTTAAGGCATAAACTTATGATGCGAAGTCAGTCTATGAATATCATAGGCAATTTCATTAACACAACTGTATTTTAAAGTTTATCTGTGTCACATTTACGACTTTTAACTGTTATTTAACATGGCCAGTTCAGTAAAATTTGAAATTTGGTGGAACGAGATGCATGACATTATTGATAAAAGCGACTCAGTGGTGTGTTTTATATTCTAGAATAGTGATATGCAGAACATCGTCTGTAAAGCGGTATTTTGAAAACCATAAATCCTCTTGTCAAAAAAAGTGAACCACGGCAAAAATAATTAATTGCTTGGAAACCGTTTGGCGAACGACTCCAATTCAGCTACTTAGTTTTATTTTCCCAATAATTACAAATCAAAATTATTAGACGACTCGTCTATACCCTATTAAACATTTCTTTAGAAAAAATGGCACGTTGATCCATAAAGGTTCGCCCTCCCTGACTTAGGGTATCGTCCTCTTTATTAGACTATGATTAGTGCCTCTTCATGGAGGTTTATGAATAATCAAATTGGCCAAACATGAGGATCTTGGGCCAGCAAAACAAATTGGCCCTCCACCATCGATTTGGTTTCTTTATAGTATAGTTTTAACTGTGGTATTATCGGGAAAAATTAAATCATAGCAATATTTAGCATCCGTTGCGTAACTACGCTTGATGCATGAATGACGACGCTGAAATTAAAATTAAAGTGTCCAAATATGGAATCAAGAGCCACCATTAGATGGTGCCATCATGAAATGGATCTCAAATTTAGGAACTTGCCGTGTCTGCAAAGGTTTGGGTTTAAAATGCGGTAAAAAAAAGTGTATTTTTAAATTTTTTGTTTTTTTTTTTAATAGTTTAATTTTTTTCTTTTTCTTTTTTTTAGGTTAAAAAGAATGAAAAATAGTACTGTTTTGTGATTTGCAATTATATTTCCGCTTAGGTTTTTATCTTCATTATGTTTGTATGAAAGCTTTTATAAATTCTATTTTAATATTTCCTTAAAATTTCCTGAACTTTATTGACTGAATTTATTTCTGGTTGAAAGTCGTTGACTTTTTGAAACATTCTATTTTAATTTTCTTTTTTCGCTTTTCCTTGCGTTTTCATTGTAAACGATTCTTGATTACACATTGTGCCTTAAATTTTGTTTACAGTTTATTTATAAATTTTTTTCTTCTACAGAATAACGAGCTTCTGTAAAATTTAAAATTTTGTTCTAAGATTTCGTTTCTTATGCATATTCTGCTCCAATTATTCCAAAAATTCAAGTTTTATGCTCCAGAAATTTTTATACAGGCTTCAAAATATGAAACTAACAGAATAAAGTGTGTGTTTTGGAAAACTCTTCCTATACAAAACTGGGACGCTTCTTAATTTAGAAAAGAGTAAAAATGGCTTAAGTGATTAATAATATTTTGCAGATTTTTTTTTCCACTAACAGAAGGATCTTTATCCCCGACGTATGTTTGAACACGTAAATTTCATTCTTTTTTGTAAGTTTTGATTTTAAATCCTTATTTCACGTACAACTACCGGGTAATTTGTTAATATTCTTAGTCCATTAAACTAGGATTTATAAGCCAACGTTTTATGGCTTTTCAGGGGAAAATTGGGGAATGGTTTTGGGGAAACGAACTAATCATTTTATCGTAATTTAAATCATTCGTGTATTCCCACATCAACTTTTTATAAAGAGAAATTAAAATAACTTGCATATTTTAAAATATTAAATTTAAAATTCAAACTAGGCGATATTTTTATCCTGTGCTCGTTTTACGCTATACCGCATTTCAGTGTCAATCTTTTGAACTCTATATTAAGGGGCAAATAAAGTATTCTAATTCTATGCAAGGATAAATCAAAGTACTTTAATACCATTACGAAAAAAAATTGAGATTGAACTGCTTTGTATTAGGGAAATTTTCATCAAATTTGTTCTTAGAGTTGCTATAACGGAAACTTGTTGCTTACCGTGTTGCCGCGGTAGCAGAGTAGTTAAAATTTTTGGGATTTTGCGGGCCGGCTTTTTCTGTCGGAGGTTGGTCAATGGGGCTACGGCGGCCATACAGTTTATGGACTCATGACCGACGTGCCCCGGGAGTTCAAATAGTGCCGCTAAAGACCCGCCTTTAAAGGGGAAAATATCCCGTTAAATCGTGGGAAGCTCAAACGTCTTCCCGTTGGTGTGGTAGTTGGGAGAAGAGGTGCTAGCTCAGGTGTCATCCACGTCACTTGAACATGGTTCAAAATTATGAGGTCTGTCGGCAAAAGTCCTCGTGTAGCTGAACAATGTGACGTTAATATTCACTCACTGAATCTTAACCTGTCTCGTGTAGAGCAGTGTTCAACTTTTTCTCGCCACAGACCAGTCAATGTCTGACAATTTTACCACTGCCCGCTAATGTGGTACGTGGATCGCTTTTATTTTGTACATCACGATATATTTGCGCATACGTGGTATTGGTGCTGCTTTGGATGATGCCTCACAGCTACCGGCTTACCTCTCATCCATGGAAGTTCGCGTTATAGATCTGTAGAACTCAAACGTCCTTCCGTTGGTGTGGCAATTAGGAAAGGAGGTGCCAGCTCAGAGGTCATCCTAGTCGCTTGAACATGGTTTGACCGTCTCCAAAAAGCAGAGTAGATGTACAGTGCAACATCAATATTCACTCGCCGATGAAAGTTCGCACAAACGGGAGAAATAAATGTAATAAATAAAATGGAAGCAGCATAAAATGGTAAATAAAATGGAAGCAGCATAATGTTCCTTGGACGGCCCGGTACAATTCGATCCATTGATCGGCCTGGGGATTGGGGACCACTGATCTAGAGGAACTGATGCACATTAAATCAGTCAAATTTTAACCCCTCAGGGGGCTCACCTTCTTTAGGTGGGTACGGGTGTCCCAATCCCGAGGTACCCTAGTGATCTTTTTTCCCAAAAGGGGTTTTTCTATCTTTGGTAAACACGGGGGTCACGACACCGGGGGACCCAATTTATCCTTCTCTATTTTTTGACCCTCCATCTTGTCATCCAATTTTTTCCTTTTCTTTTCCCTCCAGACCACAGACCTATGAATGTTTGGCGCAGTATAGCCAAAACTGGCTTTTGCGCCATAAAACACCAAACTCATCATCATTAGTCAAATTTTAAAATCTTTGTGTTGGCATGGGAGTTTGGAGAATGAGATGTAGTCCTTGTATAATTTCGAGCCTCGGTCAAGTGATGAGAATTGCGGTCAATGGCCCTAGTGTAGTTTTTAAAAGCAACGATAATGCACAAGAATCGCTTTCTGTACTGAAAAATTAGGTTTGTCAGTTTCGAACCCCAATTTTTTTATGCAATGGCACTTTATAAATTTCCAGAGCGTTTGAAATTTATTTCTCGTATACCGTTTTATTAATATTTGTAAAACGAACATTTGGTTAATAACGTAAATTTTGCAATTATAATTTTGATAATTTTGTCTTTAAATTTTGCTCATTGCAAACCATTATACCACACGCTTGATTGGTCTATCTTGAGTGAGTAGTAATACAAATAAAACAACTTTACAGTTTAAGTTCAATTTACATTTGAGCGCTTAAGGATGTTTCGGCTAATGTTAAAGAATAGGACTCAAATTCGGAGTATTTTTTCATATATAAAAGTACTCAAACATTATTATATTCTGGCTACACTATCCTGTAGAAAATCCTTATTTTATCATACTACCCATTATTATACGAGTTTTGACACTTTTTTTTTTTTATAAAATGTGTTTCGCATTTTTTTCCCCATACCCGAATGCTAAATAGGCTTATCCTTAATGTTAAAAGGGAAAAAATAATTTTTTATGAAATATATTGAAATTTTAAAAAAAACTTTCTTATGAACAAATGTTTAGTTATAATGTCCAAAAATTTTTTAAACATTGAGGCATTTTTTTTCTGTCCGAAAATGTGCTCCGCGTTAAGTTCACGCTTTTGGCAATATGGCGAAAACAGCCTTAAAACTATGTATTTCTAAACCTTATTCTTAAATTAATCTTGAGATTTGAGTTCCCCTGAACACCGGAGGGTATCTAATCTTTCACATAAACCATGTTCATGTTTTTTCCCAAACTGCTTGCTATGGAAAATTTAAAACTTGTTAAACCTTTTTCAAATTAAATAAAATTTGGCAGCAGCTGAAAGGGATTTACACTTTCATTGTATTTTTTAATAAATAATGCATGTCTGAATTTATGTGGCCTAATTTTATTTCATTTAATATAACGTTACATTTTTGGTTTTGCGAATGCTTAGTAAAATAGAGAAACTTGGCTTTGAATCTTATTTCTGTACCTCGCGTATTGTTAATATATTAATTTAAGAAATTCGACTTGGGTTTTCAGTTTAAAGGAGTTTTTCTACCGAAATGTGCTACATTTTTTTTTCCTGAAAGGTAATTTCTAAAGTTGAATTATAGTTTTGTAAACATGATTCATAAAAAAAATTTGATGATTCGGTATTTTGTAAAGTTAATTAATACTAGATCTTATAAAATACGTTGCAAATGTATTTTGACAATAGTAAAAATTCCTATTCTACATTCATTTTTTAAACTGAAAACAAGCTGAATCGATAACTTAAAGGATGGACACAGACTTTGATACCAGGTATTTTAAAATTCAATAGATAAGTTAAACATTTCACTAATACAAAAAAATGTACATAAATGATAGGCAGTTTATTTCAATGAAAAACTAAATCTAAAGTTTTGTTCTCGGTGAATAGCAAGTTTTCTTAATTCTAATTATTTTTATTTCCATATATGTAATGGTTGCATACTAGAATACTAAAATCTTATAGAATTCAGATTATAACTCTATACATGGATAATTTAAATAATATGGTAAAACTAGAAATTTAAAATTCTAAATCTCATGCTGATGTGTTCTAAGATATATATAAATAAAATTAAATATTCCACTTTTTCTGGGAAAAATACTAGTTTTTGTTACAAGCATTCATTCTTATTTATAATCTTGAAACTGCTTTCCATTTTATGATAATGCGTGTTGTTTGTTGAATGTCTATGAGCCTGCACTTCAAACAAAGCTGTCAGTCTGTTGTTGTGTAACAATGCTCCAAAATAACTGCGGTCAATGCTTCATAGAACACCGCTACTCGACAGCCGAATACGGAAAGCTTCAGAAAACAGGTTTTGCATTTCATTAAATGATAATCATTAACTAGAAACTTGCATCGCAAATACGAGGAGAAATATCGTGACACACAGCGCTTTTCGGCTGTTACAGGTGCAACTGTTTTCTCATCGTGCTTAGTATTCCACGTTGGAGTGTGCCCAAAGAACGGTGTCGAAAGACAACGATGATCTTCGGTAGACTTCCATGAAGTCATTCGTAGGCAGACGACACAAGAATACGCCCTCGGCCACTTTGGAACACCTCAAAATAAGCAGAAAGAAAACAATTCCTCTGCTCCGGAAAAGACTACCTTTTTTTAAATTCATTTAGCCCTTAATGTATGCATTTCTTAGTCTTCCTCTCTTTCCATGAAAGTGAAGACTATTATTTACTGGCTGGAGAAAGTGCTAAAATGGTTTAAAATTTTGTATGAACGTTCTAGCACAATTATTAGCTTTTATTTTGGCTAATTTTTAAAACCGATTAATAAGACAGATGAAATAATTTTGGGAGAAAGTAGCTTCTTTAAAACATAAAAAAATTTTCTCCGAATCTCGTACTTAAGATATTTTTTTGGGAAATTTCCTTTTTGTTAAAACCAAAAGTTTCTCAACTTTTTGGGGCGTGACATATTTAAAAAACAAAAAAAAAGATCATTTAAAAAATTAAAATTTACTGAAAGTAAACAAAATACTTTCTGATATAATAAAATATAGTATATATATACATTTACACTGATATAATATACTTATAAATGTATCAGTACTATGTGTGTAATATGTATATTTTATTATTAATTTAACAATACTAAGTTAAGAACAAGTTTGATAAATATCAGTGCCCCCCATGGGCTTGTATTAACACTTATCTTGCTAATTTATACGGTTTATAAGTAATTCCTTAACCGCCGATTATAAAAAGTTACGTGATTATCTCCAATGCCACCGTTTATCACGCAGACGAGAGTATTTTGATGGGTTTTTTTTTTAGGGGGAGGAGAAAAGAAATAAGCAAATCCTCTAAAATTAGTAAATCTTTCACAAACACTGTCAAGGTCCTTTTATTGCTTTCCAAGCCGTATTTTAGGGACGAAAGACGTACTTGGAAAGACGTATATATAAAAAAACGTCCAAAAAATTTAATCTTTGGCTTTATATACGTCGGTGGCATAAGAGGTTTAAAGTCATATGGTAGCTTTTGTGTCAAAATATAGTATTATTGAATTCAATACATTGTTATTGTATGGAGGGGGAGGGGCGTGATGAGAATGATTGAATAGTGGGCCTCGTATATTGAAAGTTTGAGAAGCACTGTGTTAAAGAGAAAATGAATGTTTTTGCCTATGCTTCCAAAAACCGCAGTGGCTACCTTAGCCTAGTGGTTATGGTCACGAACTCGTGGCTGGATCATCTTCGAAAACCCCTATAGAAGGGACGATGCATGTTAAATCTGCCGAGGTTCAAAGTACTTCCGTTGGGGTGGTGTGAAAGTTTAGAAGGGGGGTTGCAGGTCGGGTGTCATCTTGGTTAATCCTTGACCGAAACTCAAAATTGCAAGGTCCGTCGTCAAAAGCAGTGGCGTAACGTACAGTGCTCCACCCCCGCATTGCGGGCCCGGTAGCCGAGTGGTATAGGTATTGGAGTGTGGCTTGCCTAGTCACGAGTTCAGCCAGTACCACAAAAAGACCCACCGGTGGGCAGCGATGCACGTTAAATCTGTCGAGCTAAACGTCCTCCCTTGGTGTGGTGTGGTAGTTGAGGGGGGGGCAGCTCGGTTCTCCGTCCTTGACCGGTTAAAAATTGGGGTCCGTCGCCAAAAGCCCTTTTTAGCTGAACAGTGCGACATTAATTTCAATCAATCACAACCCCCCCCGTTTAAAAGGGGGTTCTGGGCACGAAGCATGCCCCCAAGATTTCCCTTTTTAAAAACAACTTCGGGGGGTTCAAAATATTTTCCATTGCCACTGGCAAAGCCCCATTTCTTTATAGTGCTGACATTAATAAATTTTCACTCATTTTCAAAACTAAGTATTGACTAATTTCCCATTCGAAAATTAAATAGGCTTTAAATCTCGCAACATTTATGCATCAGATATCCATGCAACATTATCAAAATAAAGAACGCTTTTGTATCGATTAAAATGCATCAGATCTAGAGTTTTTCTTAACTTGATGTTATGGTTTCTGTGCGGGGAACGCTATTTTAATTTCGATTTTTTTCTCCCCCAACATCAAAGTTCTTATAAAAACACAAATAATTGACTAAAAGATCATTTTAGATAAGTGTCTTATATTTCTCTTTTCCCTCTCACATTTGACCCCTTCGAGCCTTAGTTTCACTGACCCCACCGTGAGAGTGCTGCTGCACAATAATTCTATCAAGGATCGGCCCGGTAGAGTGGTATTGGATGTGGCTTTTCCTGTCACGGTTCGAGCCCTCCACAAAGCCCGTCGGGGGAAGCTAAGTTAAATCTGTGAGGGTGGCGTCCTCCGTTTTGGTGGTAGTTGGAGGGAGTTGCCAGCCAGGTGTTGTTACTTGACATGGTTCAAATTTCGTGGTCCTGCAAAAGCCCTCGGTTTGCTGAAAAGTGTGACGTTTTTCAATCAATCAATCTATCGAGGTTCATGGTTCTACCGTTGATGTGGTTCCGAGAGGGTACACCAGCTCGGGGACTTTCTCGTTGCTTGGCAGTGGCACAAAGATGTGGTCTATGGCCAAAATTCATCGTGTTGCTTTATAGCTCAACTTAAAAAAACATTCACTCTTTATCATATACCACGTTAATCTAGTGCGATGTCAATAAAATCAAACTAGAACATTTTTAACAAAAGCACTTGATAAAGAATAATTTGGAATGTAAAATAATGCATCTCCTATCTCCTAGGAATCTAAATGTCATGCATCGTAAATCATGCAAGACGCATGTTCTTCCGAAAAAATAAATTTTTTTTTTAATATTATACATGTTTAGGAAGTATTATGCTATGTGAACTTTCCTTAACAGTTTCATCAACCTTTTCCCGTTAACTATACAGTTTAATTTTAATTATCAATGTTTTAATTTAAACGCAGAATGCTACAAAAGAACCTCATTTTCAGCCTTTTTGTTTTAAGCTCGATCTCATACTTGGTATCCCCTTCCGGGAACTTAACACCCTTCACTGAAAGCTCCATTTTTTTAAATATTATTCCGACTTCTATTTGACTGTTACAAGAGGAACTGTCTAATTGCCACCCAACCCCGCCTTGGATAAACTAGCGTAAAAAACAAGGAAATTTGGGTTTCCACAGCACATTCGGGCGTGGTCTAATACGACTTTGAAAATTCATTACGTATCTCTCGGTCGTTATTGAGAACAGCTTTGCAGGTTTCTTGGCAAACATATTAAAACGCAGCGCTCTTAATTACTCGGGCAGTATTAACTGCTCTAAATAGATAAGATTTAAAAAGATAAATGTAGCATGAAATGATTTGTTAATATACCATTGTCTATGGCATTCCCTTTAAGTATGTGAATTAAAATGCATTTAATTGGAGAAATATAAACAGAAATGTCGAATTCTAAACATTTATTTTGCAATTAAGGATTTTTCCCATCAAATCTTAAAACTGCTACAGCCTTTGTAGGTTCATATTGAATTTCACCATTTTTATTTATCAAGAGTTTTATTGTGCAATACATTACAGAATAAATATTGATCTGTTTTTAAAATGTGTGTACGTGCCGCAATGTTCCATTTAAATAAATCTGTAGTTATATTAAAGTTTGAATAAAACTGCAGGTGCAACTTTTTATTTGTATTCTGATAAGCAAAATTTTAAAAAAAAATTGAATGAGAAGCAACTAAAATTCAGTTATTGTGCTTGGTTCTAAATTAGCAATTATGTATCTGAATAATTTACAATTCAAAATTTTTATTTGAAATATAGGAATTCAAAGTTGCATGAGTAAGAATTTAACATTGCTATAACAAGTTACTGCATCAAACACTTAAATCAATGAATAATCACTTTGAAGAATTTTCATTGGGCATTTCTAGAATTTAATGGTATGGATACTATAAATGTTTCTTTAATGTTATTTTTCAAATCTAGATTTATAAATGTGAGCAATTATTAAAATCGTTGCGTAACTACAAATCTGACTGCTACAGCAGAGTGATCATGTTCGAGAACTTGTGGCCAGCGTTTCTCAAACTGTGAGGCGCGCCCCACTAGGGGGCGTGCTACCTCTACGAGGGGGCACAAGCATATTGAAAAGTCGAAAAAAGGAGATTATTTCAAAAAAATTTTAATTTAATGAAAGTAAACAAAATACTTTCTGATATAATAAAATATAGAATATACATTTTCACTGATATAACTTATAAATGTATCAGTACTGTACAATGTATTGTATGATTAATTTAACAATACTAAGTTAAAAACATTAATAATTACCAATGACTCAATGGGTTTGTCATATATAAGATTATATACAAAAATTAACCCTCTATATTATCTTGATAATTTGTAACTTATCTTGATAATTAATCCTTTATCTGCCAATTAAAAGTTACGCAATTCACTCCCCAATGCCACCGAAAAAGGAATAAATAAGCAAATCCTCTGAAATAAGTAAATCCTTCGCAGACACTCTCAATGTCCGGTTTTTGCATTCAAAAGCCTATGGAATATTTTTTTGGATAGCAGTGCACAGAAAAGATCGTACTTCGGAAAGGCATATATATTTGTCTGGGCAATTAACACCTTGGCTTAGCGAGACGTTTATATTCGCTGGTGGCACTTTAGAGGTTAAAGTTGTATTGCAGCTTTAGCGTCAAAGTATAATATTGAATTAAATGCAATGTTATTATATAGAGTGGGGCGCGAGGAAAATTATGATTGAATATTGGGCCACAAACATTCAAACTTTGAAAAGCAGTGGAGTAGAGGATTGTGAAAACGTATCAAATTCTTTATAGTGTGGCATCACTAAATACTCACTCAAAACTTAGTGGTTTTAAAGGCCCGTGTAAAGGAACTGTGTGACGCACAAACTCAAATGAGCTCAAAGTACTTGCGTTGGTGTGACAATTGACGTATCATCCACGTCTCTTATCAAAGGTTCAAAGCTACGAAATCCATCGCCAATAGATCTCGAGTTGCTTCATAGTGCGAAGTAAAATTAAAATTAAATCAAGCTTAACCATAAACGACATCTGCAAAACATCGGTTGTGAATAATTTGATAACCTCTGTTAAACTAGACGAACATTTTGCACTGTATCGGATCTTATTGAAGCTTCCTTCGAATGATTCTTGCAATAAAATATCAGAATAAGGTTTTTTTTTTTTTAAAAAACGGAATGAGATTGATAAATGCTCTTCTAAGTTTTTGTTGAAGTATCGGAAGGGGAGTTTTTAAATACGGAAGTTTCAATCGTTGTCTAGGCCGCGGTAGCAGAGTGGTATAGGTATCGGACCGTGGCTTGCCTTGTCACGTGTTCGAGCCCAGTACCACTAAAGACCCGCCTTTAGGGCAGCGATAACGTAAATCTGTCGAAGCTGAAACGTCTCCCGTTGGTGTGGTAGTGTAGGAGAAAGGTGCCAGCTCGGATGTTGTCCACGTCACTGACCATGGTTCAAAATTACGTGGTCCGTCGCCAAAAGCCCTTGTGTAGCTAAACAATGCGACGTTAATATTCAATCAATCAATCTCTGTCTAACTATCTTGGAGTCTTTAGTAAGGTTTTGTGGTGGAAGAAGCAGCGAGACATCCCAGGTATTTTTTCTTTTGGTCATATAATTTAACCCCAATCTTTTTTTTCATTGAAATTCTCTGGACTATACAAATAAGTTTCATCATAATTTAACGATGATTTGGTACTGCTTCACTAAATTAATCTTTAATAAATTTTCAGTCCATTCCTATACACAACAGAATTTAGGAGGATAATTGAAAATCCACAAAGAATCTCTCGTCATTTATATTCATGAATTCAAAATACAATTGATGAAATCCTTAACACAATTATGACATACAAAGCAAACAAATTTTCAAACAATTTGGATTTAGTATGTTGAGGGGAGGACTCGGCAATGGATGACTAACTATTGTATGACTGGAGAATCGAGAGATTTGGTTTGTTCAATGGCGATGTCATTCTGTTCAAAATAAAAATTGATACAAACCTTGCAAGTCGTGCAGAAATCTTGAAAAGTAGGAAGGAGACTGATGAGAGTTCTTATTGTCTGCCCCATACCGGTAACATAAAAACAACTGGTTGTGTTGTCTTTATAAAGAAACTGCTATTAGTTTCTCGAAGGACTGGAACACACTCCGACAACAATGAAGGAGCAATTGTTTACAGAATTTTCTCTGTGTACGTTTTTCTTTCTGCATAACAGTTGTCTTGTATATTCCGCTAAAAAACATTAAAAGAATTTGCTTGGATTTTAAATTTAAAATTATATTTTTGAAATAAGATTATTTCTAGGATTGGCTCGTATTTATGGAGTAACTCTTTTGGGGAGAGGCATCTAAGGTTATATTTCAGTAAAAATAATTTTTATAATCCTAAAATGAAATTTCAATTTCTCATTATGACAATCAATTTGAGACAGACTTTTGAGATGACTGCACGTATTGTCTCATGAAGGTCCAGAGTAATTGTTTTTTCAAGGAACTTGGTATCCATTGAAATATTAGGTTTAATGATTGTTCGTAAAGAACTCGTCTAATAATAAGCTGATATTGAAACTTTGTATAAAAAAGCTTAAGTCTTGGAAAATCTTAGAATTTTCTAGAAAACTTATTTCTTAATTCAAGTAATTCAGATACAAGGTAAAATTTTATTTTTCAATCTAATCTGTCATTTTACAGGTTGCAAATCATCTTAGATTCGTTTATAGGCCCTTTCTGTTGGAGGAATTTTGAAATTAGAAAATGTATTTTGAAAATGCAAACTATTAAATTTATCTACGTCAACTTTCTTAAATTACGTTGATGAAACAAAAACTTTTAATGAATTAGATTTTTCCTATAGTAAACTTTCACCTTAAACAGTCTTTATACCTTCTCCAGAGAAATAAATTGATATATAGCAGATGTATAGTTTTTGCTCAAGGATCAGTAATGTACAAAAAGAGTCTTCCGTTAAGTATGCAAGAAAACATGCTGTAAATTGTCAATTGAGACGAAAATGCTTACATTTTTCTCGACTCCATTATACAAGAGGACTAACTACAGAATTTAATTGATGTACAATTACTTATACGGAAAAAGTCAGCATATAACATAGCGAACGCATGCGATTTTATTTAAATATAGTTTCATTACCAGAGACATTTCCTTAAAGTATTTGCTATGATTTTCTGAAGTATATGAAAAAAATGCATTAATTTGTATGTATTAATCAACTTAGGTTTATAATGGCTTAAGAACTTTTATTTGTAGAAGAAACAAATATCTCAACTTAACTATTTAGTTATCAGTCGAGAGATATATACTGTCGACCAATTCCGTCAAATCGAAACGTCGCCAAATGCTACGATACGTAGCAAACGGTGAGAAACGGTACTCTGTATGTTTGAACACAATAACGATGACAGTATTTGGCGATATTTTTATGAATTGGTTACGTCTTTTGATTTAACGAAATTAGTCGACGTTATAATACCAAATGCCATCAAGGTTATAAACATTTAATGTATGTCAAATCCCAAAATGTAAATTAAAAGGGAGAATGTACCAAAACTCGGGTGATGAAAAACCCCATTTCACATTTTTACTGAAACTACTTTATTCTGAATCTTTATTAAAATCGTATGCATAAAAAAAAATCTTAACAGTTTTGCAATAAGACGTAACTTAATTTCAAACGGAAAGTCTTTATATTATTTCTTAAAGATGTAAAAGTGCACGAAGTTGCAATCTTATAAAAAAAAAACAATGCTGCCATTAATTTCTCATTTTGTCGACAAAACTAATAGGTTTATCAAAATGCATTTAATATCGAATTTATTTTTGAAATTAGATCTCTCTCAAAGCGTGCTTCATAAAATAGTAATTTGAGACGTGAGTTGGCAGCACTTTAAGATAAGACCGTTCGTTTAATTTTCATATTTTAATGGTGGGCCAACGCCCTCGACAAAACACAATTGAAGTGGAAAAATGAAATTGCTGCATAATTAATGGTAGAAGCGTGCCGTAGTTAGAAAGAAAATTGAGTTTTTAGCTACATTAAGCAAAGTTAAATTTAATTATATAAAGGGTTGTTTTTTTTTACTCTCAAAATATTAATCATTTTATTAGTAAAACAGGCGGTGTAAATAGAGTACTTGTCTTTCTGACTGGGTATACTAACGGCGAGAAATTACAAATTTGGAACCTATTTTGGCACTTGATATTATCATTTGGTTCCATTATTCCGTTTACCAGTTTCATAAATTCAAAACATCGCCAAGTCTAAAACACGTCGCCAAATGCTGTCAGTGTTTCCGAAAACGAATAAAAACAAATTCCAGCTCATCTCTTCCGTATTTACCCGTCGACAAATAAATTGGTGAAGATTTAAAATTCAATGCTGTATTTAAATAAAACACACGCATACTTGAATAAATGAAAGATCTAATCATTAGATTATATGCAGGGTCATCGTTATAATTATATTACGTCTTATAATTATGAATTTAAATGCTGTCTTGCAGATTCGCGTTGTTTCGCCATTTTGCACAAAGACTGCATTTTTGCAATTATTCCGCTGATTTCTTTTCCGTAGAAAATAGGCCCCAAACTTTAAGCATTCTTCACTACAAAATAAAAAAAATTACAAATTATGAACAATATTTTTTCGAGCATGCACAAGTAAGATTGTTGCAACAAGTGCGGAAATAGCATTCTAACTCTTGATTGTATATCGCGGCATTTGGTGACGTTTTTTTTTTAATTTGACTGAATGGACTACATTCATGTGACGTTATAGTCCCATGATAACTCAGTCACGTGTTTTCAGCCAATCGGTTCATAAATTAATTCGACGTCATAATTATATCATAAATATAATCACGCGTTTCCAGCCAATTCATGTGTTTCACTGTTGCCAACTTTTCTTTTTGCAGAAAATTTCTTCTTGGAAAGTATATATTTGTCAACGATATAATAATGCACATAGTTAACCAAATTGCACTTTATTTAAAAGTATTCGTATAATGCAAGATTTTTAATTTTGAAAACTGCTTGAAGAATTTTAACACGTGAATTCTTTACCCAATCGTCAAATTTTAAATGTCATCTAAACTTTGCAAGTGGAACAACTAAGTATGTCGATTTTTAATCAATGGGAAAGCGTTGATTGCATTTATCATGTGACCATCGTGAATTTAGCCCATTGGTCAATGGTGTGATACGTATATACAGGAATAAAGTAGGGAATATATATTTTTTACGATAGGTTAATTCAAAAAGAGCGTAATATACTAGTTAGCATATAGGAGAAATAAGTCGATTCAATTCTAAAGACGGGTCGTTTTTTCAATTTAAAACTATATGCTTAATTTATACTATGTCTTTTAAATTAGACCGTCTTTCATGGGGCTAAAATGTTTATATGAAGTGTTTTAATGTGAATTCTGAATTTCAATTGTTTAGTTTAAAACGATTTTTATCACAAACGCTTGTCTAATACTGCTGAACACGATGTATAATTCATCAATAAGTCCATATCGTAGAAAATTATAAAGATCTATTCATTACACAAATCTATTACACTTAAGTTCCACTTATATATAAATTGTTTAAGTTTTCTACAACTGTTAATCTTGTAAACTTAAGAAAATTGCAGCTTTGTCACAGGCATGGCATTCCATTTTAAAAGGAACATATAGATCTTTAAATTGTATTTGTGTTCAGGTACTTGAATGTTCAAAATATATCCAAATTGTGGAAAAATACTTGTGTATACTTTAGCATTTCATCGCTAATTAAATGTTAACTCGCTTTGGGTGGGACTCCATACATACGGGTAAAGTCAATTTCCCATAAAAAGTCCTCGATGTAAAACTTTTAACTCTTTCAGGAAATACAGCAGTACTTATGTCATGAATTATAGCATTTTCATAACTTCCCAATAGAAAATAAAAGCGCATTGCGATTTCGAATACTTTTTTAAATGTCATTCACTCGCTCGACAAGAACGGCATTCGGTAACTTTGCGAGCTCATTATGCGAAAGTGAACTGGTTATGTTATGGAAATTGGTGTGATGCGAAAACCTTTCGAACGAATGAAATATTCTTGTCGGTTTTTTTTCTTCTTGAATAATATATTGTATCTCGGATACGAAATATCCGGAAAATGTCGCACTGCGTGACGAAGTATCTCGTGTGTTAACTTTTCTTGATAGTTTTCACCTGCTTGAGAACTAACTAGAACCGATTTTTTGACATCAAAGTTTCATGCTTCGACGTTAGAATTACCATTAATTGTCTTTCCTTTACGGGTTTACAGCTGAATATGTTAAATATTAATGCGTTATGTGTGTTTTTATGGTTTAAGTGTCTGTTATTCGTGCTTATCAATCAATTTTTGTTTTTAATTTTATATTAAAATATCGTTAACTCTGGCATTGTGTGATAGAAAATTCAAAAACAAATAGGAATGTGATGTTTGAACAAGGAATTGGGATGTTTGATGTCTTTAGATGTATCGTAAAATACTGAATATAATTTTCATGGGGAAAAAAGATTACCCTACTTTCCATCTAATACCTCTTAAAAAGAAATAAAATTTCACTGAAGATTTATAATCGAATAGAGAAAACAGAAGTTTTATAATCCTAGTTTCGATTTCAAAAATTGTATGCAATTAATTAAAAAGCAAAAGTAATTTTTAAGGTTGTTGAAATATTTAATTTTAAATGTTTAAAATTAGTTTCTTGAGTATTATTTTCCAAACAAATTTTCGTTAATTGATGGACATTTAAAATCTCGAGCATTGACCTTTTTTAATGAGAGCTATGAATAATAAAGGATAATCGATAATGATTTTTAAAATTGAACAATAATTAATCACATTCATTAATGTAAGAATTATTCCCCATATTCAGCCTTGAGGTGCTTCAATAAAAAGCTTTCGTTGATGACAAAACCTGTGTTTGTTCGTTGTAGATTGAACAATTTCTCTTCAACTTATTTTAAATATTAGTTTTAATACAGGTAGCTGAAATATATTAATGTAGGAGGCAAAGCGTACTATATAAAGTGTAGGTATTTTACAGAGAGCTTTAAAATTTTATTTGTATTTCTAAATTTATTATTACCATGCTTTTCATTTTAGTTCACCGATCAATCCAAGAACACAAATATTCCGGAATTTTAATTTTTTTTCTTTTCGATAAGTATAAGTACATGTTCTAACTATAGCATCCATCAGGTTATTTTAAATTAACATGGCAAAAGTTTTTACGTGTAAGGTTTGCTTTTCCAGTGCTCCTGTGACTATGCATTTGCAGAAATAACAAAATACAGTGGAGTTGTGAGGATTAAAATTTCAAATGTGAGCATATAGAAAGTTTTTCATTTAAAATCTTTTTTTTTATACTCCATTTACAGAAAATGAAATTCCATGCCATATCTCATAATAAATACTATATAGCTTCCCATTAATATTCTCTCAATAATGCAACATTGTCCAATTAGGTAAATTGAATACATTTAAATTCGTAACTAAGTTGATTCTTCCTCTGTGAATTTTCCTTTGCAGTTTGGTGTACTAAAAAATGCAAGTACAAAATCTTTCTTTTACTATTTACAAAATTCATTCATTCGAAAACTTAAAATCGAATGTGCTATCCGAAGTACTTAAAAATTCTTAGTTTTTTGTAAATTTAACTTGCATTTAAACTACACAGTGGATTGTAATAACTAAAGATCAAATATCGTAAAGGATGATATACTGGAAAATAGTATGTTAAACATGAATATAAACAAACGTTAGTTCAATATTGAGACAATTTTCCCAAGATTGAGCTACTAAGCAAATCCACCCGCTAAGCAAAAATTCCTTTATAATTACTATCAAGAACTTCAATACCACCACTTAATTTAATTAACCCAAAAATGAATCTCTTTAAAGTCTTTTTTTTTTCTAATATACGTATATCATAATCAAGATCTTAAATAAAACGTTTCATATATATTTAAAATTTCGTAACTTCGTTAGTCTTACCGTAGGAAGCATTTATACAGAAATTACAAGGAAGCTTTTTACCTTGATTTCCGACTCTTGAGCTACATGTAAACTTGCATCACCTGCTGAAGAGATTACCTTTCGAAACTTGATGTTCACGGGTCATCTTTTCTTGTAAGCCGGGTACATGAAGGGTTCAGCAAGGCCAGCTGCTATAGAGAGGGTTAAGACTGAAAACAGAGCTTGTTCTGTGAAGAAATCGTGTAGTTACCTCAGGCCACCAGCAGTGCAAATCTGTAATTTGTGTCAGGAGCTTTCAACGCTCTTGGATTGGTACAAAGTAATTACATTTGATTCATATCGACTTCCAATTTACTGACCTCTAGTGTGGAACTTTTTTCCTGGATTAAAATTATCATTGAAAACTTTTGGATAGAAACTGTATAGGTGTATAAACCAGACACAATTAAATATTTACCTATACGTCAATTTTTTTAAATGTCATTTGATGCAAATTGTAATAAAAAAACTAAAGTATAAACAGAGGAATATAAAAACTATATACTATTCAATCATTTTGCATATTTACATAGCTTTTTTTAAAAGAAACTGGTTCAGGAATATATATTGGAAAAAGTTAAGTTTACTTTATTTTTAATTATAAGTCATACAAAAATTTCTATTATATTTCTCCCGAAATAATCCCTTTGAATATTCAATACATGGTTTGATTGTTGTTCAATACATTCATAAGGGTTTAATAGCCATATTCAAACATGCAAAATGATTATACTTATCTTTTTAGAAATCTAAAATCAAATTAGGATTTTGTCTAATCTTTACAATATTAGACTACAAAATTTTATATATTTTGATAAACTGAAAATTTTAACAGAATATGGCACATTTACATATATATTTCTCAAAACATAAAATTTCTAGTGTCCTGAAAAAATGTTTTCTGTGCTTACACTTTAAATTTGGATTTCATGATTCTAGAAATATAGCAATATAGAGAAACTTTTGTTTTCAGATCAAAAATTTAATTCACTAATCGGGATTTCTTTTCTTTCCATATTTCTTTCTTGTAGAGCAAACAAAGTAATTTTACAGCTTCAGGTAATCACTCTTGCCCAACTTTATTGGGATGGGGAAAAAAATTCGGGTTCACATAATGAGATGGAAAGTGAGGAAATCGGTATGGCAGTAAAACAAGATAATCAAATATCTTCTTTAAGGTCAAATGCGCATACGGCGCGCCTGCACTCGAAAACCGGCTTTAATTCTGTGACCTTCTGCATGAAAACTTGCACAAAATCGACAATAAAATAAATTTATTTTGAACCAGTTCGGAATTGGGAAAAACCTAAGACCTCTTGGCCTCTGCACCGTTGTCATTTCAAACGGTTTTATAGACTTGAATCAATGGTATTTTTTCCACTCCAACAAATTAATTTATTTCTAATCCGTAACTCTTGGGTAGATGTCAGATTGAGTTTGACGGGAAATAATTACAATTCTAGAGTTTGTTGATAGTATTCTTAAGAATTGGAATTGTTTGTTTTTTAGATTTTTTAAACTTTACAGGAACTCGGAAATGCTGGTGGGTTTTGTTTGTTCTGAAATTTCGGGTTCAGAATTGTGCTCGATTTCATTTAATTTTGCTGTTGCGTTTTCTCACATGGAAGGTGATATTCAATAAGATGAAAAAATTTCCCTTATTATGGAATAACTTATTAAAACAATGAAGGATGTTTATTTTAATTTTTTAATTCAATAAATTCAAAAGTGTGTACGCTTCTATGTAATGTTTCTATCTACATTACTAGATTTTTTGGACTTTTATAAGTTTAGAACTGCGATCACCAACCTTTAGAGCTTCATGGACCACTAAATATATAATTTCATATTTGGTGGTCCATTAATATGAATTAAGATAAAGGTAAATGCATTCATATAAATACCAAAACTTTTATTTTATTGTGAAATGTACCCATTAAAGGTACTAAAGTTAGAGTAATTATATTTTTAGAGAAATGAGAAATTTAAAAATACTCTCGTATTATACCGCGCGTCAACCAATTTCGTCAAATAAAGACGTCGCTAAATGATGTGATATAAAACCAATAAGAAACCATTACAATGTATATTGAAACACACAATGACTATGTTCTTTGAATTGGCAAGATCTTTCTATCCAGCGAAATTAGTCGACGTTATAATTCATAAGCATCACTAGTACAAGTTTAATACAAAGCCCCAGTTTCTCCAAGGACTAATCTTTTTTCACGGACTACGGGTTGGCTATCACTGGGTTGACCATCTTGCAAATTGTGGTTGGATATTCAAGCTAGTTACAAATTTTTAATTTATTAACTTTAAATTTAAACACAGAATTTATTGAAAATTTATAAACATTGGATTTTTCGTGTCGAATCCCGATCAAATTTTAATCGATGACTTTTAATGTAATACCACTGAAATTTTAACTGTAAATGTATCGTGTAACAGATTTCTCATTTATTGACTCTTACAAAGTCTAAATGATATAGACCTTTTTCTGGGAGTAATACAATAGGAAAAATATTAAGTTCATTGCTTGAGATATATATATTTACGACTTTCAGAATAGAGTTCCATTTGCAAACAATGAAACTTGAACGCTTTTGAGTTCCACAGAAAAGGAAACTGTTCCACATGATTTCTTTAGCTTTGGGTCATAACTACGGGTGGCTTTATACTATAGAAAGTTGGCAAGTTCAAGGACTTGCCTATGCACTAATTATGGATGCTATAATTCGTTCAAAAGCTTTGAAAGCACTCAAGCGCTTCTTAGCCGCATGGTTTGATCATATGCACTCATTTAGTGACCAGCCTAACAAGGGATTTAATGCTCTTTACTTTTTTTTGTATGCAAAACCGTTCTGTACAAGTTGTTTAAAGAGCATTTTAAAGTGGTATTTCACTATAAAAGGACTAAGTTTAAATAAAAATTCTCAACTGGATAAAATGCTTTAAATTTTTAAAATTCCAATATGAAGTGCTTTTTACACTTATAGATGGAATCAATTTTCCTAAATAGATTTATTACTTGTACTTTGTCAGAGTTTTTTTAAGATTTGACAAACGGCTTGGTCTCAAATTTGTTTTTTTAAAGTAACTTTTTTTAACTTTTATTTATCTCTTAAAATTTGGGGATAAAAAATTTATAAATTTATCGCCTACTACGACTCTGTCATTTAATTTTGATGAACTGTTTCCAACGTATTTAAATTTTATTCCCAATTCAATGATTCTGTCAAATTATAAATATTCAGGTGAAATCTATTTAAAATATTTTTTATAGTTACTCTTGTTGCTGTTTAAAGTTACATATCAAACTTATATATTTTGTACACTTTTAGGGATCTTTATTTGAAAACGAATTCCAGGCAAAAGCCTAAATATTTATTCCAACATCAAATATCTAATGGTTCAATCAATTGATACAAAAACTGTTATGAGTTTCAAAGATGGGTTTTACGAGAAGCATTTTACTTTCTGCAATTTAAACTTTTCTTGCGGTTTATTTACAATTTAAATGAAGTCCTTTTATTGAGTGCTGGAAAACAGTAATCGCTTATCAATGATCAATCGAATTACTTAGTGAAACAAGGATATCTTCAAGATTAATAAAATCTCGTGTTTTTAATGGACTTCCTTAAACCCATCCTAATGCTTTGAGTTATTAGGTGCGTTTGAACTTGGGGACCCTCATTAATTATGTCAACTCTGCTTGACACATTGTACGGTAAATTGCAGGTTAATAGTTCGATTACTTTTTGTTTCTCACACTTTTAAACGCTGTTGGTTATTGAAAATAGTAGTTTAATGATAATTGTTAACGTCTTGTAGAACATATCGCATGTTAAACTGGGGCTTAGTACGGAAACGCCCACTCTATTCAGTTTCCAAATGAACAAAACTCTTGTTATACCATGTGCAAGATAAGAAAATGAAGCATTCTCTTGAAAATTTAAAATTGTTCGAGGTAAAAAAGCTTGTAATTTTGTAATAAGACTCAAAAAGAAAAGACTCGAAAAAGTATGAACAAACTAATATTTTTAATTAACGGTATACGTGATATTATTTAATCTTTCATTTGTTTACAATGATTAATTTATGAATATACTATTACTATATCATTAACTTAAGCTATTGTATTTAAAACAATTAAGTAAAAATTTAAAATTTATATCCGTCAAATACCTAATGGTGGTTTTGAGAATTAATCCTAGCAATGAGTTCTATAAAATTCTTTACACTTTGATAATTGTATGCATAGCAAATTTGTCAAACATTTGAATGATCCATCCTGCATGAGATTGTCATGCATGTTGGGTCTGGATAAAAAGGATTCTAGAGATTTAAGCTTCTTTAATCCTTCAGTAACCATATGGTTGTGTCCAGAGTTCTTTTCTAGGTCAGGGGGACAAGGTTCGGATCATCTTTAGAGCAGGTTCGTGCACCATTTTCCCGTTGGACATGAATCTGTCACGCATCGGCTGTTCACAATGAAAGTGAAGAAGCTGCTGTTAGGCGAGAGTTGGAAAGTGTTGTGAACAATGGGATGACGACGCTCGCGGAAACTATTATGGGTCTCGAGTTAAGTAGAAAAAAATAATTCAACTGCGATATTGTCGAAAATTTTTTACTTTTTAAAAAATAGTTTTTTAGTGAGTTAGATACTTCATGCATATACTCGATATTAACTCTTAAGGGTGCGCTTAGGTTCAAAATTTTTGATCTGAAATTAAAAGGGAAAAAAAAATTAAGGGATAGTCTTTGTGCAAAAACAAATTCTGCATTAATTATAAGTGAGCAAATGAATTAAAACATTAAATTTTTGTTAGTGTCCTTGTAAAACAAAGGCCTCTTCTCTATTATACTTTTTATCCTCCTGATCCAATGATTTCGTAATTTTCTTAAATTAGTAAGAAATAAACTACTTCAAGAATTTTTCCCTTGCATATTTCCTTGAGCTTCTTTGTTAGCCAACAGTAATATTGAATTAGACTAAAAGAGCAATTGATTATGAACAAATCCTTAGCCACATTTAAACTTCCCCATTGGGGTTAATTTTAATGTGACCATTAAAAGTGTTCGGCTTTCTAAAAAATATTACTTTGCAAGGTTTTAAGCTTCTAAAGGTTAATTTATGATCGAATTTTTCTGAAATGTGATCCTTACAATGTGCGAATTATAAGGTTTTAAAAATATTCACTGTATTTTTGTGTTTAACATATTTGGTAACTAGACAATATAGTATGCAGATTCCTGCAGAATTAATATTTTTAATAAAAAGCTAAATCTCTGTATCTAAAAAATTCCTTCTACAACTTGCATGATTTCGGTATGATTTACTTTTCTTGGAATGCAAACGACATAAAATGGTTGGCAACTGTGTCAAATGTTTTGATATATTAATCTTATTTTTAACTTACAAAAAAAAAACTTAAGCACTATAAAAATGACTCTAAAGAAACATTTATCTTATCAACTTTAAATGCGTTAAAACTAGAATCTTAAAAAAAAATTAGATTTTATAACTTAAATAGTTTGCCCTTTTAATTATCTTTCTACTCAAGAATTCGCATTGAGAAGATTTAAAGACTGTTAACAAGTTAAATTGTTTAATTTGGACCCCCGAAATTTGAGCAAATGAATTCTTAATTTACATTAATAAATTTATGATTGATAAAGGAATCTTAACTATGTATTTTACAATTTCCCCATAAGTTTTACACTTTCAATTGAGACTACTAAGAATTATGAACAGTTTTTTCTCTGCTACTTAACGCTCTTGAAACAAAATTGTCGAAAAAAATTTGAGTCCAGATTGACTTATTTTCCAGTCTGTTTCTCAGCTTAAGTAGTCGGTTTCTTTTCCCAAACCAATTCGTAAAACCACTTTTACTGAAATACGGATTTACAATGTAACAGTTTCACAAGAAAATACTCGTCATTAATGCTTTTAGAATAGTTCGCAAACTGAATTCCTAATAAATGATACCGTATTTCTCATTTCTTAAAATTCACGTAAGGTATCAGACTACGTTCGGAACCGTGATTTTGCGAAAGCGTGTAAATGGATAATATTTATGATATTTAGTGTCACTTAGATTAGAAAATGTATATAAAAATGTTTTTAAGAATATAATTAAAATAAAAAAATTATTTAAATACAATATTTTGGCACAAAAAAAGAACATAGAATGACCCATTTTCAAAATATTCTCCTTTTGTGAAAAATGCTTCTATGAGGTTAATTCATCTGACGTCATAGTTACATGATAGTGAAAGCCACGTGATTCTAGCCAATCAATTCAAAAACTCATGTTACGTCATAGTCATACGATAAAAACTATCTTGCGTTTCCAACTAATCAGTTCAAGCGCTCCGGTGTTCCCAAGTTTTGCTCTTTGCAGAAACTTTCTCTTAAAAAGTACATATGTATACAAAATGCATATTATTTAAAACTATAAACATAAAATACGACTTTTTTTTAATTTAAAAAAAATCTTTTTGAAGAATGTTTTTCCCCTAACATTTAAACATCTTTAACCAAATATGAAATTTGAAGTTTTATCCGAGTTTTACAAATGAAACTAATTGCACTTGTTCTATGTTTTGAATTAAATAAAAAACACGTGTTTGTTTTTATCATGTGACTTCATGAATCAAGCCCATTATAATATTTTGCCTTCATATAGTTTAGACCTCTGTACAGAGGCTCTACTAGAATTTTGAAATATATAACTTAGAAATGGATTTATCCATATTTTAGTACAACAGATGGGAGAAATTTTTAGAAACACCAATAATTATTTCAATGGGTTGTAACTCTGAAAATGTAAATTTTTCAAAAATCATAGTTGAGCCTCTGTACAGAGGTCAACATACGGCAAAAATATTATAATTACATTTTCACAAAAGGAGAACATTTTGAAAAAAAGGCTATTCTCTCTCTCTCTAAGTTAATTTTTTGCCGAAATATTGCTTTTAAATTTTTTTTTGTCAATGTCTTTAAAACAATTTTATACATGTATTCTAATCTAAGTGACACTAAATATCATGAAAATTATCCATTTATGCCCTTTTCTTAAAATCACGGTTCCGAACGTAGTCGGATGTCTTAAGGTATCAAACTACTTGCGGCGACTTTTTTTTTTTTAATAGAGTTAAGGACTTTTTTGTGGTTTTTAGATTTTTTAAACACATTTTAAGAAACAAAGACTAAAATTAAGAAAATCTAATATTACTAAAATGGAAAAATGTGTAAAAACTGAAAAAAATTAAGTAAACGGGGCCCGCTCTGTACCAAAAGTTTATGGACAAATTTTCAATTTTAATGTGCTGCTATGTTATTCATTTTTGAAATGATCTTCAGAATAAGAGATTTTAATTTTTATTAAAACTAGAGCACTTTATCTCTCTCATTTACTATATAAAATTGCTTAAAAACAATTATATTCGCATAAGGATCTGTAAATTTTGTAATAAAACAGTGATTGATAAATCTTAAGGTTAAAGCACTTTTATACTATTTTACAGAACATGCACAAAAAATTTCAGTTAATTGTTTTCAAAACTTTTTGAGCAATCACTGTCTCCATTTAAGAAATTTCAAAAAAAATAGTGAGTAAAACACATGTTAAAGTATGACATCTTGCTTAAAGTAATGGCATCTGCTTTTATATATACTAAAACACTTGTATTTTTTGTTCTAGTGAACGTAAAATAATGAACTTGGTATTTTTATAAAGCTAATAAGATGGCCTATAAAGTAAAATCATAAAAAAAATTGTCAATTTTTGGTAAAATTCAGTTGTAGAGTAGTCGGATACCTTAAGTTTTTTATTGTGAATTGTTTTAACCTTTAAAACTTCGCACTGTTGCGTTTCTGCAACATATGATTTATTTTAACAGACTCACTATTTTTTAATTACTACAAATCACTTATCTGAGAAAAAAGATTACTGCAACGAAATACAGGCTAATTTTGTCACTAGATGGAAGTACGTTTTTCCCAGAAACTACAACAATTATAAAAATTCTGATGCCTCAAGAACTGTATTTTTGCTATAAAAAGAATCAATTATATTTTATGCTTGCTCTTTATTGACTAAATAAATTACCAGGTAAGAAATTTAAACATTTTGATGAATAATAAAATCCTCATATAAAAAGTTTTGTAATTTACAGTACTACTGCGCATGTTGCACTTCTGCACCAAACAAAAAAAAATGACTGAAATTCAATTTAAAACTGCTAAATATTTTTTCATATTTTTCCCTTTTATGTCTTGAGAACTAGCTGATATAATTTTTTTCATAGAAATTTTAAAAAATTGCGAAGTTAAGGGTTAACCAAGTTCCCGAGTATAGCTGCAATATACATAAACGGTAATTAAAAATGTTTGCAGAAAAACGGGCATTTTTCTCAAAGCTTGTCAAGGATATATTTACGTTAAATTATGTTTATTTTTTCCATCCACCCTATGACCCCAAAGTCATTTTTCTTGACCCCCCCCAAATAGAATCTCGACTCATACTTGGAATATCACTGTATTAAATGTGTGATAATAAATAACTTTTCTTCCCAGACCTTTCTAACATGTAAATTCGTAGAATATTTGTTATTTTAACACTTTCTTTGGACAAAAAAATTTACATATCTAAATTTATATCTCCAGTATTTGCATTATAAATTATTTAATACCCTTAAGGGTTAATGGGCTTTTTGGAAATGCTTTTGTTTCACACATGACGGAAGAAAATGCTTAAATTAATAGATTTAACAAATTTTATATGGTATATGTGTATGATTCAACTTAATTAACTACAATATTTCTACAAGAAAATTTTTATAGTATATATTCGGGCACATTTTTATTCATTCGAACAATTTCAGGATTTTCCTTCGTCTAATTTACATTTAAAATATTCATAAGCTTATAAATTCATTTGAGTGTTGAATTATTAATTTCAATCACTTACTCCTTTATATTAAGAAATGTCCAGTCCAATGTTTCTTGCATAACTAATTACAAACCAGAATTTAACCAATAACAAGTTGTTACGAAGAAATAAAAAATGGAATTTTTGAGCCAGCACCTTCAAAGGTGAACAAAACTTGAATATAGTTACTTTCAAACGGGTATTTCACAACTTAAGAAACTTGACCTCTCTTGTCATTTTCTTGTTGTCGTATTAAGTACTTCGACCACTTGTCACATTTTTCTTTCTTCCAGAATACCAGTATGTTTCCCTTTCAGTCTGCATTTTTTTTCTTTGTTTTTATCCCGAAGAGAAGAGATTACTTTTTCATGCGTATCAGCTTATCTTTGCTGACAACGTGATATAAAAAAGGATGCTATTTTAGTAAGCTATTGTCGTTTGCATCAAAAATTGAAATAGACTGGGTGCAATTTAATATGAAGGTCAATGATTTCTCTTTGAAAGTTAGTAGATTGGTGTCTTTTACTTGTGTACTTGATAGAAATAAGTAATATAAAAAAAGTAAATTCCTACTTAGATCAACAAAGAAATTTTATTTTAGCTAGTTTTTATTAAATTGTTACAATTAATATATGTATATACATAAGACAAAATCACAACATTAAGGGGTAATTAATTTCTTATCAATTATTAAAGTATCGTATTGTCATCCAAAACAATCGTGTATATAAAATTTCAGTTCAACTGAATGCTTTAAAACGTGAGGAAAAAATCTTTTAAAGTTTTGACCCAAGTCGCTAAAAATGAAACCAATGTGGCTGTATCTGTAATTCTATAAATTAGTTTCAGTCAATTAATTTTAATTATAATTATCGTATTTGCACCCAAAAACAATAGTGTATAGAAATTTTCAGCTTAAATGAGCGCTTTAAAATGTGAAGGGAAAAAAACCTTTTCAAGTTTTAACACAAGTCGCCAGAAATGATGCCAACGTGGCTGTATTTGTAATTCTTTAAATAATTAGTTTTAATCAATTTTTATTAATTATTTTTATATTGTATTGTCATCCAAAATCATGTATATAAAATTTCAGCTCAATTGAGCGCTTTAAAATGTATTTTATTAACGATTGAAAATTCCACGAAGATTAATATATAGAGTGTGAGCTAATAGTAGGAATTGAGAGATAAATGGAAACATATAAATTTTTATATTGAACCATTACATTTGCCTTAAAGCCCCGGATTTAGTCAAAACAAAAACAGTTAAATCATGGTTTAATTTTTATGTCAAGCTTTATTAGATTTAAAAAAAAAACGGAAATTTATTTCTTGTAATGAAAAAAGAACCAATTGCAAAATTAAAATTTATAAAAAAATTTAAATTGTTTTACTAAGGTTGGATGCCACTTCAAATTGAAATAGTTACCGATTTTGAAGATGCAAGTTATAATTAAAATTAATCAATGATCCTTAACGCAAAAGTAAGTAATCGTTGCAAAACTCTGAATAAATCGAAGTCTGAACACTTTATACATTAATTTTATTAATAACACAATTTAAATTAAAACATTAATCTCTCTCTAACACAGTAAATAGTGCAAACAGCTTAAATACAGTCATAATAATCTTTCGAATTAGTAGATCACGTGCTTTTATATCGAAAATCGATAACAGATGCCATAGTAAAGAGACTTTAGTCAAAATAGATGGAGATCGCGGTACTATTCTGCAGTAGCGAAAATAAGGCACGCACATAAAATTCCAGGTGAGACGGAAATACACCTTCAATTTTCTGACATTTTAGACTCACCCATTTTGATGCTTTATTTATCTTTACACTCTGCATTTTTCTCGTTTACTAAATTTGAAAACCACAAGTCTTCATATATAAATTTTTTTTAAGTTTTGAGTCGTCAAATGTTGTATACAATTCATCAATATTTCTATGTAATTTTCCAGTCTTATTTAATAAAGATGTATCTTTCTGAAAATTTTACGTTGAATTTTTATATTTTGAACTGAACTTTTATCTTTTGCAAAAAAAACCGGAAATGAACCATTCACTTCATAATTGTTTTAATCTTGTATCAAAAACACTTGGATTCAGCTTAATAAACTTTTAAAATATAGGTTTATTGGGTACTTGCGTATTATACCGTCCACCAATATCGCGTCGTCAAATATAGTATGTTTATTACGTTTGAAAAATCGTTATTTGCTGCATATCACGGCATTTAGGGACACTTTTTGACTAGGCGAAATTGGTAATCGGTATAATACGCAAATATTGTTCACATTAACTAGGCCGAGTGCTTAAGACTAGAAAAACGTTTATAAAAACATCGAATGAGCACGATTTAGTTTTTACTTCATTTTCAACAAATCGCAGGTTGGGAAGTTTTCCAGTTTCCTGTCATTTAAATAACGATAGTAATGTACTTCAAGTTAATAAGTTTACAGGGTACTAGCTATCTCTTTTGCTAAATCAAAAACGTCGCTAGTTCAATAAGTGTCGCATAATGCAGTCATCGTTTTTCTTTCGGAGCATACCTCGGAACAATTTTCCTGTATTGGTAGCATATCCGACATTGCTGACATCTTGTTTTAACGAAATTGGTCAATGGTATAATAGTAAATATAATTTACATTATTTTATTCTGTAGTAAAATATTTGCTCACGCCTATGCACTGAATATAGTTCATGGAAAACATCGGAAAATTATAAATTCATTAACACAAAAACCTATGAAGAGTTCAACATAAATTTAATTTGTCGCAAGAATAAATACTAAAATGGAGAATGTTTTAATAACTGAAGTCTGCTTTAAGGTATTCGATTACCCTAAAATCATGTTTTTTAAAAAATTGACAAATTTTGCTTATGATTTTATTTTATAGAACATCTTATTAGCTTAATATAAATACCAAGTTTTTTATTTTCCATTCACTAGAACAGAAACTACAAGTGTTTAAGTAAAAGCAGATGCCATAACTTTACACAAGATGTCAAACTTTAAAATGCATTTTACTCGAAATGTGTTTCTTTCGAAAAGCTCAAACGGGGGCAGCGATTGCTCAAAGTTTTGAAAATAATTTGCTGAAATTTTTTGTGAATGTCTTGTATAACAGAAGTGTTTTGAACTTCAGATTTATCAATCACTGTGTTTTATTTCAAATTGTACAGTCCTTTATGTGAATATAATCGCTGTTTTTAAGCAGTTTCGTATAGTCACTAAGATAGAGTGCTCTAGTTTTTGAAAAAATTAAAATATCTATTATCCTGAAGGTCATTTCAAACATTAATAACAAAGTAACACATCAAAATTTAAAAACTGAGAATTTGTTCATAATTTTTTATACAAAGCGGGCCCAGTTTATGTAATTTTTGTGTACATTTTCACCAGTTTTTTCCCATTTAAATTTTTTTCTGTTTTCAAATTTAGGATTTCCTTAAAAATATACTAAATAAATCTAAAAATTACAAAAATCCCCATATCTCCATTTTTTTTTTTTTTAAAATGTTGACGCAAGTAGTCGGATACCTTAATATAGTTATTCTCAATTCCTTAATACATATGAAAATTTTAGGTAATATTTCTTTAACATTTTTTAGTTTTCAAAGCATAAATTAGTTTATTTAAAAACAATTTCAAAAGAATTATTATTTGGCAACCATTTTCATACCAATATAAAGGGAAGTCTTCACTTCATTAGTTATGTATTGTTTACTTTCGGAAAGTGGCGATAATAAGACCGTGCTTAATTTGATCACGATTTCGTGATGACTTGTGGCGATCACTCAACTGTAAAAATTGTTGGTTGAATGCTTCGTCGCCATGTTTTTAACACTTGGGTCCAAATTTATAATTCACATTTGACGGAGTAAAGAATTTCCGACTGATTAAATCAAAGTTTCGTGATAAAGCACTTTATTTGAGTGAATTTATCGCGTATCATTAGCACCTTGAGCAGACTGGATTTTAATCATCATAATCTGAAACTGACAAGTGAAGAAATTGGATAATTCGATTTGCATAAAGAAGTGGTAGGTTTTTTTTTAATTGAGTTCGCGATGAAAGGTTTCGACCTTTGATACAACCTTTAATCTGCATTTAAATATCCAAAATATTTATTTTTATAATTAGCTTCTCGTAAACGACTGGAAGTTATTGTATGATCTTTTTCAAATTATTTTATAGTAAATTGATTTTTTTGGTTTTTCTATATTAAGCATTAGAAATTCGTTATGAAATAACACATCCTCGAAAATATGCAAATCTTGTACCTTATTTTAATACAAGGAAAAAAAACTCGAACCAGTTGAAAAATTATGCATATTCGTCGGACTTTCCCATATTTTGTGATTATCGCAGCTAAAATACTACTTTCGAGAACTCGAAAATTAATTTGGTACTCTGCACTCTTTGAGCTTTGAGTAGTGGGGCAATTCAACGGTTTTCATTTTCCCCCCAAAATCTCAAAACACTTTTATTCGAACCCCCAAAGATGTTATTTAAAAAATGTTATTAATATTAGTTCTCGTTGGTTTTTCATGTTTTTTTAATGTATTATGAAAAAAGACGTTACTGATAAGTAAAGACAGGCTTGTAGTGAGTATATGGTGGTA
Source organism: Trichonephila inaurata madagascariensis (assembly GCA_019973955.1). Classification (NCBI taxonomy): domain Eukaryota; kingdom Metazoa; phylum Arthropoda; class Arachnida; order Araneae; family Nephilidae; genus Trichonephila; species Trichonephila inaurata. The sequence goes on along the minus strand of BMAV01005551.1, from coordinate 35,403 downwards.
AAAGATTACTATTTAGCGGGAATACTTGGTTTGGAATCGTTTACATTTTGGCCCTTTTATCACCAAACGGAAAATACCGTTCAAAGCTTTCTCCGCGTGTACGCTGTTAAATAGGATTCCTAAGATGCTGTGTTACCTGGTTTTATTAATTTCAAATTAAAAATTTAGATTTTTAAAATTAAATTAAAAAATTAAAAAAAGGGGTTTTTAAAAATTTGGGAATCCATGAAGTACTGTTTAACTTAATTTAGAAAAAAATGGATCATACTTTAGTATTGTTTCAGAAAAGTTCGATTATTTCATCGCCAAATGTTTTATTAAAGGATTCTGAATTTTATCGTGTTTGATTTCACTTTTCGTTATCCATCTTTTTATACACATTCTCTTTCGCATTTACATTCCTCGGTTGCTATAATGTATGAAACTTGAATACAGAAAAAAATTATGCATTAATCTATCTTTATTATCTTACTTTATAGCATAATTCATCTTAAGCATTCATTCTTTACGAACTTACATTTTGAATTCATTTGATATTCTTATTTGCAATAAGTTACTGTACTAATCAAGGATATTTAAACATAAGTAATCGGAATAAAAACTATTAAGTCATGATAAAAATTTCAATAAACCGGGTTTTTAGTTCCAAAAAACTTTTTAATTCTCCAAAATAAAGATAATGGAATGTGAGGAAATCTTGCACGTTAATTTACATGATTTTTTAAAAATTTAATGTCTTTTAGTTGTATGGAATTAAATTGTAGTATGCATACTAGCCTGCAAAAGAATACTGGAGCTTGCTAACAATACTAGAGATACTTCAGCCAGCGTTTCTCCTATGAGGGCGTAATGAGACTACGAGGGGGCACGAGCAAACTGGAAAGTCAAAAACGGAAGATTATTTAAAAAATTTTATTGAAAGTAAACAAATAACATTCTAGCATAATAAAAAAAAAATTCACATTTACACTGATATAATACACTTATAAATGCATGTAATGCACAATTTTTTATAGTTAATTTAACAATACTAAATTAAGAACAATTATTACCAATGACCCCATGGGCTTGTCGTATATAAAATATAAAAAACCAACACGACTTGAGAATTTGTGCTGAATTAAAGTTACGCGATTCGCTCGTGGCCGCGGTAGCCTAGTGATCAAGGTATCGGATCGTGACCGGCATGTCAAGAGTTCGAGCCCAGTACCACTAAAGACCCGCTGTGTAGAGGAACGATGCACGTTAAGTCTGTCGAGAGCTCAAACGTCTTCCCATTGATGTGGTAGTTAAGGGAGGTGGTGCCAGTTCAGGTGTCATCCTCGTCACTTGACCATGTTTCAAAACTATGAGATCCGTCGCCAAAAGCCCTCGTGTAGCTGAACAGTGCGGCGTTAATACTCACTCCCTCTCTTACACGATTCACTCCCCAACACCCTGTTTTCCACGTAGGTGCGCGTGTGGGACGTATTGAGGGGAGGGAAAATAATATCAAATCCTCTAAAATAAGTAAATCTTTAGTAAACACTGTAAAGGTCCTTCTATTGTGTGTGTGTGCACACATTCCAAGTCTTGGGAATAATTTTATGGATAGCAGTGCACAAAAAATATCGTACTTCGGAAATCCGTATATATACATTCAAGGCAATCAATGCTTTGGCTGAGACGTTCATATACGTCGATGGCACTCAAGATGTTACAGCCGTATTGTAGCTTTAAATTCAAAGTATATTATTGAATTACATACATAGTTGTTGTATGAAAGGGGAGGGCAGGCCGATGAAAATTGTGATTGAATATTGGGTCGCAAATATCGAAACTTTGAGAAACAGACAAGCTATTGGCTAAAATCTGGAGTTTCCTTAAAATATTTCCAAAAAGATTGCAATTTATAAAGTCTATTAAATTGTGTGACTACTTTTTTTTTATTTTTGAAAAAGATGAAGGGCCCGATTTAAACCTCGTCAATTTCGATTTTTTAAGTACAAAAAAATTTCAGTCCTTAAATAATTCTTTGGTATGTTCTCATAAATTTTGAATTTCAAGCATACATATCTTAAGTTTACAAAATCCTTTTTTAAAGCTCTACTATTTTTATATGGATTTATCGTCTGGATTCTTATTTATTTGAAACTTAGTGCTCTTCTCAAATTGCAAAACGGAAACATGCAACATGAAACAATTTTGTTGCGTATTTAAGACGAATGTTGAAATATCTTAACTTCAGAAAGTGCATTGATGTCAAATTCCATATTTACCCCCTAAAGGAATTTAGAATTAAGAGCCATTTTTTTCTCTACTAATTGTAATATTCTCGGTCGTTCTAAATTACCAGAACTGAAGCCTTGCACCAATCGCTTCATATCTTTTTGTCAAGGTTTTAGTTGTAAAAGGTATTGTTGAGTGAAAGCTCAGGCTTTCACACTTGATTAATCAAGAACATCAAGTAAACGCTTTCCCTTTGTCGTTGTTTCAAAATTTTTACGGTGATTGGTGAAGTCGAGTTTCCTAAATGCTTATTTATTGTGCTTGAACGAGATAAATTCATTAAGAATGTGTGCTGCTTTCTCCTGTTTGCTTACAAGCTTCGTATTTGTGTAAATGGTACGTCATTTTTTACGGCGAGGTAAAAAAACTTGGTAATAAATTCTGTATTTGGCAATATAGAAATGTTTACAATATGTGCAATAAAAGAAAATCAACTTATGGGAAAAAAACAATAGTTTACAGAACAAACCTTAATAACTTTTGCATGTTTTTCGATTTGCTAACAGTTATCAAAATAGATAAATGCAGATTTTGTTGGGTTATATGTTCAATCTAATAGTTCATGAAATCTAAACATAAATTAACGTCAATAAGTTTTTTATTTAAATAACTGTGAAATGCGACAGAACAATACCTATATTTATGTAATATTACTTGATTTAAATGGATTTTGCTAGCATTTAATGCCACTAAAGTTTCACTTTCAATCTGAGTTTACAGAATGTTGCTCAAATTCGGTTATTCCAATACCACACAAATATAATTAAGCATACGAAAACAACCTTTAACAACAAGTGCCAAATTAATTTAGTAACTTAATTTTATATTCTATGACTGTTATATTTCTCAAATATGATCAGATTTCTATAATTTGCTCAAACAAGGAGAAATTTTTAAATGTAATTTTCAGAGAAGATTTTTCTGAAAATTAAAACCTTCGCGTAGTAAAAAAAAAAGACGCGACATTGAGTGGGTTAAACCAACACAATCTCGTAGTTTTACAAAATTTTATCTTGGGTTTATATTTCTGGAGCATTTTGTATAACGTTTACATAAGGGCAGTACTATTGATTGATCTAGATCAGGATAATACCACGGGAAAACTTGCTACCTAAAAGAATGCCTAAGTTTAAAATGCAATTATAGAACTTAGGCTTTTACTTTGAATAGTTAAATCTTCGAATTTCAAATTTACAAAGTCAATCGAGAATAATCCTCGTGATAGTTCGTAACACGAAGCTAAGAATCAATCGGAATTGCAAAAACTTTGATTTAAGAATGTTTATCCAGTGATATTCAGTTGTCTGCATCACATCAGATGCATCCTATTTATAAGCTAAGGGGATAAAATCTACAGAATAATCATGTACATCTTATTTAATTTCATAAAATTTTTAAGCTCCATTTTGTCATGTCCTTCGCGCGTGGGAAATTTAAAATCTGAAATGCTGTCAATTCCCATTCTCTGGCTTATTGGTGGTAATGTAAAAGTACCTAAAGTGACTGCAAAATGTCACGAAAATTAACGCGTTCGTTTGATTTCGTACTTGAACAATTTACCGCCTTATAAATTTTTTTAACTTCACGCATACAGTTACTGTAGACTGACACATTCCTTGCTATAAATTCTAAAAGCATTTCTTCTAAAATTACGCAAGTGAGAAAATTCGGCAAGTAAATTAAGTTTCTATCTGAATTTCATAACACGAAATATTTTATTGCTGACTTTTTCTAGAGTACTAAATAAAAGTTGCAAGCGCTGTTGTAATGCTACACATTTCATTTAAAATTCAGTAAAAATGGATTTGAGATTTATATACAATTCCAATGTTTGTTTCATAAACTACATCGTAAATTTCGTTGATGCCACATATTTTGTGTATCGCAAGAATCGTTATTTCATTTAGCGGCTGAAAATTAAAATGCCAACACCAATAAATATAAAAACGAAGCAAATCCTTTAATTATATTTTATATCGTTTCTTTTTAATTGCTGTCAAAATATACAAGGTTTCATAATTTAGAATCAATGAAAATATTTTTATACCTTGAATTCAGAAACTTTATTGGACTTTAAGAGGTATTGGCTTTTAATTCCGATTTATAAGTGTACAATGCAAATATTAATATAAGTAGATAAAAGAAAAGATTTTTGGTGCGTTATACTAATGTAAAATATGCATCGCATGCAAAAAAAATTGGGACAAAAATCGTTTATAGATCGAACATGGAGAAAAAATCGAACGTTCCTGTCTCTTCGATAACAGAGTTCATTTCATTATAGGAAGAATCGGAGAAAATAAAGTAAGAAACCATTATAAAGTCTTAAGTACTATTAAAGGAATTTTTTATATATTTGGTAAAAGGTATTCTCTTATATTTTTAATAAGTGTGGTAACAACGTTAACTTCAAAGATGACGCGTGCTAACAAAAAGAATGGATACCATGTGCCATGGCCGTAACTCTTCTCGCGATGGTTATTCTATAACTAACATTCATATTTATTAAATAAATTATTTTACTATTTTATTGATTTTTCATTTAGTTATATACATTAAAATACGATTTAGAGTCTAATACAAGTTGCATATTAGTTTATTTGGGTAGCTTCAAACTCGCGACTGGTTGTTCAGCTATAATGTGAAGTAGGAAGTATGATAGAGTTGGCGCTATCTAAATCTTTGCATTTCGAAAAGCAAGACTTCTCTTCAAAAATTTTTTAAAAGAGATCATTTTTTAAACAACCATTTTAAACTATTCGAAGGCTATTGGTAACGGACCTCGCAATTTTGAACCGGCATTCCCTCTCAAAGTTTCCTGACCTGCCAGCAACGCAGAACTAGACGGATTTAAGTCTCTTCCGCTTCACCTTAGGCCTTCTGCTTACACCAATTCGACAGAAAAAACTACCAAACCACTAAGCTACCTCGACCACCACCATGTGTACAATTGTCAAAAATGGAATATTTCCATTTATCTGAGATTCCCAAAAGGCCTTGAAACTTAATAGAGAGTCGAGATTTTTTTAATGCAAAATCGGATCTCTAATCTTCCAATATAATAATGGAATGTTGAACATTAATTCTAACGGACTTAAATTTCAAACGCCTCGCATAAAGGAATTTAAGTGTCCGTTGCCATTAATTCACGTTCATCTTCAATGTCGTTAATTTTACTAAATTTCTGCAATCAACTAAATGTTTGCCATGAACATTCTCTATTTAACGGCTAAAAAATTCAATGGGGTTCTACCTTTTCAAGAAAGTACACTTGACATCATGAAATGGGATATTTCGTTTTGAATACATTAGTATGGCAGTTTTCCACTTGAAAGTCATGAATAACTTTAATATCAATGTTTATGCAGTAATTATTTTAATTTCTGGCTTGCAGATTAAATGTATTTGCAACAACTGTATGAAATGAAATTTTGGTAATTGTCATTCTAACGTAATTTAAAACTGGTTTACAGGATAAACAGTTTTATAACGCTAGATTTATGAAATGTAACGAAGCCTCGTATTTTATTAATTATAAAGTAAACTTTTTTTCAAATTTTCTCAAATTACTTTGTTTTTATCTCTATTTAAAAACTATTTTTGCTTATTCTTAACGAGTCATAAAATTACTAAGATATTGAATATACCACCACGAACCTCGGGACATTTCTTAAGAAAAAGCCTAATGGTGTAGGAATTCTTATTCCGGTAAGTTTCTTGATAAAAAAAAGCAGTTTAAACACAATGAAACATACATGCTGTGCTTTTATCGTTCATGTCACTACAAAAAACTTTTTGCACGAATATCCCTTGCATACTTAAAAGTATGCTTAATTCAATCAATGCAAGTTCGAGAAATTCTCAATTAACAAATTATTTGTCATAATGCTGTCATATACGCATATGAAGCTGTAATTTGTATAAAATATCAATGTTTTTCCCTACAAAAGCATAAACAATCTTATTTATATCCTTCGCACATAAACATACAGACACTTGGTTACGTTTTGAAGTTTAAACAAAAGCTTTTGAATGTGGAATGAATTTTTTCGGCAAGTCTTATTGCTTATGGAGTTCTCACCCAGCAGGAAAGACCGGTGTTCCACATTTGGTAGCCTCGTTTCTAACATGTTTCTTGCCGATCATACAACACGACCTTGACATTTTCTTTCTTTTATTTTAATTATACAAACTTCTCAAAGGCTTCACATGTCAAGAAAGCAGCTCTGGGATAAATTGAACAGATGTGCTTTGACTAGTCGCCCGCGTTTCAGAAAGGCGGTCATATAATTAATAACTGAATTAAATGCATTTGATTCAGTCTGATGTGAAGTTGAATATTAGAATAGCAATTATTTGTTAGACTTGTATGCTCATTCAAGCAAATGTTCTGCAACTTTCATAATTATCTTCATTTTTTTGTACCCAAGAGCTACCCATCTTGTGTACGTGTAATAATGTATTTAAATATTGGTACAGGTATGCTATATTTACATCGGTTTGAATAAATAGGTTAATTTTATTTCGCTAATTCGTTCTTTTTACGAGCATCTTAAGTCTTATGAGCCAATCTTAATCGAATACATTACCTAGGACAAATACTTGAGCGCGAGAATAGGTAGTTCCAAATAAGATTTTAAGGTATCCGAATACGTTCGGAACCGTGATTTTGCAAAAGCATATAAATGGATAATATTTGATATTTGGTGTCACTTAGATTAGAAAATGTATATAAAATTGTTTTAAGAATAGTGTTACAATAAAAAAAACTATTTAAGTACAATATTTTGACAAAAAATGAACATAGAATGACCCATTTTCAAAATATTCTCCTTTTGTGAGAAATGCTTCGGTTATAATATTTTGCCTGTATATAGCTGGGATCTCTCTACAGAGGCTCAACTAGAATTTTTGAAATATATAACTTAGAAGTGGGTTTATCAATATTTTACGACAACAGAAGAGAGAAATTTTTAAGAAAAAAAACGCAGATAATTATTTCAATTGGTGGTAACTCAGAAAATGTGAAGTTTTCAAAAATCCTAGTTCAGACTCTCTGGAGAAGTCTTTACTTTATGTAAGCACACACACACACAAAATATTATTTTAGAAGAATTTTTTATAAATGGAGAACATTTTGAAAAAGGTTATTCTAAGTGAATTTTTTTGCCAAAATATTGTATTTATTTATTTTGTCAATGTTTACGTTTTTTAAAATCCGATTCCGAACGTAGTCGTTTATTTTAAACGTCGCCAAAAGAATCAAAAATATGAAAATTTTTTCCCTAGAATTTTGGAACAAATTTATTTGATTTTCTTGTAAATTTTTTTTAAAATGCTTCCTCAGGACTAGCCCTTTAAAGTTTGGTCTTGTATTTTCAATTGGGCCGACGTTACAGGTTTTTAAAAATTCCTGGTCCTTGAGTGCCGGGGTAACAGAGTGGTCAAAGTATTCGGAATCGTGGCCGACTTGTCACGAGTTCAGCTCCTGGGCCATTAGGGCCGTGCAAAATCCGTCGATTATCATCCTCCTTGTTTTAGTTCGAGAAGGGTGCCAAACCGGGGTAAAAGTCACGCCATGCCAGTTCAAATTCCGTGGTCTCGCCACCCTTTGTGTAGGTGCAGTCGACGTTAATATTCGCCATACCACTTGCCCATTGAGAGCCTCCGTGTAAAGCGTTTGATGCATTTTAAAATCACCAGGCTCAAGTCCCTCAGTTTGCCTGTGAATTTGGAAAGGGAGAGCCCTTGGTGTTCACCTGGCTTTTGCCAAAGGGCTCGAAAAGACCATACACCTATGGGCCTTCTGCTGCTTTTAATGAACATTAATAAACTTTCTACGGACATAACTCAAGGGTTACCAGAATCCAAAGGTTAAAAATGTTCATATCGCGTGCAAGCTATTTTTATTTCGTAACAAATGTAAGATCTCTCTCGCATTATTCCACACGATATTAGATGGAAATGAAACTTCTCAATTAATTCGTTCTTTAACTAAATTAGATGCCATTAAAAGTGTCGACATTTGTCGAATCGTGGAATACAAAGTTAGTCATCAAAAGCCTTCGTATAATCCCATAACGATGTTAATTCAAATCAAATCTGGTCTCGTCATAGATTGTCTTCTCGAATATTAGATACTACTTAATACTTAAATTTAACTTAATAAATTTAATGGATCCGCAAAAAATTTTTTCAAGTTTGAATACAGCGCGGCAACTTGGTTATCTTTTATGATTTAACTATGGCTCGCCAATTTTGAAACTTGCTTTTCACCAACTCGTATTGCCCTAGACTAGTGTAAAATTAATACGAAATAAATATTTCAATTTTAATTGTTAGATTTCTTGCTTTTATGCTAACATCTTCAATGTTTCCATGAAAAAAAATTGAAAAGCTAGTTCCCTTGAGACTTAAAAAATATACAGAATCGGTGCCCCAATTACCCTTTTATTTTTCCCTCGTGAAGCTTATTGTCTTTGTGAATGCAAAAGTTGCTTTTGTATTTAACACTGTCAATTTTGAGTAAGATACGTTCTTCTTAAATTATAACACTTTAGAGTACTGACTGTGACATTTGCGTCAATAAAACTAAACAAGTGATTTTCGTCTAGTAGATACAAATAGATGACTAATGTATTGAGGATCAGAGACATAATTCCATCCAAAACCACGTGTAGAGAAATGGAATCGGCTCCATATTGAATCCAATGGAGCTGTCCTTCAATTTTATGAGTATTGATGCAAGGGATATAGCAAAATCAACCTTGCAAAATAACTCGATTAATAGCAAATACTTGTTGAGTAGCTCAGTTTCTATACATAATTTTTTAATATTTTCCTTTAGAAACTTGAAACTATACATCACGCGTTTAACTTTTGATCATGTACGCATTTAGCAAAGAACTAAATTCATTGGAAGTAGTATAGTTTCAATCGATATTCAATATGTGTCTTTGAATTTTTAGACATGGGAAGTTTAATTATACGAGTTTTCCTAAAATTCAAAGATCCTATACTTCGAAATAACTAAAGTTTAGTAAAAATCATAAAATTGCATCGTGGAGAATTATTGTAGTATAAAATGTCGCACCAAGTTTGGAAGCAAATGTTTGACACAATATGCAACTGTACATTGGTTAATATAACTACAATTTTTAAAAATTAATCACGGACGTTTTTAAATGTATTGCTGAAAATCTCAAATCCGTGATTTAAATGTACAATCAAAGAAAGTATTTTAAATTATAACTCTAAACTGTTGTGTTTATAGAAAAGTCTGACGTTTAATATTGTATAACTCGCATAAAAAAAAATTCTAGCTCGACATCAGATATATTTATTTTCTTAGATTAAATTTAATCAAAAACTCTTGACTAGCTTGTCTATTGTTTATTACTAAATATTAATTTCTTGATACATGTCCCCAAATTATAGTTTTCTTTTGTTTATAATTCAACGAACTATATTAGTAATTCTCTCCATTACTTTTATTTGCAAATATGTGCCTATTTTGTTTCTTATGCCCTCTGATCTTGACTGCGTTATATCCAGGCCCACGAAATTCATGGCAAGGTGCTAGATGTACGCCTATCGTTGGCCGTAGCCTTGAGCACCATACAGGTGACGGTACGATTTAGTTCGGCTCCACCCCAATTTTGAGGAAGAAAACCCTGGGGAGGGTCATGGGCTCCCACCTCTCTTCCCCATCCATCAACCTCACGAGAGGACTTGAGACTCGAAGGCTATTTTTAGTACCCCCATCCCGCAAAGGCACTATACATTTAAAGACATCCATGTCTTCTCCGATATGTCGAATCCAGGCGGCACAGCAGTCAGCGTTGCTGACTAATATACCAGATGGGCGACTTGTGCGTATTTTAATGTTACCCAAGGAATTAACTTCACGAGGACTCTTTAGTTGTATGTAAACAATTTTACTCTCGCACAATTGGCTTCTTCAGACAAAATCTTACGTCCTTCAAAGTTTAAATCCTCAAATATTAAATTATAATGCAAATGGTTTTTACAATTTTTTTTTATTTTACATAGGACTAAAGGAATAAAAATAACCCTAATGTTGAAAAAAAAGTACCTGCAGTTAACTGTTTTGTTCCATAAATCCTTCAGCCACGACAAAGAACAAACCACAGACCGATATCAAAGCCCGCTATGCATTGCACAACAACTCGCTCAACTTTTTTAAAAACATTCTGACAATTGTCTGCAGAGCTACAATAAAGTGAGAAAACGGATCAAAACAAGATGTACTACGGTACTTTAATGGTTATCAATTTGCCAATTTTTTACTTTAAAACTGCTCAAGGTGAAGTAACGGACTTCCGTAAAGGAAACCTTGAGATTCCAATCCAAGGACATTAACTTCTTTATGGAAGCGAAAAGTAACGGCAATTTTATTTCTGCTTTGGAGCGCTGCTTCTATAGAGAGCATTTCTCTTGTTTGCTCATTTGAATCTCTTCAAACAAATTCAAATCTCTTTATCGGGAAATCTAATACTTCATTTTTATTTTGAGTTTTCCAGGAGTTTGAAGTAGGAAAACTTTTAATCGTATTTCAAACTCATCGTTTGAAAAATATTAATGCTGTCATTTTTCATTCTTAGTTTCTTGAATTTCAAAATTTTAGTAAAATCATTAATGATGCTATACTAAATTCTCTTGAGTCTTTCAAATGATCAGTTTAATCTTTTTCTCTCTTTGTATGATTATGCGATCTTTCTTGTCTTCATTTCAAATGGAAGGGGTTTTTTCTGGTAGTGGGTGGAAGAACGCTTACATGTTATAAATTTAATATGAATAGTCTTTCCATTAACTTATAAAATTTGGAAAAAATATGGAGCAAGTAAAATATTGCTTTTCAGATTTCAAAATAGTTCAATCTAACTTCTAGAAAATTTTTAATTTTGTTTGTATTGTGACGTAGCGTACATGTAGCGTAAATGAATCGTCACGGCCAAATGTTGCAATAAACGAAAAATTTCTCTAATTTTAAGTCTCTACGCCAAGTATCTCCTCAGTTTTTACTCCAAGTACTTTATACTCAAAGAGTATCTCCTAGGGGTTTTTCTCTTATCTTTGACAGCCAAAAGTTTAACGTTTCTTTTTTTAAATCATTTTTTCAAACTATTTTCTACCAAATTGCTACAGCGCATCCCACTCAATTGCTCGCTTCGTTTCGTGTCTGTTCAGTTTGCTTTCAACAGTTATCGTTTCGTGTCTGTTCAGTTTGCTTTCAACAGTTATCGTTTCGTGTCTGTTCAGTTTGTTTCAACAGTTATCGTTTCGTGTCTGTTCAGTTTGCTTTCAACAGTTATCGTTTCTGTGTCTGTTCAGTTTCTTTCAACAGTTATCGTTTCGTGTCTGTTCAGTTTGCTTTCAACAGTTATCGTTTCGTGTCTGTTCAGTTTTTTCAACAGTTATCGTTTCGTGTCTGTTCAGTTTGCTTTCAACAGTTATCGTTTCGTGTCTGTTCAGTTTGCTTTCAACAGTTATCGTTTCGTGTCTGTTCAGTTTGCTTTCAACAGTTATCGTTTCGTGTCTGTTCAGTTTGCTTTCAACAGTTATCGTTTCGTGTCTGTTCAGTTTGCTTTCAACAGTTATCGTTTCGTGTCTGTTCAGTTTGTTTCACACAGCGGGCGCTAGAGGACACAGCATTCTCCCCACTTGAGTTTTAGACTTCCAGCAAAGACGTTACAGTATCATCATCTAATGGTACTAGATAGTTATCAAATGTGCTACTTAAAAAGAAACCACGAGTTTTCTTCTTACTGAAGACCTTGATAAGGAAATCAAGTTGAGCCCTTAACTTCTATAACATTCAGTTACATATTCATCGCGTTTTTAGCCTTCTTAAGTAGCTTTCTTCTTTTTTCTGAATTATGTGTCGGTCGCGGTAAAGTTATGATCACAAGCTTCGTGGACACTTAGTTCCAGTCTCCAATTTGAAAAGTCAGATTTTCTGAATAGTGCGACGTTAATATTCACTCGCTCCCAACCAATCTGAGTTATATTTTAACCAAATACTGGAATGGAAAAGGTAAGAAGCCAAGAGATAAGTTGGACAAAGCAGTAACTTCCACACTTCAAAATGAGAACTTTAAAAGTTGGATATTGGTTCAAGTATCCTCGACACTAGTATCCTCACCGTTATTACGAGATGTCAAACATTCATCGTGTATTTTAAGGAATCGCGTTAGCATTTCTGTTGTCCTAAAATTATGAACTTTTTGTTCGCATGTTAGAGTTTTGATCCTGTCTAATATCATGGGAACAAAGTAAAAATTACTGAACCTATTTTTCTAATAAAGGCACGACCTAGAGCAGCGATACTCAACCTGCGGCCCACCGGACTTTTTTGATTGGCCCACTCTTGGTCCATTCAACTAAAGATCAATTGCTTAAGAACAATTTATTAAAGATGCAGCTGGAAATTCTATTACAATCAAGCAATCAGATCTACCAATTTCGTTGTCGATGTCGTACGGGTACGAATTGCAAGATTTTTTTTCTTGCTTGCAAATGTAATGGTTAGTAATAATAAATAACAGTGAAATAGAGAACTGAATTGGGATAGTAACTATTTTATGGGTGAAACAGTTTTAATTATAAATAAATAATACTGATTTCACAGTCTCAATTCAATCAAAACTCCTCTTTGCTGCCATTCTGCACCTGATAAATCAATATTTGAAATAAAAATAAGATTTTGTCAAAAGAGAAAATCAAATTATCAAACGGCATGGCAGCTTTATTTCTATGACAGTCGAATGTACACTAGGAGCTTGGTCATGAATAAAAGGGAACCCAAACTACTCCATAACTCGGTAAAAATTCCATAAAACTGAAATTATTATGAGTGTTTGAAGTGATTATTATAGAATTATAAGAGTAAAAAAATGAGTTTTATAATATTCTAATCAATTTTCCACATTTTAAGTGTCCAATATTGTCTTGGTCTTATAATGTTGTGGCCCGCATGAAGTATCAGAGATATATATATTGTTACGTAGATCCGAGGGTTCGAGGATTTTGTGCAAAACAATCGCAAAGAAAATAAACAGTTCTTTAAGAGCGATGCGAATTTTTATTATCAAAAATCCAATCCTTTAAATACAGGATTCAGCAGCGATATTCAGAGTAAATCTCCGAAGGTCTTCACACCTTCAACAGCAATCAAACACAATAACAGTGTTTAAAAATACACGTAAGTAAAGATTATTCACAAGCACAGCCGAGCTAATCACTGGTCAAAACAATTCTCCCTACTCGCTGGTTTAATCCAGACTCCTCGCCGTCCCGGCGAGCATCTCCTTTATAGGCGCGACAGAAACTTCCAGAAATATAACAGCTCGTGTCATTGAACGTGACACTAGTGGAGAGATCTACGACTTTCTAGAAGATTCCCGAGGGTTCCGAACTCGCCAACATGGTCACCAATGACGCCAAAATCGCCAAATTGGTCGCCAAAAATGATGCCAACTTGGCTCTCTCTACCGCCAAGATTTCGCCAAGTTCTCATTGGATCACCATTATAACGTAAGGGTCGGCATTGCTTGTGAATGGTACAATTTTAACATGAAATAAACATAACAGAGTGTTTAAATGCATTAAACACTCAAATACAAATTATTTACACTATTTACACAAAATTCGTAACAATATTATATAAATTTCATGCGGGCCGCAACTTCATACTTCAGATACTTCATGCGGGCTTGGCGGGGAAAAGGTTGAGTACCCCTGACCTAGAGTAAGATACCAACTAGAGTTCATCATCTGACGTTAGCCCTTGTATTACGAGGTCTTTGACTAGTAGTTCGCTGTGTGAGAAAGAACTTCGTACTTGGTACCCTATGAAGCAATGTTTCTAAAAATGGACTCCAATATATATTCCAACTTTGTAGAAGTAAACTATTTTTATATATACTTCTGATAAAAAATTTTTAACTCGGATTATCAGGAAGTACTAAATTGCTTACCTGATATCTAAAGATGTCTTTTATACTATCATAATATAGATGTTAATATCTATAGAAATAGATTTTAATTTCTCACTCGTAGCCTCTGAAATTGATAACTATAGAACTTCGCAGTTAATATACCCAATTTTGCTGTGCTTCTGCTAAATGATTGTTTTCTCGCTCACAATCACTTGAGTCTTGGAAATTGAAATTATAATTATCAAACATTCATGTCATTTAAAACAAAGACTTCAGTTTGAGTTTCTAATAGCTTTATGTGGCCTTACAGCTAAAAATGCAACCTTTTTAGATATAGAGTAATATATTAATATGAACAGAATTATTTCTTGATAACAAATACAGTCGGACCTCTATAACGAAGTCGCTAAATCACGGAAAAAAGTTCGTTATATGGAAAATCCGTTTATATAGAGGTTCATCTTTTAATATACTTTATAAACCGCATAAAACGAATTTTAAATTTATAAACACTATATATTAAAGTAATAGTATACACCCTTTTTAAATTAATATTTATTTTATATATCTTACCCATCAAAAAAGAAACTGCAAGAGAAAAATGTCGAAGAACTCGCTTTATTTTCAGTATTAAGAAAATTTCATTCTAAAATTAATGAATTTTAAGGACATTTTATATAATTTAAAGCATACAAGTAATATTAAACATTATTTTGTAATTAAAACACTGACACGCAACTCACTGAGGGAAAGAGGATATCGAAGATGTTTCTAGTTAACTGAGCAATGAGAGTCAAAAGGTTGCACTTCTTGGATGAAACTTCCAGAACTGTATTCTCGGCGAATTAGGATCTGATAAAACTAATTCACGATTTATGACCACAATAAAATGTGTTAAAGAGAGGATACCTTGATTTTTTTTTTTTCAGAAATAAATTTAAAAGAACAAAAAAAAAATTTAATCACAAGAAAGTTTGTTATGTAGAAAATACACTTCGCTATATAGATTATTTTACGAAGGAAATCGTGAAATGTTAAAGGTTCCAGAAAAAGTTTAGTTATATAGAAAAATTCGCAATATAGAGGTTCTCTCGCGTGCTGTATCTATCATTTTTGACATTTTGTTAAGTTTGAGATCTCCTGTTAACTTTTGTATTAGTCTTGAATAGTACGCTTGCATTTAGTTCAGTACAACTGTTTCAATTTTATTGCAAAATCAACAGCCTTCTACTAGTAATTATTTGATTAAACAAAAAAGCTTAAATTAGCATATTCTGACATTTAAAGTTGTGCACAAGTTTTATTTAATTTTGTATTTGTGAGGGGGGATAAATAGCAGACAGGTACGATGCCAAACAATTACAGTAATATGCTTAATCATCCCTTTTTAAATTAGTTGGCTCACCAAGAGTGTATTTTCATGCTAATTTTACCCTTGACTGCATGTTAGCAGATGTTTTTGCTAACGCCCCAAGCAACCCGCTATCTTTGAAGTGCATGCAGATCCTTAATAAGCTCAGTTTTAACTTCTTGGGTGTATTTATGCACCAATTAACATTCTCATTACAAATGACATAATTAAGTTAATTTTGTTAAATTTTGAATGTGTAAGGAAACCTTTGAAATTACTTCAAATTTGTTAAAAATTGCAAAGTAGATTATATGGAAGGTTTTTCCCCATATTTAATTTCACATTAGTCCTTGGTTTCAAATTAATATAGGAGTAATAAAATACATTTTCTAACAGCATATCAACATAATAAACTTAAATATTAATCTTAATGTAGTATAACAGTAAATCACTTTACTTCGAGGGAACCTTTTGGGTATGCTTGCGTACTGAACGCTTAGAATTTCATTAATATTCATTTTTTTTTCACTTTAATATCGTTCATGCACTTGAAAAAACCGGATTTTGTGTTGTGTTTGGATGTTGATCAGTCGACATTATAAAATTATTTTTATTCAATCCAAAACCTAAATATACTAGTCTTATTAGTTGGCTCTTAAAGGGATCGAAACAAATATCGAATGTTAACCAATAAAGATTCAATTGAGACTTGAAAGCCTTGAATTAAAAGTTAAGCCAGTTTAAAAAATGTTATACTCTTATATATATATTTTTAAGAAAATTACCTATTATATGTAATAAAAGTCTTCATAACATTCGTTCATATATTACAAATCTTTCATATCATAAATTTGTCCAATTTTCAATAAATAAACTGTTTTTAATTGTTGTTCCTTCCCGAAGGGAAGAATGAAAGTTGCCAGAGCCTTAAACATGTTGAACTTCTACACGATAGATGGCGACACCACCCATCTCCACCTACATAATTTAGGCATGGAACTGGAGAGGAGGAAATATTCTCTATTCCTCTGTTTGATTAAAAGTATTTAAAGCTGAACTTCCAATGATCAAAAGTGGCTGTGGTAGCCTAGTGCTCTAAGTAACGGACTCATGGCTGGCGTGTCATGATTTTGAGCCTAGTGCAGCTGAAGACCCTCCATACAGAAGAGGCCAATGCACATTAAATATGTCGAGGTTCAAACGACCTCCCATCTGTGTGGAAGTTACGAAAGGTAGGTGCCAGCTCAGATGTCGTCCGTCACCGAAAGTCTTCATGTAGTTGAATAGTGTGGCGTTAATATTCACTCACTGAAAGATGAAAGTAAGAATCTTGCCAAAAGTTGTAGGAATAATTAAGCTAGAGTATTATGCAAGTACATTATTTGAGAACCCAGGTATGAGAAGTCTTATGTTAGAAATTTAAATAATTTAAATGAACAGAATGTCATTACTTGACGGACTTATTGGTCAAAATCTAATACAGAAAATGAATAAAAAAAAATTTTTTAATTTCAATTAGTTTGGATAAATATTTTCATGTGTACCTGATGAACATGTAATTAAAACTGTATTTTTAGTTTATAGTAAATACGAATACATTTTCTTGGCAATATCGGGAAATTTTCTGCTTTGAAATATTGTTCGCAAAGTCGTAACAAACACATTACTTTGCGTGTCGGTAAATACCTCAGCATCTTATGCATGCATGCCTAACTCAGTAATAGATAAAATAGAATTGTTTTTTCAAGCATGAATGCTCATTAAATATCAAACAATTTTTTAAAGGGAATGAATGTCTTTATTGAAAAGTTTCCACAAGAACCGGAGAAATTCAAATACATTTTTAATGTTTCTTAAAAGTACAGTTAATTAACCTCTTTTTTTTATCCTTTCGTTTAACTGTCATTAAAATTTAACCAACTCGGAGCAGGTAACTTTCGGATAAATTAGATCTTCTATTTAAGCATTTGTAAGCTGAATATCTGTTGTATAAATAACACTGCCTGTAATTTGGCTAAAAGGCTATAAGCATGAATAAAAAAATTATAGATTTTGATCTATTTTCAAAGAAGGTAATTCAGCACATGTTTCAGTATCAATTTCTTTCTAAACAATCTTTTAGAACAGATTTTAGTTGCAAGGTTTCAAATTATTAACATTCGGCATCACGATCGTGAGATTTCTGACCAACAATTCTTAGACACGGGTCCCAATTCCAAATTGTTTGTATGGAAGAACACTTCTGTAAATATTGTGTAGCCAACGATAGCACAAATTGGTAATTTCCACGAACTCGTGACCGCTGTTGTTGAATCACAATTTCAATCTCCAGTGATATTGCAGACCATATAGATTGATTGAATATTAACGTCGCACTCTGTTCAGCTACACGAGGGCTTTTGGCGACGGACCACGTAATTTTGAACCATGGTCAAGTGACGTGGATGACACCTGAACTGGCACCACACCAACAGGAGGACGTTTTAGCTCTCGACATATTTAACGTGCTTCGCTGCCCTACACGGTGGGTCTTTAGTCGTACTGGGCTCGAACTCATGACAAGGCAAGCCACGATCCGATACCTATACCACTCGGTTACCGCGGCCACGCAGACCCATTTAGAGGGCTGATACATGTTAAATTTGTAGAGGCTCAAATTCCTCCCGTTGGAATGGTGTGGAAGAGTGAAGATGCAAGCTCATGCGTCATCCTCGTTGCTTGACCATGGCTCAAAATTGCGATGCTTATCCCCACTAGCTCTGGTATTGCTTCAAAAAGGAGTAATTTAAATTCAAATCAACATTGTAATTATAGTACTTTTAAATTCGGCTGGATTTCAAGGATTGTAGCAATCGTGTGGTTTTAAAATCTTTATAAAACTAGCGAGTCTTAAATTTTTAAAAATCGGACATCTTAAGCTACCAAAACTTAAAATTAATCTTGAGCTTCAACAGCGCTCAATTTGGTTTTGGACGATCACCAACAAATTGCAAGATGGATTTGTCTCTTGTACGTCAAAGACCACCCAGAAAATCAATTATGAATTAGGCAACTTATTGTACGTAGACCGTATGAAAAAAATTATCTGCTAAAAAGGCATCGATCAATCCGAGGTCTACCACCTACAGATTCCAGATACCTGGTGTCCAATAGTAATTATGATAATATGAATGAGCTTTGAATGCTAAGTAGGAGGACCCTTTAGTCGTCTCAGTATGTGACTTATTAGTTTATGAAAACATTTTTCAATTGCGTCACATGGAAATGCTAGCTAATGGTATAGGGAAAATGCATTATGCATCAGTTGAAAATGAAACGCGTCAGAGAGCGAGCATTTGCTAAATAACCAATTGTCTACCACACACATGAAACTTCTGCATGCGAGTTTTACATAATGGGGGAAATTATAATGCATTTCAATGTGCGAGTCTGTTTGTCACTTATTCGTGCAGTGAATGACAGTTGGCTGGGTTAATGCGTAAGAATAAAAATCCAGGCTAATGCCGCATGTTTAAGTAATTCAGATTTTGATACTTATACCTTCTAGTAAATTCATGGGAGAGAATATTTTTCTGGATAATTGTTTCAGCTGGAATCGCAGGATGCAAGAACCGATTTCAAAATTCTTAATAGACCCCTAAGCACTTTTCTAACTCAATTTTCTTTTATGTAAATCAGACGTCAGGAACCTATGGCAACCGTGCTAGATTTGGTACGCTGTACAATTTTTAATGGCACTCGGCAAATGAGAGGTTGATTTAACTTTCATCTTTGCCCCTCGTATATTTTCTTACATTCGTCAAATATTACTTACTTTGCGGTATCCTGAATCGTATTGGTATATTGGCTTGGCAAACCCCATCTTCAAGGTTGCTGATCCCTAATGTAGAGTACAAGTCTAATCCAAATCCTATTTTTGTTCTATTTTAATAAATTTAAGCCGAAGCTCGAGCCGAAATTTATATTACTTGTATTTTGATAAACTTCAGGAAGATTCTTAATATTTAATTTGCTCTATCTTTCTATAAAAAATATAGAATAAGGCAATGTACAATAACTTAAAATTGTAAAATGTTTTATCAAAAAAAATGAGAGTATTCTGAATTTGTGTACCAGAAATTTGAACAGTTTTTTAACTGAAAAAATTCTAATTTTTACAAATTA
Organism: Trichonephila inaurata madagascariensis; assembly: GCA_019973955.1. NCBI lineage: Eukaryota > Metazoa > Arthropoda > Arachnida > Araneae > Nephilidae > Trichonephila > Trichonephila inaurata. The sequence continues at coordinate 15,660 of BMAV01005551.1, read as the reverse complement.
TTTTTGGCTCGATACTAGATACTGCAAGTTGCTTAATTTCTTGAAGATGAACTTGATTACATTAAGATCCATTTTAATGTTTAAATCGCGTAAACATAAAATAAAATTGCATCTAACATAATTGGATTATCGTAATTTTTACTACAGTACGCAACAAAATACTGGGAAACTACGCAAACTTTTCATTCAAAACACTGGGAATTTTCGTTTTCGATTTATTTAGACTGGCGAACATTTTGAGATTTTTATTGAAAAAATTAAGTATTTATTTGTAAACCCTTTTATCTTTGATCAGGATGAAATAGTTAATGGCATTCCTCATCTTTAATTTAACCTCGCATACCTCTTTTCCAATTTATTTAGCAAGTCAAATCTCTTTTAACCAATTAAAACATTGTCCTTACATGGTATAACAAACGCGCAAATGTCGTGAGCTTTTTAACCCGCTTTTTTCCTACTTAATAATCACTTCCAACATTGACCGATATTGAAAAATGCTTGGATGAGACCATAAGAACATCTTTCAAATGGGAAAGTATAAAAACAATGCATTTGAATCATTCTCTTGCCCACATCATTCCAATTGCGTCACTTTCTGAAGAACCCACGGGTAATTATACTCGATGAATCCTTAGAGAAGACAATGTTATCTCCTCAAGATATCGTGACCGGTAACATCACGACACTTTAGTTGCATTGTCAAAGACTCGCTCAGGCTTTTGTCGTATTCTTCTAACCTTTCGTTATTTGGGAGAAACTCTTTCTCGGGGCAGAGGTCATTGGAGCTATTTGCCTTTTTCTGAGTTTGGAGAACTTTCCCAACACAAGGCAGGAAGAGATGGTCCTCTTGATGATGAATAGGTGAGAGTTAAGTACGAGAAAGTGATTCTTCTTAAACTGACCTATTTCCACCCTTGTCTTCAAAGAAAAAATCTCGGTAAATACTGCAATTGGTTGTTAAAGTATTTTTTAATGAGTATGCATATTCATCTCGTTTTAAATGTGATTTCAGGAGTTTTGTTCCCTTTTTGGAAGTTTTTGGACCAAGATGTAATTTAATTTTTTGAAAGCCAAAGTGTATGTTTCAATGAATTTAATGTTTTGACTGAAATAATCATGTTTTTCATAGTTTTAAGTAGTTCAGAGCTTTTTTTTAATAGTATTGATTAAAATTTTATCAATATTGGTTCAATCAATTTGAAAGACACTTTCGACAAAATATTTAAACGTAGATGAAAATGATAAGCCGAGCTTCTAGTACAGAAGTGTTCAACCTTTTTCCCGGTGGACTGCATACAAATGACGTGTATTTCACGCGGGCCGCAGCACGAGTATAATGGGAAACTCCAAGACCAAAGCAGCATTGGACACAAAATTGATCAAAATATCAACTCTCATTTTAGGTTTATATTTTAATACTTTACTAACCCTTCTATCAAACACACACAAAATATTTACTTTTATTCTTTTTGTTGAGTTATGGGGTAGTTTTCATTTTCTTTCACCCACATAACCAAGCCTCTTGTTTATATTCTACCATCTTTTTTCTCTTCGTGACAGACAATCCAAACATTTGTTTGTTCCAACTTACCAGTGGGCACTTATATCCTCCAGAAAAAGCGAGAGTTCAAGAGATTTTCTATTTGCTCTGAATGCCAGCTAGAACAGGCTTCACTTCAGCCTTTTTTGGACTGCCTTAAACTGGACTGGAAAGATATCCACGATAGTCCACTTCTAGTATCGGACTTCGTTTTTTAAATCAAGGTTTTATTGATTTGGTCTGACTTTTTGCCAACCGGGGATTAGTAACCACGCATTCTACTATTTAAAAAAAGCAAATTGATATATTTAGTTGTGCTTCAGAATAAAATTTCCCCTAAAATTTTTAGTATATTGTTCTTAAATTGAATTGTTTAGTGCAATGCGCCATAACCGGGACATTCAGAAAAAGGGGCCCCGGGGGCCCCAGGTTTTAAAAATTTTTTTAAATAGATTGAAAACCCCTTTTTGTTGTTAAAACAAATTTTAATAGAAAGCTTTTTACCACTGACCCCAAAATTAACTCCAAATCTAAGGCTTCAAATGTCTGAACCATTTGGCCCCCGGGATCCCAAATGGTTGGTCCCAAACTCGTGGTGACGGGTTGGTTATGGATTCCGAAAAAATTTGGGCCCCTCAGGTTTTCGTCCCCGTCCTTTACCCGGTTCAAAGGGAGTGGTCCCGCCAAAAGGGCCCCGTGTACTGAAAGGTTGCGTTTTAAAATTCACTTATTTGAAACCCAGTGCTTTTTCCCAAAACCCGCCATGCAGAAGGGTCAAAAATCCTTTTCCCGAAACCAGGGTTTTAATTTAAAAAAGGGGCCCAATGTTTCTCTCATTTAGGGTTTAAAGTAAAAAGGGGCCTTGGGGTGCTTTTTTAAGGGGCCTTTAGTTAAACAAAAATTTTTTTTTTGGAAATTTTTTTTAAACCCTACTATTAAAAATTTAACTTCCAAAAACAAAAAAATCCCTTTTTAAAATAATGGTAAAATTTAAATTTAAAAGGGTTTTTTATGAAATTTTTTTTTTAAAAAATTGTTAAAATAATTTTAAAAGAATTAATAAATTTGGGCTTTTTTCGTTTAAAAGGAATTTGGTTTGTTTTTTTAAAAAAGGGTTTTTCCCTTTTAATTTATTTGACTGTTTTTTCATAAAATTTTTTGGGGTTAAAAAAAATTTCCCCTTTAAAATTAATTAAAAATTTTTAAAAATAAACCAAATTTGGGTTTTTTTCATGGAAAATTTGAAATTTTTTTTTCCCTTTTTAAAGATTCGGTAAACAGAAATTTCATGAAAACAATTGTTTTGGATGACAATAAGATACTTTAATAAATTTTCATTTAATATTGTGATTCTGTCGTATGTATGTACATATTTATATTAATTGTAATTAATAAAAAGTAACTAAAATAAAATTTCTCTTTGTTGGCCTAAGTAGGAATTGACTTTTAAAAAAAATTTATATTACTTGTTACACTATATTTTCTGTACAAGTTGTTTGTCAAAATGGCTCTCAAAAATTTACTTAAGTTTCAAATTGTATTCTCAAATGTCTGTCTACTTTGTATTCGATCTAGTTTGTTTACATTTGTTTTTTAAACACTATTACCTTGTCTCAACTAGAAAAGATTTAGTCGATACAAGTGACCTATATATTTCTTGGCGACGGAACAGGAAATGATTAAGAAAGCAGTGGTTTCTGCTATTGATGCAACAATTTTAAATAAAGACATGTCAAATGAGTGGCAGCTGTCAGTTCGTCGACTATTTGCAGTAATTGTCCTCCCAAGTCCAATTTTAAGAACGGCTATTCGAACTGTTTTGGATCCGTGTTATTGTTGCGCTACCTGAAAATAAGATATTTTGGGTTAAAAGGGGGTAGTTTAGTTTTTTGGAAAATCCGGAAATTTAAAAAGGGAAAAAAGTCGGTTTTTAAACATAATGAATATTTACTTTCAATTTCGGTCCATTAGGAAAAAGAACGAGAAACCGAACGTGAACTGAATTTAAATTTTTTTGAATTACCTTTTTCTTTATATCAATTTTTTTTATTTTAATCCTCAACAGAAAAAATTTATTTACATAATAGATTGAATAAGTCAATAAACAAATCGCTTGAAAGGCATTTGAAAAAAAAAATGTATAGGATTGATATCCTAAAAGATTTTATTAAAAGGGGGGATGAGATTGCACTGCGTAATATTTTAAATTCTAATCACACTCGGAATGTTTACTTATTGACCTAATTCATTTAATGTATTCAATGTTTTGATGAATTTCTAAAACAAAAATTAATATTCCTTGGGGACAATATTCCATGAGCAATCATACATTGAGCGACTTTGGGAAAAAAAATTGATAAAAATCGAAACTATAAAAATTTTACATTTGAAAATTATAAGTTAAGGTAATGTGATTAAATTTATCACCAAACTATTAATAACTTGTTCTAAAAAAAATAAAACGTTTCTTGGGAAACCCCATGGGTTAAAAATTTTTTTAAAAAACCCCAAATTAAGAGCGGGGAAGGGGAATTTAATCAAATATTTTAAATTAAAATTAAGATTCGTTTTTCCTAATTCTACTTAGCCGTCATGAAAAAAGGAACTCCCCACTCTACATCAAAAAAAATTTAAAACAAAATCCTGAAATTTAAAACGTATAAAAGGGGGTCGGTTTGATATCACCTTAGATAAATTATTTTTAAAGACGTATCTTGTAATTTCAAATGATAATCAGATAACTAAAGCAATGATTGTTTACTACAGTTGGAACCATAGATTGTTGACCGCAGCCTAGGTAAATTAAGCGGAAAAAATGTAATAGAATCTTCAGCTTTGAAGTTATAATTAAATAGAACAAGTTTAGAAAATGATTTTTAGAAGTTAGACATATTTTCAAATGAATATAAAAATTTTGGGCTTAAAATTTTTAAAAACCGGAAAAAAACCCTTGGGTTCAAAAAAAAACTTTCCCCAAAAAGGAATGTCCGTGAAAAAAATTTTCCTTTTTAACGTTAAAAAATTTGCGAGATTGCTTACTTATATTGCGTTGTTCATATTGCTTGGTTTGACGCGTAACGACTTGGCCAAGAAAATATGCTAAATGAATTCTTATAATGGGTCAAAATTTCGTGGATTTCAAAATGATCTCGTGTTTAGACTTGTTCAAACGAGGATTTACGCGAAATCTATATTTCTAAGTTAACTTTCATAAATTCTAACAGTTGATCAACTTCACAAAACAAAGCGGCTATAAATGCTTTTGCATCAAATTCTCATAAGAATTCTTTATGTAAAAATGGACACGTATTTTCAAATCAAAAGAATATTTTTCTTTAAATAATGGAACTAGAGTTACTAATATACATTCGTATTCGAATGCAATACATTTAAGCCAAGCTTCATAATTACGGGCCCGATATAACCCTTTTTTATTATATAAAAGGGGGGAAAAAAAAATTTTTGTTCGGGTAAAAAAAAAGGTTTAAATTTTCAAATAGAGAATTTCAAATTTAAGAAAATGTATTTACCTTCTGTATTTTTTAAAAAAAACACAAAATATGGAAGTTTTTTAGTCACTGTATATCAGGGGGGGCAAACCCCTTTTTGGGCAAAAGTGCCCTTTTTTTTTTAAAAGGGGTTAATAAAGGGATAGACGTGCTGTTAAATAATTGACTTGCGATAAAATTATCAAACAACCTTTTGAAATATAATTTACCACGGGAAAAAACCTTTTTGCACTTTAAAAGTTGAAATGTCTTAGTTATACGTGTAATTTAAATTTAGGTAACGTTAGTGTAATTTCCGTTATTGCAGATTGGATGATAAATAACCTATATTAAGTTTGTAAGATGTTGCTTTTAGTAGAATGCATGTTGAATTGCAGTCGTGTGCCAAATGTTTTCTAAATTATTTTTGCTGTGGTTTGCTTTTTTGACAAGAGGATTTTGGTTTTTTTAAAAAGGTTTTTCAGATGTTCTCATCCAAATGTTCCAAAAAAACACACCGCTTTGTCGTTTTTCTAATAATGCCAAGTTTCTAGATTCACAAAGGGTTTTAAATTTTTGTTCCTTATTTTCTTTGCCCTTTTTGTACTTTTGCTAAATTAGCCATTTTTTAATTCACCGGGTTTAAAAATCGTAAATATAACGCAAATAAACATTAAACTACAGTAGTTTCTCTCAACGAAATTGACTGTTATGCTGAACAAATTTTGCATCATGCTTTTAGTCCCCACAATAAAAACAAAGCAAAAAGTGTGCTCCCGGCCACATTTGTTTGTAATACTTTAGAGTGAACCTTTGTTATTTTGAAATAAAATGCAAACTGTTTTGATTGCTGACGTGCCCAAAATATTGTGTCCGGGGCTTTTTTATGGTACCGGCCTTTCCACTGGTTCTCCCTCCCGCTATATTCTTTGAATTTTTTATATGCGGGCAGGGGGTCGGAATCTGCGGCCGGGATCGGGTGCGACCTGCGTCTATAAAACATCCGGTCTACTCCACGAACCCCTACAGCAATGTATCAACCAGTCTCGTAGTTCTATTTTTTAATTTTCAATTCTGTAAATATAAGTCAAACTTTATATTTTGTATAAGAGGTATGTTTTAAACTATTGTATCAGATTTTTTAATGCTTATCGTAACACAGTGAAATGGTGCTCTAAAATCTTTGCCATCAAATTTATTTTTATACAAAACAGTTAACTGCGTTATTTATATTTTTGAAGACTTTATATCTTCAATTTAATGAATAATTCGTTTTAAAAAAAATTTTTAGCAGAATTCGGAATGTAAAAATATTAGAACTACGCGAATTTAACCTCCTTTCAGAATGTAATAATGGCCAGTTTTTTTCTGACCGCCTATTCTTGATATATAGATCAATTGATGAGCTCTTAATCGGGCATTAATGGTACTTTTTCATAAAGCTTGTAAATAAATACAATTTACGTTATTCGAAAGTAATTTCATTTTATCAGCAATAATTAAATCACATGGATATAGGGTTTATTTTCAATGTTTCTGTTGCCTAACATTAAGTTATATACGTAGTTTTTTTTTTATCTTGGAAATTTCTGTATCGTAATGTTATGAAAATTTGTCAGCATGCATGCTTTTTTCAAGACGAAATAATACGACAGTTGTTAAATCGCTCACAAATATTGTTTTATTCTCTTTATATTAAGTTTTCAGGCTGTTTTTCTAATATTTTGAAGAGTAGCATTAAATTACAATGTGTAGTGGTGATAAATAGGTCTAATATTCACTGTAATTCATGGCTAACATTAAGAAATGTTATCAATGAAAGATTACTTTATTTCTCTGAATAGCTAAATAAATCTTATTTAGGCATTTTAATTTTTCCCTGTAGAGACGCACTAAGGATCCGTAGACCTAAGAAACGGCCATTCTAGAACAAATAAGGTTTAGCATTAAAAGTAATAAATTTTATTTATTGCACGCGAATTTTACAAAATGTTACAGAATTCATCCCATTTCAAAATACCTTTTTTAATATTGAAAAATAGTGAAAACGAGCAACTTTTAAAACTAATTTTTTCCATTTCAGCTCTTCTGGCTTGCTTTTCTTCCGGTGAAGATTTCAAGTGTCCCGAGCAATTCGGGTACTATAGGGATTTCAGGGATTGCTCAAAATATTACGTCTGTGTCTTCGGAGATGCTCTGCACGAAAAATGTACCGGTGGCTTACATTTCAGTCTCGAACTACAAACTTGTGATTGGCCCAGAAATGTCAATTGTCAGCCTGGTAAGTTTCCGGAACATATTTGCCTTAACATAATGAAAATATAAAAATTTAAGGTTCTTGGTGTATTTATACCGTCAACCAATTTAATTACCGTAAAATCCGGCGTATAACGCGCATTTTGAACACAAAAAAGTAAGATCAAAATTTACGGGGGCGCGCTATACGCCAAGTATAAAAATGATCTCTTTAAAAACAACAAAAGCGATGAGCATGAAAAGTTTACTTTTACATGTACCGGAATACTGTTTTCTTACAATAATTGACTTGCCTTATGAATTAAGAGTTGACAAAATAGTTTATTCTAGAACTACAAGAGTTAGGATAATACCTCAAATTACTTCAAAATATACGAGTACTGTATACTAATATTTCTACGGATTTCTTCGTAAAAAAGGGGTTGCGCGTTATACGGCGAATGCACCTAAAAATTAAAAAATTAAGCTTGAAAGTATAGCTACGCGTTATGCGCCGATTTTACGGCAATTCAAAACATGTCGTTGAATGCACTGCCGCCAATAGAAGATGCCGTTCGCGCGACGTTTGAGCTTGGTAATAACGATAACTGCATTTGGCGATATGTTTTGAATTGGCGAGTGCTCTTTCATCTGAAATTTATTGACGGTATTATACGTAAATACTAAAAGTATCAATTTGACAAAATTAATATATTTTATTCAATGTTTATATATATGTAAAATTGCCAAAGGTTGAGTTATTAGTTTAATTTCCAATTAAAACAAATTTATTTTAATAGAATTTAAGTAAAAACACAATATAAATATGTATTTAATAAACATTTCTCATTATAATACTGTTTAAATTTCTACCATACATAACTCTTCTATTGTACTCCATTACAGAAGACAATCCTCTTGAAGAAAAAATTGAATTAATAGATGATGAAATCTTTAGTTCCAGCCGTAGAACTTCAGCTACCGCTACCAATGAAAATTCTCAGCCTCTTAAACCCCAAACTTTAGAAAAAGATCCGGTCAATAATTATCAACCATTTGATAACAATGAAAAACCCAAAGAAAATCCTAGAAATGCTCCTGAAGTTTTAAAAGATAATCCGAAGCCAAAAGTGTCATCTCTAGACCCTAAAATCCATCCACCAAAGCCAGAAACAACAGAACCTCCTCGTCCTCAGCAAAATCCTCGAACTACTTATCCGGATATCTCTGACAACTCGGATACCTTCTTCAGAAGATCCTTTATATGTAGAGGATCAAAATAGCAAGGTAAATATATATTTTCTATTTCAGACTGAAAAACAATTAGTTTATCAGTCTTTTATTAAGATGTCTTAATTTTGCTGAGACCATCAAAATTCAAAACGATTCATTTCAAGAGAATTTGAACATTAATTAATCGGAACGAGCTTTTAATTGGTGACAGATGCTATTAAAAATTTTAAAATATCTTTTATACCAGTGCTTCATGAACTTTTAATACCTGCGACCCAATTTTCAGTCATAATTTTCTTCGCGCCCCTCCCCCATCCAAATAATAGTGTATTGAATTCAATAATAATGTACTTTAACGTAAATGGACAATACGAATTTAAAATTACAAACCGTACAAATTATCAACTTAAAAGTATTTTTATGCATGACAAGTCCATGGGTTCACTGTGAATTGGTAAACTTGTTCTTGGCAATGTTAAAGTATCAAATACAGTGTGCAATACCGATACATTTATAAACATATTATATCGGTGTAAATGCGCCTTTTGTTATGTCAGAATGCGTTTTGTTTAGTTTCCTTTCAGGAAATTAATATTTTTAAATATTTTATTTATGGCTTTTCAATATGCTCGTGCTCCTCCCCTTGTTGGGTTATCATGCCCCCTAGGAGAGTGGGCTCCACAGTTTGATAAACGCTGATTTTATACATAATTATAAACCAGCACTTAAATCACTATTTTCTAATTAATAAAGCTGATTTTAATGATTCAAAGGAGATTGTGACATTTCTTGAATACATATAAAAAAAAATTTCTGTGCTCTCGTGGATTTTATAAAGTTTGTAATAAACGGTTTTTATTCGCGAAGAACATCTTGATTAAAATTTTTAGGTATTGCAACTTTAAAAAAATATCATGTACGCACAGAAATGTAGATTCAGTAAAATTTGGTGTACATAGTCGAGTTGAGCTCCCATCTCGGCTTTTAAACTGGTACCGAGTCATATCGAGCTCCTAAGTCATCATTGCTCCTGTCATATCAAGAGCCCTTGTGCCACAAAAGCTGACCGTGTAGAGGAACTGACGTACAAAAACCCCGTCGATGCTCTTTTCATGGTGTGGAAAGGGAATTTTGGGAAAGTGGGATGCCCCTGGTGTCGCCCTCGTCATTTCTGAAATTCCGCAAATCGGGATTAAAAAGCTCTTCTGTGGGGACCTCTTTTTTATAAAAAATATTTAAAATTTTTGATCTTATAATTATGGACTAACTTGTGTGTGTGTGCGCGCATCAAGAAAACATCTAAAATATTTAAATTGTCTTATTAAAATTTGTAATGAAGAATGGAATTTTAGTCTTTGAACGCTGGTAGGAAACATGGAAAATGGGGTAATCAAAATTTTTAACGACTTTTGCTTAACCATCTTTAGTGTTCTGAAAAGTTGTCGAATTTAAAGTTTCCCTTCATAGATTGTATATTTAAAAGTAATTTGTGAAAGGACTTCTCATATTTTAGAACTTTGAATTGTCATTATTTTGTCCCATTGAAAATGAAACATTTACTTGTGAAATTTAGTTGATTTTCAAAAGAAAGTTGCTGCAATATACCCCAAACTCTATTTTCGTTTAAAAAAATTATATTTTACATTTTGGCTAATAGTTCATGTCTCTTAAATATTAATCTTCAGTAACCATAGGAACTCTCAATGTTTTCAAATTGCTCTTTCTTACATTTACTGATCCTTTTCGTTTTTTTTTATAAGAAATGTGAATTACCAGTTAAACATAATTGTTACTTATTGTGGAATTTTAAAAATTTACACTGTTAATAACTTTTTTTATTTTTTTCAGATACCATTGGATAACTTCGATGAAGCAGCTGCTCCTCCTTTTGAGGAAGCAGCTCCACCGTTAATAACTTCTGATGGAGGAGTTCATATTGCTGACGGAGGTCATGGATTGGATGCATTTGCCGGATCCGCTCGTGATCCAGGACTAGGCGATTTCTCTGTATTAGATAAACCAATTTATAATGCCAATACTGGAAAACGAGAACAGGATGAAGATTACAAACAGAACAACAAAGATCAACCCCAAACACTTTCAACCAGACCCAGAAGCTTGGAAAATTATCCCAATAGTAACATCAACTAAAGAAAAGATGTCTAAATTGAACCCAATGGAAAATGAAAAAAAAAGTATGATTATAGAGATAGAAAGCCCTTCGGTACTATACCACCAATTATATTCGATGATAATGCTGATCACAAGGATTATGGAGGCTTCGACATCATCACACCCATTCGTAAAGCTCCAAACCCTAGTTTAACAGTTGATGACCAATCAAGTTCTAAAGATGTACCAGATTTACTTTTATTGGACCCAACCCTTCAAAAAGTTTTCCCCAGAATTGAAAAGCTTTAAAAAGAATAAGATTTACAACGAAATGCTGAATTAACTCCAAATATTAATCTGGATAACTTTCAAAGGTTTAATTTTGAAAGAGATGAGAATCTGAAAAAATTAAATGCTACCGTACCTGAAATTCAATTTGACGACCAACCTTCTAATATTGGACGTGAAATTCCACACCTACCTCAGAATGTGAGATATGAACCGAACGAAAACGATCGGAATGTCGAAACTAATGTACGAAAAGAATCTTCAGAGAATAGAAATGGATTGCCATCTAGTGTAATTAGAACAAATAATGGTAAAAATAAGGATCCAGATACACAATTCACACGTACAGATTCTGAAACTCGATCAGATTTTGGAGATTTTGATATAGATTTCTCAAAGCTGGAACACGAACCTAGCAGAAGCGTTTCGCCTAAAAATACAAAAATTCAAGAACAAACTAGTCGAACTCTTGAGAATACAAGACCATCAAATGATAGAAAACCAGACGACATTGCCGTTAGTCTGCCAAGTGCCAAAGAATCTTTTTCAGAAAATCAAGACAGTTCCATTAATAATAACAATCAAAGAGATTTCAATGATCCTTCTTCTGAGCCTGCAAGTTATGATGAATCTGAATTGACATTTCCGGTCCAACCAATCGACACTAACTTTGGTACATACACTGGTAATCAAAGGCAAGCCAAAAAGATCGATAAAGTACCAGATGTGATTGAATTACCTAGCATAACGGATATTCAAAAAGAAAGTATAATACCCCAAAGGCACCCAAATTTACCTAATCGTCAAACACCCAATCAAAAAGCGGAGGAGGGCTCTAATAAAAAAGATAGTTTGTTTGCCGAAAGCTACGATTCTGTATATGACGATTTCGATAAATTAAAGCACGAATACACAGACTATTATACTCAAGAAGATCAAACAGAAGCTACGACTAGACCTACAACAATTTTCCGCACTCGTCCCACTAGACCACGCAAATCGACAACTACAACAACCACCACTACAACTACCACTACTCCAGCTCCAATTAAAATAAGATCTAGATCTCCCCTTAATCAAGTTCCCAAACCAACGAAACCAGCTTTTGTTCAGAAAGGTCCAGAAACTCCACCAACACGTCCTCCAAATCAATACCCAACACCCGAACCATATACGCAAGCCCAAAAGTGTGATCCTAGAAAGTGTCGTTTGCCGGATTGTCGCTGTGGAGGTACAGACATTCCTGGTGGACTTGCAGTCAATGAAACCCCCCAGCTTGTTCTCTTGACTTTCGATGATGCTGTGAATGACCTCAACAACGACCTTTATGATGAACTATTCAATTCCGGTCGGGCAAATCCAAATGGCTGTCCCATTTTAGGCACTTTCTACGTTTCACATGAATGGACCGACTATGGCCAAGTGCAGTCTCTGTATTCAAATGGTCATGAAATAGCTTCGCATTCCATCACGTAAGTAAATGCAAATTTTTCTGAAATACTTTATAGTTATGCATTATTTGTAAGGAACTCAAGCGTATACAGCTTTAGCGTGCTAATCTAACGAATTTGTAAATGGAAATCAACCGTACCGAGAACTGAAATTATTCCAGTATTTTCTTTCTAAATACTTGACATTGTTACCTTTTTAGAATTCTTATCCAGCATTCAGATTGTTACTTTATTGTTTGAATCTAAATGTCCATCAAATGGCAAAACCATGCTAAAGAATGGATCAAAATCTTTGTTGAAAAATGTTCATTAGCAAATTTATTAATGAATTGTTTTAAAAATAGGAATTTAAGTTTTTAACTGTTTATAACTGTAAAAGGAAATTTATATATGGCGTATTTTAATTGGGGATGCAAGTATAAATTTGATTATAATACATTTTTTAAGTCATATTTTAAGTGTTTTAGATTTATGAAGGTTTTGGGTTGAAAGTTGGAACCATTTTCAAAAGCGTTAAATGGGGTAATATTTATATATTTTTATTTTAGAAAAATTGGGAAAAAAATTTTTTGGGACAAAAATTTTTTAAATAAATTTTGGCAAAAAAAGAATCCCTTTTTTTAAATGTTTTTTTGTTGTTTATTGAAATATTTTGCCTGTATTTGCTCAGACCCCTACAGAGGCTCAACTAGAATTTTTTTAAACCGTAACTTGGAAAAATCGGTTTATCCATGTTTTACGAAAACAGAAGGGAGAAATTTTAAGAAAATACGCCGATAATTATTTCAAATGGTTGTAACTCTGAAAATAATGTGAATGTTTCAAAACTCCTAGTTAAGCCTCTGTACAGAGGTCCGAGCTATATACAAGCAAAATATTAATACAATAGAAGCATTTTTTACAAAAGGAGAACATTTGGGAAAAAAGATTATTTTAAGTTAATTTTTTGCCAAAATATTGTATTTAATTTTTTTGTCATAATGCCCTTAAAACAATTTTATACATGTATTCTAATCTAAGTGACACTAAATATCATGAAAATTATACATTTATGTGCTTTTTTAAAATCATGGTTCCCCGAACTAGTCGGATACCTTAAAAGTACGTTGATTATTTTATCTCGGTTAGTAATAGCCAAAGCGGTTAAATCCGCAAATAGCCCTAATTTATATGCATGCTTTTCGTGATTTTAATTGTAAATAATTTTCAAAAATTTATATTTTTTTTCTTTTTACAGACATAGTTACGGTGAAAAGTTCTCGAAGAATCAATGGATGCGTGAAATTCACGGACAGAGAGAGATTCTGCATCAGTACGGGGGAGTCAAAATGGAAGACATTCGAGGCATGAGAGCACCTTTCCTTCAGATTGGTGGTAATAAAATGTTCGAAATGCTCTACGACGCAAACTTCACATACGACTCTTCCATGCCGGTGTACGAGAACAATCCTCCCTTCTGGCCGTACACATTGGACTATGCCCTCAGTCATGAATGCATGATATTCCCTTGTCCGACAAAATCTTATCCCGGACTTTGGGAAGTGGGTATGGTAATGTGGGTAGACCTCAGGGGAGGACGCTGCTCTATGGGAGATGCCTGCTCTAATCCTCAAGATGAAGAGGCTGTTACTAAGATGCTGATGAAGAACTTCAATCGTCATTACAAGACCAATCGATCACCATTTGGTCTCTTCTACCACTCCGCTTGGTTTAACACTCAGCATCACAGACGCGGCTTCATGAAGTTTCTGGATGAAATTTTGCAGAAAGATGATGTATGGCTTGTCACCAACTGGCAATTAATACAATGGATGAGGAACCTCAGCCATCGAATCAACTCAAGAACTTTGAACCGTTTGGCTGTCGCCGTCGAGATAGACCGCCCCCATGTCCAACTCCAACTGTGTGCAATGTGTGGTATCAAGGTGGTGTCAGGTACATGAAGACTTGTCAACCATGTCCCGCCAAATACCCATGGGTAGGAAGCACGGGGTACGACAACAACCGTGGATGAATACCCAATGTGATCTCTAGTGTTTTAATTTAAATGGTTTTACTACAAAAAAACATGAATCTTGTGTGAGATTAACTGTTATTTAATTCCCTCTGTATTGTTCCTGAGAACTCTTTCGGACTTAAAATTCCATACATTTGGAAAATGGTTCATCAATTCACTTCTTGAAAGTGAACACTTTTTTTTGCCATAACTCTCCATAAACTAACTTGTGTGCCTTGCTACCATTGTCATTGCCTTTTTTGGTATTTGTATTAAACCCAGGAATTGTGTCCCATGTAATGTTTTCTAAACTTTCTGGTATTTTTCGTCCCTGCTATAAATAGAACTAGAACGGATTTTATGCGGAATCGCCTTCTTGTAAACATCAGAAATTATTTAAATTCATATAGCAGAAGTATTTTCTTAAGGCTAATAATATTTAATGCATCGGATGTGCTTACAATCTTTGACTAGAAATTCCTCGACTTTCTGAAGCCAATTAAAAGTTGCCAAATACTCGGGGTCTTATAACTGCATAGGGAACATTGATGCATTTTAATGGTTTATGGGTTCTACGGTTTCAATTCTTGGATTTTACTGATGTTCTTATCTATGAACTTGTATGGAATTTGAATGAGCTACCACCATTGGGTATTTCTGTGTATGTTGCCGCTTGAAGCTTTTGAGATTATATTTTAAGAGGAATGTATTTTTTAAGCGTTAAGTACTTAAGGTCAGATTTTAATGGTATCTTTACAAAATTCTTTTTTAACTTAATTTGGCTCTAGTTAAAAATGCATGAAATGCAATTTACTTACGCTTGTGCCAAACTAACTTGTCCCTTTTTATGTAAATTAAAAGTGAGCTTTATTGCAGCAATATCTTAAGTTAAATAAGACTTCCGAATCAAGTGAAGAAATGTAAATTATTACTGTAAAATGTAAATATTTAGATTGCTTTAGCTTTAGACAATATTAGCTCTTTATTTGAACGCAAGAACTGCATCATTTAATGTTACAATTTGTAGCAATGTACTCCAACAATTTTTATCTATTTTAAACCGTTGCATTTGAAGAGCTTTTGTATTCCTTTCATAGAAAAGTACTTAAGTATTTCCTAAATAAGGACTAATATCAAATTTTAAAGTAACTTGAATCAAAGATTTTAATGTTGGAGAGCATTTCTTGATGCAGTTTTTCCTATCTTTTGGTATTGGTGAGGGAAACACAATTTGGGACAATTTTATGTTTGATTGTAATTTGTTTTTTGTAAACTTTCAAATGTACTTTTGTGAATAAAAATGTGTAATTTTTTACT